>JARHVA010003538.1:1160000-1760000 GCA_037957365.1 Torreya grandis | reverse complement strand
TTCCTTTAGCCATGGAAGAAACTTCTTCATCATCCACCTCCACACTAGTATAACCCAAACTTGCATGAAGAGGTCTATTCTCAACCTGAATTGGGTTAGATATACCTTGACTATCTCTACCAAGTCCTCCTCCATTATAACCCATTTTAAACAACAATTTAGATCCTATGCCCTTAGTGTATCTTTCAAAATCACCAAAAATAATATTACTAGAATCTAAATCTAAAATGGTAGAAGAAGATGAAGATTCCTGTGGTGAAAAACTTACAGTGAACTCAGTCATAGTCTTTGCATCTAAAGTTGAAGGCTTTACCTTTTCACACTCACCACATTGCAATCTAATCAAGAGCTCATCCTTGGATTTGAGCTCCAATTTTAACTTTGCCACTTGCAATTCAAGTGCAAATTTCTAGCATCTCAAGATTGCATTTTCATCTTTGATGACCTCGATCTGTGACAACTTGCCCATGGTTTCCTACAAACACCTAATTCCTCACTACACACTACAATATAATCAATCTACAAACCAATAGTCCAACTATTCTGGAAGCAATTGTCAATACACAACTAGAAGCAATCCCTGCATTCTAACTGCTCTGATACCAATTTGATCCGTAAAAACCACTGATAAACTTAAAGTGAAATTTTAAAAGTATGGATTCTAAATTTCTCAACTTATAAGATGTTGGAATGATTAAAAATTGATGAAAATTTTATCTAAATCAAGTTTCAAAATTGAAATAATGGTGAATTGATAGATCACATTAATTATCCATTGAAACCATCAGAATTTACCAAATTCTTGATTTTATCCAATTTCTCGTAAATTAATGATCAAATGATTAATTTTTACATTTTTATTAAAATATGAATTATAATTTTCAAATTAATGAAATGCAAAAACTGAATTCAAAGATCAAAACACATAAATTGTTTACGGGGTTCGAAATTCCTACGTCCTCGGGTTCTTATTGAACCAATCCATTAATGTTGCTAAATTTATAAGATAAAATAATAATTACAATAAAAAAAATAGATATAATCTCTATAAAAATAGTGTTTCATACCTTCAAAATACCTCGGCTGACTCAACACGTCCTTCACCTTCTTGAATCACACGCAGAGGCTTCTCCAAATTTAAATTGGTAACTTCTATAACTCAAAATGGCATCACAAAATCTCTAAAATGGGAAAATGAATATAATTTAAAGAGCATATAATAATTATAAACAAATTTTTAGTTTACTCCGAGCTCTAGTTCGGCCTTTAAGGGCTCCAAAATGACCAAATATAACAAATTGGTCTATATTTTCCAATACACAGTCAGCCAGAATCTTACCTTTAAATACACGTTCACTCCTTTCAAATCCCTTGGAAGTCCATAGCCTAAGTAGTCAAGGCCTATCTATTTTTCATGGGAGGTTGGTGGTTCAAGTCTTTAGCCTTCTATTTAGGTGCTTTAAACTTATCCTTTATCCCACATTTGTTGGGGAAGAACGGATTGCATACTAAAAATAGGTATGCGACCTCCTTGGTATGTGCTGACATCCCCTTTTATAGGAGAATTAGGCACTAAGATTAGTATATATGCTAAGCCTTGTCCTCTTCTCATGGCATAGGATGTGGTACTCATCTCTAATCTCGAGGCATGTGGTATGCTCTCACGGTCTCCAAAGTTGTCATTATCTCGAGCTTGACTCAGCAAGGTAATTGGAGGTGGCATGACAAGTTTGTTCTCCCATGTGGCATAACCAAAAGTTTCTATGGACACCTATTGACTACCACATCACTACTTGATTGGTCCACTTGGTGTGCCATCATTGTGCCACGTCATCTTACGACACCACATTTTCCCTGTCAAACCAGAACTTCAGCGGCCTATAACTTTTGCATACGGTGTCCGTTTTGAAAACCTCAAAAACCATCAAAAAGCTACCAATGATATCTATACTGTGAAATTGGTTTCATTATGATTTGGAAACTTTTTTTGAAATGAACTCTAGATCACACCTCCCTATAAAAGAGGCTTTTGATCTTCAAAAGTTGACTATCACCTGAAATCTTATAACTAGTCTACTGCATCCATGAAAATAGAACCCAATCATAGCAAGAGATATAAAAAATTGAATTCAAATGATTCACAATCAAATTTCAAAAATTGCTAATCCAAAAGGTATGAGTAAGTGAATTTACAACTATCAAAGTGATTACAACATATCAAATTGCCTGCCCACATGTCACATCCTATAAAATGGTGAATTGCCAAAAACTGAAACAACTCCCAATGTAATTGCAAGACAAGTTTATAATGCCAAAAATATACAATTAATGTTATAGGCATGTTGAAATGCATTGCCCTGAATGGGACTTACAATGCTAAGCAAAATTCAAAGAACCAAAAGTGTATGCTGCCTATCATCTAAACATGCCCAAAGGGTCTTAAAAAATGCATCTAAACATCACTATGCCAAAATAGATACATTCAAAATAGTAGTCTAACTATCAAATGCTGTAAGGAAACAACTCACAACATCACTCTACTATATCCCCAACTATTTCAAATGAGTTAATGTCTTATCCATTGATAGACTACCCATACAGTATATTCTGGAGATCAAAAACTTAGAGTTATCAAAAAGTGAGAATTGAAAAACTTCATATGGTAAACCTGCCTTGAAGTGTTCCCACCAACTCTAATCTACATCTATCAAAGCTTGTTCATTCCCTTAGATGAAATATTATCATGCTTTGCAAAAAGAATGTAGTGATAATCCACTTAACCAATTCTTTATTCCTAGTGAAATTGATTGTCTCTTTGGATTCATTATCAATTGCATACTTTATCAATTTGGGCTTTGCCATATGTAATTGAAAAAATTGTTGATTTAACCTCTTAAATGGATTTTCAATTTTAGGTTTTACCTTATCCTGGGTTGTATTGTCAAATACATTAGGGATTGAATTAGCTTCATTAACCTTAGTGAGAGGTTTGTAAATCATCTTAGTTTTAACATTACTCGAATGTGAAGATGAATGAATCTTAAAACATCTATCAATCCTATATCCACTCACTTTACAATGAGTGCAAACATCCTTCTTAGGTGAGGTTCCCTTTTTGCCAATTCCTAAATTAACATGAGAATGGTCTTTCAAACATGCAATTTGCTTAAACAAAGCTTTTCATTTCCAACAAGTCTTAGCACTATGGTTATTCATCCCATAAAAAGTGCATGGAAATGATTGCATTATCTTCTATACATTATATCCAAACTTCTTAAAAGTATCAATTAGATCAAAAGATTTAGTGTAAGAATTAGGAGGTGGAATATCAATACTTCTTTTACCTTTACACTTTTGAACTAGTGGCCTAGAACCTTCACTATTGGAAGCTCGTCATCCTTTAGCCATGGAAGAAACTTCTTCATCATCCACCTATACACTAGTATAACCCAAACCTGCATGAAGAGGTCTATGCTCAACCTGAATTGGGTTAGATATACCTTGGCTATCTCTACCAAGTCCTCCTCCATTATAACACATTTTAAACAACAATTTAGATCCTATGCCCTTAGTGTATCTTTCAAAATCACCAAAAATAATATTACTAGAATCTGAATCTAAAATAGTAGAAGAAGATGAAGATTCTTGTGGTGAAAAACTTACAGTGAACTCAGTCATAGTCTTTGCATCTGAAGTTGAAGGCTTTACCTTTTCACACTCACCACATTGCAATCTAATCAAGAGCTCATCCTTGGATTTGAGCTCCAATTTTAACTTTGCCACTTGCAATTAAAGTGTAAATTTATGGCATCTCAAGATTGCATTTTCATCTTTGATGAACTCAATCTATGACAACTTGCCCATGGTTTCTTGCAAACACCTGATTCCTCACTCCACACTACAATATAATCAATCTGTAAACCAATAGTCCAACTATTCTAGAAGCAACTATCAATACACAACTAGAAGCAATCCCTGCATTCTAACCACTCTGATACCAATTTGATCCATAAACACCACTGATAAACTCAAAGTGAAAATTTAAAAGTATGGATTCTAAATTTCTCAACTTACAAGATGTTGGAATGATTAAAAATTGATGAAAATATGATCTAAATCAAATTTCAAAACTGAAATAAAGGTGAATTGATAGATCACATTAATTATCCATTGAAACCATCAGAATTTACCAAATTATTAATTTTATCCAATTTCCTGTAAATGATCAAATGATTAATTTTTACATTCTGATTAAAATATGAATTATAATATTCAAATTAATGAAATGCAAAAACTAAATTCAAAGATCAAAACATAGAAATTGTTTACGGGGTTCAGAATTCCTACGTCCCTGGGTTCTTATCGAACCGATCCATTAATGTTGCTAAATTTGTAAGCCAAAATAATAATTAAAATCAAAAAAACATATCTAATCTCTATAAAAATAGTGTTTTAGACCTTCAAATGACCTTGGCTAACTCAACACGTCCTTCACCTTCTTGAATCACACATAGAGGCTTCTCCAAATTTAAATTGGTAACGTATATAGCTCAAAATTAAATCACCAAATCTCAAAAATGGGAAAATGAATATACTACATAGAGTGTATCTAAATTCTAAACAACTTTGTAGTTTACTCCGAGCTTTGGTTTGGTCTCTAAGGGCTCCAAAATGACCAAATACAACAAATTGGTCTATATTTTCTAATACACAGTTGGCCAAAAGCTTACCTTTAAATACATGTTCGCTCCTTTCAAATCACTTGGAAGTCCATAGCCTAAATGGTCAATGCCTATCTCTTTTGCATGGGATGTTGGTGGCTCAAGTCTTTAGCCTTCTATTTAGGTGCTTTGAACTTATCCTTTATCCCACATTTGTTGGGGAAGAACGGATTTTATACTAAAAATAGGTATGCGGCCTCCTTGGTATGTGCCGACGTCCCCTTTTGTAGGATACTTAGGTGCTAATCTTAATATATACACTAAGTCTTATCCTCTTCTCATAGCATAGGATTTGGTACTCATCTCCAATCTTGAGGCATGTGGCAAGGCCGGATGTGGTACACTCTCACGGTCTCCAAAGTTATCATTATCTTGAGCTTGACTCAGCAAGGTAATTGGAGGTGGCGTGGCAAGTTTGTTCTCCCATGTGGCATAAATAAAAGTTTCTATGAAAACTTGTTGACTACCACTTGTCACCACCTAATTGGTCCACTTGGCATGCCCTCATTATGCCATGTCATCTTACGACACCACATTTTCCCTATCGAACTATAACTTCAATGGCCTATAACTTTTGCATACGGTGTCTGTTTTGCAAATCGTGAAAAGTGTCGAAAAGCTCTCGATGAGTCTACACTGTGAAATTAGTTTCATTATGATTTGGAAACTTTTTATAAAATGAACTCTGGATCATTGGTTCCTTTGGTTCTTCTTGCACTTTTCATGGGGGGACTATGGTATAGTTCCAATAGTTTTATAATGCCATGTTGAATGATAGTCTATGGAAATAGTATGATATTTTATTTATCAAGTTATCTTTCATTAATTATCTTATTTGGTATCATTGATTATAACTACCTATGGGAAAATCAATATTGTATTTGATACCCCTAATTATAACCACCTTTGGGAAAAACAGAATTATGACATTGTTTCCTAATTATACCTACCTATGGGAAAATCAATATTGTATTTGATACCCCTAATTATAACAACCTTTGGGAAAATTAGAATTATGGCATTGTTTCCTAATTATAACTACATATGGGTAAATTAGGTACAATGCCTTTTTATCATGCATTTTTGAATCACATGATCATTATTATTATCATTTGCCTTTATTTTCAAACTTGTTATGACTTGGTTAGTTTTTCATCACCTTTATGCTGGTGGAATTACTATGACTTGAGATTATTATGTAGATCATGATCAATTAATGTCAAGGTTAACTTAGTTCCTTTTATCATATTCTCTCACCATCTTGCAAGCATTTTAAGGTTGGTGCACTCTCACCATTTTATGAGCTAGACTGTTCTATCTTTTAATTCTCAATCGATTTGAAATACTTCAAAAACACCAAAAACATTTGTTTATTTATATTGTTTTGTGTGTTCTATTTGGCCTTAGTTCATTATTTTATTTTATAAGTACATCTTGATGCTCCATATAAATCTTGATTATTTATATCTTGATCTCATGTTATCAAGTTGTTCTTGTCTTTTTTTTTTAATTTTCTTGTTCTTACTTCCATCTTGATTGTTCATGTCTTGATCTCAAGTTAAGTTTATTTATGTTTATCTTTTTCTTTCTCTTTGATTTTTTGTTTAAATGTAAATAGTTGTAACTTTGGTCTTGGTAATTATTTTACCATTATACTTAGTTATAAGTGTTCACATTTGAACCTAATCCACACACTTTAAATTCCATGCTATTCTAAGTTATTCATACTTATTATGCCTAATTTCTTTTGCTATAGCAAGCACTTTGTGCTCTAGTGTCAAAGTCTTAAACATCAACAAAGCTATAATGAATAGTTCCCAAGATCACTATACATAATCTAGGATCATGATATGAAAATAGGAATATAGGTAACATGAATTTTAGCACTTAAATCTATGCTTAGACATGCATCTCTTCACATACATCATGAGTCAAATTAGTCTTTGCTCAGTTTTCATCATCCCTCATTCCATTCTCTCCCACTTTTGGGTGAACTACATTGACTTGAGGTCCATTTAGACTATGTAGGTAGCACTCAATTTATATTGAGGCCAACTTAGCCATATTCATTCTTCTTTTCATCTCTGTCATCACTTTTTGCATCCTTGTATTCATGGTTTTTTTGGTTCTAACAACCATTCCAACATCGCATCTATGTTTGTGCCCACTCACTTTAACCTATATTTTAGGTATATCCTTGATATAATTTATTTCCAAATTTACCATATTGGGGCATAAATTTAAACTAACAAATCTAAATCAACCCTACAGGGGCAATACCATTCTTTATTCTTTATCAAAGATCAAAATTAGCCCTGTTAGGGCACAACTACTTTATCACGATCAAATCTAATCCAATGGGGAACTTATTATCATATTTTTGGAGACCACATTCTCCTTTACATATAATTCTAAGCTCTTCACATTAATTCCCATGATGGCAATGTTTTAGTGTGTAACTTATCTCCAGATTGATTAATGTCATAAGCACGTATCTTGCACTCTCAAATTAGGTGTGTTTAACGTGTGTACCTTAAATTTATGGATTGAATCCTTCCCATTCCCCCATATTTAGGGTAAATTATACCTATAATTTTATTTTGATCATTTATGGTAGCCACGTGTGCAAGCATTAACTCATTTGGATGTGATCTATTCCATGGGTTAGTTTCACTTTATCTCTTTTTTCGAGAGTCCATACTTTTCTATCATCCTAATATGTCTTCTTGAGGGGGCATCATGTGTCATTTCAAATTTATTATTGACAAATTTTTTTCTTTGAAAAGATGTTACTTCACCTGAATGTCTCACTATGTCTTCTCAAATAGGGGCAAGATGTAGACATCCAATTCCTAACACCATTTGTGTTGAGATTGTCAATCTTACTCAAATTAAACTCAAATGCACATTTTAGGTCAAAATCACTAAAATGAAATAAATAGTTCAAAATTTTCATTTACAAGTGCTGATTTAGGCCAATGTAACCCTAAATGGGGCAATGTATTTTATGTGATTCCTAACTTTGATCAATTTATTTTGAGTCAAAATGATGATCTCACCTTTATGTGCTCTAGATCACTCTTTTTTTCTAATTCATTAGTATATGTAACATAGCTTTGTTACTTTGTGTTGGTAACATCCTAAATGGTAATATGGTTCCAATGCATCTAACATCACCTTCTAATTCTTCTCGATTCAAATTATGACCCAATATTATGACTTTCTAACCATTTTGACTAAATGAGGGCCAATTTCCAAAGAATTGCACAAATGTTGATTAATCTTATTTAAATCTAATTAATCCAAATCAATAGATTAAGTGAATTTTACATGGAGGTTATTGAATATTTATTTTTGAAAATTGATTTTTATTAACTACATCATCTAATGACATCATTTTTTGGAAAGGCATCCCTAGGCCATAAATGCATAAAATATCTAAATCATGGCCTCCCATGCCTCATTAATGCCTCATATGCCTCATTAATTTCCCTTATTACCAAATAATTATTAAGGTATTTATTGATTTTAACCTCAAAAATTGAATGGATTCTTAGCCACACATCTTGATCTCAAGATGGATGACCACAATTCATTCTGATCAATCTAAACAATTTATAAATAGGAGGGCATAAAAAATCATTTTAAAAAGCTCAATTATTGTAATGTTATAATTCTAAAATCTCTTCAAAACTCATTTGTGTTTTGATTATTATATTATTTATATCTGGATTAACTTCATTTGATAGGCAATTAGATAGTTTTAATATTATGAGCCTAGGTTTTATGGAGTGTTCTTGAGACATTGGAGGAGTTTACCACCATTATTGATGAAGAGAAGAATGCTTGATCATGGGGAGAACATGTTTTTGAGCCAATTTTGAGAAATGGAGTCACTTGGAAAGGTAATGGTTTATTTTATTATATTTATATCCTATTGTTATTATAAAAACCTTACATGAATAGATTGGTTAATTAGCTCTCTATGCATTTTTCTTTGATTTCTTAGACTAATGCTTAACTAATCATTTCTTGTAATCCAATCTATAGATTTCAAGGCAATTAGTACACCTATGATCACAGGGTGTAATTTGAGTAATGAAGATGAGTCTTCAAAGTTCAATCATATATTATATAGGTCAATGATTAGAAGTTTGTTATACACCACTGCCTCTAGACTTGACATCATGAAAGTAGTAGGTATTATGGGAAGGTTTAAAATAGATCCAAAGGAAAATCATCTATAAGTAGTCAAAAAGATACTCAGGTTTATCAAGGGGAATATGGAGAAGGAGTTCAATTTGATAGCTAATATAGATGTAGAGTAGGAAGGAAATCTAGATGATAGGAATAGTACTAGTAGAGTAGCTTTTTCTTAGGTTGGTGCCTAATTTAATGGATAAGCAAGAAGCAACCATCAGTGGCATTATCCACTTGTGAGGCTAAACCATTATAATAACTTCATGTTTCACTTAGGTTCAAATGATGAGATAGACCATAAAATACTTCAAGGTGGAGTATGATGGTCTTAGACCTATCTTTTGTGATAACACAAGTGCTATAACCATCTCAAAGAACCCTATCATGCACTAAAGAGCTAAGAAAATTCCCATCAGGTATCATTTTATAAGAGAGGAGGTAAGTGAACAAATTTTCATATTTGAATATGTTTATACATAGGATTAGATTGTAGATAGTTTGACCAAACCACTTTTAAAGGTAACATTTGAACATCTAAGATAAGAATTAGGTGTAATTCCTACCCCTAGTATTCATTGACGAAACCAAGTACTTAGGGGAGATAATTAGGTGGTTAATTATCTCCAAGATAAGGTTAGTTATTAAAATAAGGTATGCATAGATATAGGGGGAAAATGTTTATATTATGACTCATAAACTCATAGTCTTGTGTGATGAGTATTTTGGTTGTAAGGAGTGTGATCGAAGGAGTTACAAGCATCAATCTATCATTTATGTCAAAGGGGGAGCAAGTTAATAATGAGGGATACATTACTTGTTGAGATAATTTTATAAGAGTGGTTTTCATCAATGACAAAGGTGGATATTGTTAAGTATTGTCATTGATGTTAAAGGTACATCTTGCATGAGGTTGATGTCATTGAGAGAATGTGCCTAGTTGGTAGATGTTGATGTGACAAGGGGAATTGATGGAGTGTTGTCACTAAAATATGTTGTAATGAAATATAATTTGAAGGAAAAATATATAATTTTAAGGCAACTAATGCCTTATGGTTACATGAAGGTACATGGCTTTAAGTAGCCTAAGCCTAGTCATGGCATGAAAAGACCTTATAAGAAGGTATGAGCTTGGTGGCTTGGTGAGATGAGTAAACATAGGCATGAGTGGTTGTATGAGGTTTGCTTATAATGTATGTGATTCATTGGAGCACTAATGAGAGTCTTATGATAAGCCTATAGGGGTAATACCTTCAGACCAAGTTTGCACCTAGACCACTTCTAGACCCTACCTGGCCTAATGAGGTTTCATGATCTATTTGCAAGGCATGTGAAGGATGTATGGAAGTTATTAATCATGAGATATGTTTATTTAGTTTTTTATTAAGTTTGAGAGTGTATGTAAAGAGGCATGAAGGTCATTTTTAAGACCTAATGTGGTTTGTAGGTCAAGGTATAGAGAGCAAATAGAGAGAATGTGGCATAATGAGGGGTCATCATTAGATTTCAGAGTGTTTGAGATTATGTAAGAATTTTCAGAGGTGAGGTATGTTGTTTCAATTATTTTCATGTAGTTTGAGGTCATACTATGAAGGACAATCATGAAAAGTTATTTGGAGGTCTCTCAAGCATCATAATGAAGGGTTCTCAACCCAAAAAGGATTTTCTTATGCTCATTAGCTTGTCAAACCTTTAAATGGGAACCTAAGTTATTCATGGTATATGTGGAAAGGTCTCAAATCAAAATTATAAGAATTAGTTTTTAGATTGAGGGGCTATGATTTATGAATAATTTTTAAGAATGGAGACTAGTTTAAACCCTCTTAGAACCCTAATAAGGACTTGATGTTGAAGATGTTGATCAAAAGTGCCTAGAATGGATTTATATTATTAGTTAGGCTATTTGAGATTATATTTTACTCTCCCAAGTAACTATAAGTGGTATTAATTAGAGAGAGGAGAGAAAAAATATTGAGTTACAAGCTTATTCTTAAAGTTATTGTAGATTTCAAAAATTGTATTAGACATAGTAAGCAAATGGATAGAGGAATCACGTATAAAATCATGTTTCATTTCCATTAAGGTTTTTGGATAGGTTATATACATCAAGTGTGATAAATTGGTCATCAAAATTAGCTAGACACTAATAGGCCAAATGGTGTGCAAATAGTAAAAAACCTAGGCAACAGTGAGAAGATGAACATGAATGTGTTATCATGATAGAGTGATGAAACCAAGTGCATGGATATGTTTTTTGGACTAGTACACCTTATTCATGCTTGGTATACATATTTTAATTCAAGTATAGTGGTGAAAATTATGAATTCAAATGGCTTTTCTAACTTAGTGAGGTCTATGTGCAGTGAGGTCAATAAATTAGTCTGTAAGACCAATAGTTAACACTATACCATATGATGTTCATATTTTGAGATGGTATGGAGATGTCAAAGGCTCATATACATGAATAAGAAGTCATTGGAAAATTCTATATAGGTGTTTGAGGTCTGAGTCATCATGATTGGTCTTTAAGGAAAATTGATAGTTCTAAGTGAGCAATTTGTAGGAGTGTTTTTGAGTCTTTTTGCCATATGCGATGAAGTATAATGAACTTGGTGAAGTTTTTTTATGCCTTTTAGGTTATGATTATGTGATTTATTGTCATGGTTATGTGGTTAAATAGTGTTTTATCTTTGGTTGTTCAAGATAGAACTTTCTCTATGTGTGAAGGCCTAATATAAATAATACTAATGGCATGCTTCAAGTGGTGGTTGGAGATAATAGTGTCATAGACCTAAGATGAGATCATTGTGGGTCTATTTTACTGGTATATGAAGTGTTATTTCTATTTTTTTAGTTTTAAAGTGTTTCAAGGAGATCAAAGGGTAATGTGTACTAATGATAATTGAATTAGGTCTCCTTAAGGCCTAAAAGAAGTTTTGGTATTTTAAGTTGTGGCCGACCTATTGTAATGATTGATTAATGTATTAAACATGTTATAAGACATATTTTAAGGGTAATCTAAGTGATCAAGTGTGTATGGCCAACTAAGAGGTGTGTGAGCTAGAGTATTGTAAAAGAACAAGTCCTAATAGGCCTGATTGAGTTAGAGAATTTGTGATTGCAAATGAAGAAAATAATAATTTAAAGAGATGAAGGAGGTATTATCGACCATCATAAGGGTGTATATTAACTATCATGAAGATATAATAAGGGTAATATAGATGAATATCAAGGTCATATGACCTAATCTATCTTAAACAGACCTAGTCGAGTGAAGTAGGCTAAAAGGTAGTCTGAGAGAGATAGAAGAGATAAACAAGTGTTCATCATGTATTGTGTGAGAAACAAGGTTTTTTTAAGGTGATAAAAAGTTTTAGGTGGCTCAATTGGTATTGAGTCATCTAGGGGGTTGGTGCTTCCTTATAGGTTGTTGCTTGCTAAAGCCTAGTTGAGTGGGTAGTTGGTGCTCCATGTGAAGTTGGTGATTCACTAAAGATTGGTTTGTGTCTTATAATATTGTAATACATTTGAATAAATAACTAAGTTTTCTTCCCCTTGAGGTTTTCCCACATAGGTAATGTGTTATCTTATTTCATGATCTTGTATGATTACATATGCTTTGTTATATGTTCATGTTTGTATGAATTATTAATATATGATTAAGTGGAATTGAATAATTTTTTTGAAGAAATTGATCACCCCCAATGATTGTGCTTCTAATAGATGACCTACACAAAGCCAAACATAGTCTATCATATCAACTGTGTGTTAAACTTGTGCATAAAATGTTAGACTAAGTTGATAAATTTGATCTAGTGATATTAAAAATGAAATAAAAATAAATGAAAGTGTGAAATAAAACATGTAAAGTTGAGTTCATGTTTGGTTCACCAAAATGTATACAATGGAATTGAATCTGATCTATAAATCAATCACAACTTAGAGAAGAAAAATTAAACTAGTCATTTTATTTGTTGGTACATTTAGACAATTGGGTCATGATCATTATGGATCCACTAGACCTAACTAAGGGGTATCTTACCACACACTATCACTAGAGAGGGGTCCAAATCCTCTAGTTGATAAATACCATAGAATAACCCTAGCTAGGCCCTATGGTTTTGTAATAAAGTAAATTAAAATATAATCTAGTGATCACCAAAGCTTGTGGCACAAATGGGGGATAATAAACATAAATAATAAACATGCAAAGAAGAACTCTACTCAATTCAATTTAGAGGTAATCCTAAACATGGAGAGATAAATACATTCATAATCCAATACATGAACATATATCTAATAATAAAATAGGATTAAGAGTTATGAATATTTACCTTGAATATGAATTCATCGAGCCTAAATGGCTCCCTTGGCCAATGGTGCTATGAAAGAGGTTGTTGTGGTTCATAAAGATAACAAAGGTAGGTCAGCTCTAGGATAAAAGACATATCTTATGCATGAAAAATAATGTTCCCACATGACAAAATTATTCTCTCCAAATGAAGTATGAACCCTAAGTAATGACTCCTTAAGTAGAATGATAAATAAGTAGACAAAGATGCACAAATGAATGATTCTCTTTATTGGAAATGAGTTGAAGGATGTGTTTATATAACTAGATTTAACCTTAAACCCTTCCATAATATTAGCCAACACAGTCAGCCAAGTCAACCTAGTTATTTATAAAATAGAATAGTTAAGTCTCAAACTAATTTGACTAATCTAACTTAGCCCCATAACATGTTCAATTCCTAGAATAGGGTTGACCTATTCGACTATGTTCAGAGGATGTAAAAAAGAGGTTTTGGATTAGGTAAGGGCTATTTGAGGTGGTTAATTGCTTGGAGGAGCATATAAAGGAGGTTTCAGATATTAGATAAATATATATGAAGCACTTGTGTTGATTTTAAGTGGTGGTATAGGGAGAAAAAATATTGAAAATCACTAATGGTATACCCACCCCTTTCTTGATGCACCCTTTAAGGCATGCACTCAAAAATATTGAGACTCAATGGGTTCTTATAAGGAAAAAAGCATTAGTAATTGATAAAGTTTTAAAATATTATGTGTATACAATATGGTGTTAGTATATACTTGGTCACAAACCCAATTGAACTAAATAGTCATATATAATTGATTAGGCTTGTACCTCTCCATAATGAAGTCATGCTAACATGTGATTTATCATGTTGTTTGTTAGTTCCCAAAGTTTCACTAAAGCAATTGAGACCTTATAAAGTATGAATTCCTGAGTTTCTTTCCCAATTACACTTTTAAGTGCCCTTCTATGAAAAAATTCAAGTTAAGTTCATGTCTGTTCACTTTGAAAAACCCTCATTCTAATTTTCCCTAACCTAGACCCCTTGATTTAAAAGCAACTTTAAGCAGAAATATTTCTAATATGTTTTGGACTTAGCTTTATTTATTATATTAATGCATGGCCATGTTTATTAACATGACCAAACCTTAGTCAAAAAGTTTATGTTTGGTCCCTTTTACTTCTCATAGACTGGTCCCTTTTATTTTATTTACATTGTTTGGCCAATGCCCGTGGTCCATTTCATTTACTAGCATGGTCCCAATAAATATTACTACCTTTATTTTATGCTTAGCATAAAATTCCATAGGTTCATTTGCTTTGGGCATTTTGCCCACGTAAAAAGTCTAAAGGGTAATCTTCCTTCGAGCATTTTTCCCATGCAAAAAGCTCGAAAGAAATACAAAATCAATTATCTCAGTGAAATGTCAAGCTCAAATCTTTTGGAAAAAATGTTAGGCCCATTTATGCTTTGGGAAAATTGTTTTGGATAAAATGTCCAAAATAATTATCCTGACAAAGATAAAAATGCCGAAGACTTAATTTTTTTGGCAAAAGTGTAAGACTCAATTTCTTTGACAAAAGTGTAAAGTTTAGTTTCTTTGGAGAAATTGTTTCATAAAAAATGTTTGAAATAATTATCCTAACAAAGATAGAAATTTTGAAGACTTGATTTTTTCAACAAAAGTGTAAGACTCAATTTCTATGGTAAAAGTATAAAGTTCAGTTTCTTCAGAGAAATTATTTCAGACAAAATGTCTGAAATAATTATCCTGACAAAGACAAAAATGTTGAAGACTAAATTATTGTAGAAGTGTCCAAGAGAGTTCAATTTATTTAAGAAAATTATCTTGAACGAAATGTCCAAAACAATTGTCCCAATAAACAAAGGGCCTAGGAACATAAGTTCTGAGAATAAAAAAACCCACAATAATTGCTACCAAGATAAAAATGCTAAAAACCAAGTTAATGTAAATAAGAATGTTAAAGATAAAAATCCATAGGATGAGTGAGATGGAGACAAGTGTCACCATTATGAGGACCCTATCAAGAATCATATAGAATGCAGAGCAAAGGACTAGGCCCTATGCATAGAGATCGATGGTACACACTTGATCTGTGTAAATGGGATCGATGGTGCTATCTTAAATGAGGACTTATTCAATAGAGATCAAAGTAAATGCATAGACAAATAGTTTAGTTCACTTGTGTATTTTTATAAAAAAAATTAGAAATCATCTTAGGCTAAAAGAGTTATGTGGAAATGATGTTCTTCATTCCTTGAAACATCTCTTGCAAGTTTGGTGCCTTCATGTTTTTTATGACTCAAGATGCAAGCTTTCAAAAAGTTGAACAAGCAGTGTGATGACCATGGAGATGCCATTGATGGTCATGTGAAAATCAAAATTAAGCTCAATCATTTTCTACTAGGGCCTAAATTTAATGGTTGCATGCCTGTTAAAGATGTTCAC
The DNA here is from genome assembly GCA_037957365.1 of Torreya grandis. NCBI lineage: Eukaryota > Viridiplantae > Streptophyta > Pinopsida > Cupressales > Taxaceae > Torreya > Torreya grandis. The sequence goes on along the minus strand of JARHVA010003538.1, from coordinate 1,744,293 downwards.
ATGAACATCAAATGATGGGTACACAAACATCAAATTTAAGCCATAATAACTATCTATTGGGGCTTAAATTTAATGGTTATGTGCCCATCAAAGATGTTTATGCAAAATTCAAATAATGAGTACACAAACATCAAAATTAAGCTTAGTGATTATCTATTATGGCTTAAATTTGACAGTCATGTGCTTATCAAAGACATTCAGATGGACATTAAATGATGGGCACATGGACATCAAATTTAAGCCATAGTAAATAACGAGTGACATTTTATCTATGGAAAATGGGATTGACAGTCTATGTTCCATTAGGATTCAAGATCAATGGAATGAATTAAAGATGACTTATCAAAGGACTCAGGCTAAATAAGGAGTTGTCACATGGTGAAAAGGTGATAGCCTAAAAGAGATTAACTATGCAAGGTGCATAAAACCCATGGATTATTTAGGTGACATGATCTAGGGGTATTGGTGGGGATATAACATATTATAATAAAATCCAATGCTAAATGGATGCTGAGATCTTGTAGAGCTACTAAGTGGCACACTAGCATTCATCATGAAGACAAAGATCTGGCAGTGCTAGTCTTAGGTGGACTTTTCAAAGATGTGAACCTAAAGATGTGTTGACATGTGTCCTAGGGGAAAAATTCACATGTCAAGTTAATGAAAAAAGTGACATGGTGATGCCACATAGGCATACACATCATGATCAAATATCCTATGCAAAGTAAGTTCATGGAGCAATAGATTGACTAGGAAAATTGTAGATGAATCATGGTAGCTATGTAGGAAGTCTGGGGTTTTAAAAGAAATTTAAAATTTGATCTAAAATCCATGGGTCCCTTCATCTATAATCTCATTATTTAGCTCCCAAATATGTTGTAAAGGATACATAGGTCAAACATCTAGATGTCATTGGTTTTCTACAGGTGCATTTGAAATTTGGGACTTGTGGATGCAATGTGTATTTTGATAGTCAATAGTACAGATGGACACTTTAAAATAAAATGGAATAATGATGAAGCACTTGCAACCTATTAACATTATTGATATGATTTTGACATACTAATATGAAGGATATTATGTTCATAAAATTGATAACCTTTTTTTAGATCTTGGGTAAATCCTATATGAGAAGGGAAGTTATAAGAATGAAAAGTCTATGTTTAGTGCATTATAATTCAAAATGGATTTACTAACCCCTTATGTGCTCATTTGAGAATTATTTAGGGGAACTTCCCAATGGGATTATAAGTGCCAATTACATAAATTATAAATTACCAAGTGGGGTCAAAATTTCCCTAATAAGTCAAAAGTGAAATAATGCATTTACACATTTAAAGAGGAAATAAGGGGTGAGCCCTAAAAACAAGGATACAAGTTGCAAAATGTGAAAAGGCAAGTTGGAGCTAAAATGATCTAAAAATCCAAATTATAAAACTTTATGATTTGCTTGGATTGGATTATAATTGAATAATAAATCCCAATTTATTTTAATTTAATTCAAATTAGTTTATTTTTAAAAATTTAGTAATGTAATTATAGCAATTAAAAAAATATAGATAGCAGAGAATAAATAATAAAGGCACAAAAAAATTGTTTATAGGGTTCACCAAATGGCTACATCCTCAGGTCCACTCTCTGAGTGTTCTGATCAATTAAAAACTCATAGAATGATTAAAAAAATATTTTGAGTGTAATAACCAACAAAATCCATATCATAGAACCTATAAATTTTAGCAAAATAGACTTCCACAATAAATAAGAATGTTTGTTGTCTTTACAATCCAAATTTGTTCTTTGTCTTTCAAAAACCTATAACTTTCTGCTCTTTGTGGAAAACAAATCATGCTCCCTATATAAAAACATCTACTAAATTCATCCACACCTTGGCATTGACTTGGCATATTATTTTTGTTGCACCCAAATCAATAGCCACATTGGTTTTTCTAATTTAGACCAAGATCTCACATATGTAGGAGAAATAATGAGTTCCATTATTTAGGGGTCATCATTCTATTTTAAACATGCAATATCTTGCATATACATCTCCATGTGGTTGAACCATTTCATTGGTGCCAAGTTTGGAGTCCATGCCATAATGTGAATAGTTGATTGGTACCAAAAATGGTGTAAGGTTTAACATCAAGTGCAATTTATTGATAGAAGCAAACCAAAATAGACTTCACCATGTACTACCCATGTGGCTACCAACTACAATTTTTTGATGCCAAGATCACTTGCTTGGTACATGCTTTTCGATGGTTAGAATTTCCATGCAAATAACAAATTTCCTATCTTTGGACAATATACATGTAGCTCAAAATAACCATGCAAATCAAGAGTGATACAAATTATCATGAAATAGGATATATGGGAATATGTGACAACACACACACAGACACAGACACAGACACACACACACACACACACACACACACACACACACACACACACACACACACACACACACACACACACACACACACACACACACACACACACACACACACACACACACACACACACACACACGTACACACACACGTTAATGGACAATTTAAATAAAATTATTTGAAAATATCATGGGTGGAGGTATGGTATTATTGTCTAGATAGTGCCGCACCTGCATCCACAAAAACAAGTAATTGATTCCAATTTAAATAGATTTAAATAAACTTTTAATCTCTTTTTATATTTTCCACATTCCACTTATTATCACATCATCATAGAATTTATTTGATTGGAACTATAATATATTAGTGCACACACACACACACACACACACACACACACACACACACACACACACACACACACACACACATTAGTGGAGAAGTTAAATAAAATTATTTGAAAATATCATGGGTGGAGGTATGGTATTATTGTCCAGATAGTGCCACACCTGCATCCACAAAAACAAGTAATTGATTCCAATTTAAATAGATTTAAATAAATTTTTAATCTCTTTTTATATTTTCCACATTCCACTTATTATCACATCATCATAAAATTTATTTGATTGGAACTATAATATATTAGTGGACAATTTAAATAGAATTATTTGAAAATATCATGGGTGGAGGTATGATATTATTGTCTAGATAGTGCCACACCTACATCCACAAAAACAAGTAATTGATTCTGATTTAAATAGATTAAAATAAACTTTTAATCTCCTTTTATATTTTCCACATTCCACTTATTATCACATCATTGTAGAAGTTATTTGATCAAAACTTGTAGTGGGAATCCCTTGGATCATTGCTCCCCACTGAGAGCTTTTGGACCTCCAAAATTTGACTTAAATAAGTGAGGGTATTTTTTATCACCTTTCCAATTTCCATCCATTTTGCCTTATTCAGATGCATTCCTTTCAAACCAACACAAATATATTCAATATCATCTCTTCATGTAGTCCTAGTTTTCCTATCAATAATAAAATTTTCATGTAATTCATGAAGAGATTCAGGAGTAAAATCATCAAAATGAGGAACTTGAATGCCCTCATCTTGATCCATGATCATGGGAGGTTTATACAATTTCAAGTTTTTCACATTAAACACTGAATAAATTTAAATATAAGAAGGCAAATCCAATCAGAAAGCATTTGTACCAATGTTTTCCAAAATCCTAAATGGACCCTATCTGATTGGTTTTAATTTTATACCTTCACCTTTCAGTCTTTCCTTGCTGATGTGAAGCCAAACTTGATAATCCACTTTGAATTAATGATCAACTCTATGTTTATCGTGCCTAGCCTTATATTTAGCTTGGCTCTTTTCTAATTGTTCTTGAACAAGTTTCTAAATCATATGAATTCTTTGAATGAAATTTTGAGCCTTCTTAGCATCATTGTTTCCATCCACCACCGAGTCATATTCTTTTCCAAAAGAGAAGTCCAAAGGAGATTTAGAAAAATAACCAAAACAAGTCTCAAAAGGAGACTTTAAATTAGAAGAATGTAAAACATGATTATAAGAATGTTACACACAATATAAATGTTCATCCCATAATTTGAGATGTTTACCATAATACACCATGAATAAATGTACCACTATTTAGTTGACCACTTCTATTTATCCATCAGTTTATGGATGAAAGGCTGTGCTTTTATTTAGCTTAATATCCATCAAATTCCACAAAGCTGACCAGAACTTACTAATAAATTAAGAATCATGATCATTTATAATAGAAGTGGGTAACCTAAAATGGATCCAAACATTTTTGAAGAATAATTATGTAGTATCCTTCCCTATAACCTATTTAGTACAAGGAACCAAAATAAACATTTTTCTAAACCTATTCACAACCATATATAGATAATCATGTTTTCTTCGTGACATAGGTAAACCTCATACAAAATACATATAAATAATTTACCAAGGATGGTTAGGAACATGAAGAGGTGTATATAATCCTAAATTTTAGTTACTAGATTTATTTGTAGAATAAATAATAAAACCTTTGATATACTTAGATTTTCTATCATATGAGACCAATAACAATATCTTTGTAATTATGGAATTGTCTTACCAATGCCAAAATGACCTAAAACAAGATAAGTTTGAGCTACTATAATCATGTGAACTCTCTCATCCTATGGAATACATATTTTTCCAAGATGATACAAAATTACATTATGCACATGATATTCAATTGCTTCTACTAATTTATCATTTATCAAATATTTATAGACATCCTTAAAATCAACATCTCTAACATATTATTCCTTATAGCTTTCATTAACAAAAGGACTATGTTGAAAAATAGTAGATGCTATACTATGAGGTCTAGAAATCATATCTTTAACCTTATTATGTGTTCCCTTTTTATACCTTATAACCAGATAGAACTGCTACAAAAATCCCATTTACGAAAGTGTCATGATTGTTGTAGCTTGGATTGTGATTGAAGATATTGCAAAGGTAGATGATCTGTATGGATGATTATCTTTTTGCCCATCTAATAGTGTTTCCACTTTTTCACACTTTAATCTAAAGCATGTAACTCTTTATCATAAGTATGATAAATTTTTACCACACTTGTAAAAGTTTCTAAATGAAAACACACTAGTTTTTAGTTTTGCATTAACACTACCCCCATTACACACCCACAAGCATCAGTTTCTATCTCAAAAGATGATCATAAATTAGGAAGTGCAAGAATTGGGGCTTTACTTATCTTTTATTTTAGAGTATTGAAATATTTTTCATGCTTTCCTCCCTACTGAAAGGATTGCTTAAAACTTATTAAATAATGTAAATGAGATGAAATGTAAGAAAAGTTAACAATAAATTTTCTACAGAATTAAACTTATTTCTATTTTTTTCTTTTCTTAATTTTGGAAGAAAGAAACTGGTGAAAAAGGGTGTGTAGAAACACCTATTGCAATGTGCACACATTAAATCCAAGTGATTTTGGAGAGCTTGTTTTTATCTTGGGAGGATGGCCTTCAAATAATAAAACACTTAAAAACACTTGTTTATTAGACAAGTAGATGGGTGGATTGCCTAGCATGAGTTAGATCCTAGAAGTGAAAGCTTTCTAAGAGGTTGTCAATCCACCTACTTTAAACACTTAAGTTTTATAAATAAAAATGATATAATTTACATAATATGATAGAGAACTAAAACTAAAAACAAGAATAACAAAAAATTAATTAAGAAATTTAAATTTTTTACTAAGATGACTAAAATAAAACAACTAGTTTTGTTAAAACTAATGCTAAAAATTAGCTAAAGCAAGTTTGTGGACTTGGTTTGATAATTTAAAAAGGTTTAAAAGGGTAGTTTGGTTGGTGGTATTCAAATGGTTGGAATGATAAAAGATAAAGGGTGAATTATTGAGAAAGTGAGAAGTCAAGATGACAAAAGGGATGGATGGGCAAGATGACAAAGATGGCCAAATGACAAAAGGGTAGATAAGGGAGAATGGGAAAAATGATAAAGGATAGAAAATGGTAAATGAAAAAGAATAAGTAAATGGGGTTCAAGGCATGGAGGTCAATAAATAAGGGGCCAAAGGGAAGGAAGAAAAGAAATTAAGTGAACAAAAGAAAATATTACCTTCCAAGCTTGAAGAAGAATGTTGATATTGTTGATGATAATGAGTTTGTTGAAGATGATGATATTGGATTGTAAATCTGATAGAGTTTCAAGGCTTTGAATCCTTATCCTCCAAGATGAGTGGCCTCCTTTAAGAGTAGACAACCTACAACAAGAATGCTTTTTATCAAAACTCAACTTAATCATGGGTGAAGGAGGAGGGTCATATTTATAATATTTGTTATCAAAAAACATGCCAAAGAAGTGGAATAGTGAAGTATGGCATTATTTTTCAAGTGGGCTCATAAATTATAAAGGGTACAAGGGTGGTGGGATTACCACCTTGTTGGTTTGTCTCCCACCTTGCACATGAGTCCAAAATGGAGTGGGAATCATGCACATGGGTTCAAATGAGGCCAAAGGACTTTCTACCAAGCTAATTTGTCCTTTGGCTAAGTTCCCCAAGAATTTTGACACCATTATATATGTGGGTGAAAGAGTGGTCATGAAAGACAAGAGGGTCAAATTCCCACTTAGCTAATAGGCCTCCCACTTGCTAAAGAGTCTAAAATGGAGTGGGAATCATGCACATGGACTCAATGGGTCTAAAATACTTTTCACCACTCTCATATTTTGGCTAAGTGCCCCATGAATTTTATCACAATTATCTATGCATGAGGATAAAAACACATGTTGAGTGATGGTCCCATAGGGAAAATGCATCATATTCTAAAGGAGGGGCCCTTTGGTGCTTAATGATGTCATGAGGTACCATATTACTTCCCATGTCACTTTCCATATTACTTCCCATGTCACTTTAAGCCACCTCACTTCTAAGCCATGTCACTTACCATATTACTTCCCATGTCACTTTCCATGTCACTTGTCATGTCATCATGAATAGTGATAGTGGATCCCACAGTGAATGGTGATAGTGAATAGTATTTTCAAATAGTAATTTTGAATAGTACTATGTGAATAGGAGAATATTTATTTGATTAGGTTAAGAGGGGCTAGTTAAGGGTCACTAAGGTTTTATGGGGTCTTTAGGGGGGCCTTGAGGCATTCAGTCATTAAAAACTACAAGTGTGTTGTTTTCTAGTGTCTACATTTTTCCCCTTTTTGTTAAACATCTTTGAATTAACAAGTTGTAAAATAAAAATAGATCACTTGGTCAAAAGTTAGGGTGCCATGACTATAGGAGGATGTGTTCCTACTCAAACTAAGAGTTAATGAGGTAAAGTATAATCAAGTGTGAGTTTGATAAGCAGCTGGTGGGGAGGCATTAGTAGGTGCCACAAGGTAGTTGGGTATTCAAGATGCAAACATGTGCATAAAATGTGACTAATTGTGATAGCCAAGATCACATAGGAATACAAGTTGCCAATGTTGGTTAATTTAAGTTTGGGTTTAGAGGGACATATGTCAAGGGTAACTAGTCCCAACATTAGTTGTAGCTAATTAGGTCATTCCTATTAGGTGATCTAGATAGGACCAGGATTGGTTACAGGTATCCAAGGTATGAAGTGTTATTGTGAGACAACCCAAATGGTTAGTGTTGATGGTAGAAATTACACCCAAGGCAAGGAGGCCTAGCTCTTACCTTCTCCTCACAACATGGAAACTCTCCTCTCACTTGTGGGACCGGTGAAGCTGGAGGAGAGAGTCTCTAGATAAGGGCTAGCTCCCTTCGATGCATCGTGTTGTTTCCAGCAAGTGCAAAACACATATATATAGATATAAAGGGGGGTAGGATGAAAAGAGAGAGATTGTAGGAAAAACAACCTACTCTAAAGAGGTGATGCACCAAAATAAGGTGACCTTCACACACTCACACTAAAACTAGACAAACACATACATACACTACACATTTGGCAAAAGGACTAGGCTACTAGAAACTGGCAAGGAGGCCTTAATGGAAGATACAAAAAAAGAAAGAGATCACCAAAGGTGCTGTGAGATGCACACTTATGTATCAACTTCCTCTATTTCACACTTCTCAAATACTGCTGTTCTCCTTTTAGCTATAGAGATGGTGCCTTATAGATAATAGGTCTGTTGGTGTTGAACCTATGAGAGCATCAAGAAACAATGACTAGACACAGATAAACACTCAAGGCATACTCTGAAACATCTATCCAAATGGAGGTAAAAAACTACATTTTATTTGATTCAAGTGAAACTTTAGCAGGGCTATGCCTGGCTAAAACCGTGAAAAGATGATTACAAAAATGACAAGTATCAAATATATATGAGAAAACAAGGAAGCCCATGTGGCATTCCTTCAACAAGTGGCCATCATGTCCCTTCAACAATTAGCTCAAAAAATTAATGAGCCTTGTGCTTTGTCTGCTCAAAGTCTACATTTTTAATGTCAAAACATGGTTTGTCCACCCATTAAATGTACAATGAAGAAACTGGTTACATTACTTAGCTGTTGCATCTTCTCATGATCAATTCAAAGGAACTATTTTACCTATTGGAGTCACTTCTTCAAATTGGCACCACTTGGACTTAACTACTTACTCATTCCATGTATGTCTTCTTGTCTTTTATCAACTTTGTCTCATCTGGTTCATTAGGCCCCTTGGGTGAACATTTTGGTAGGTCGCTACATTTTGAGCTCCTTCTTTTCCATGGTTAGCTCTCTACTAGTTTGAAAGGGAACGACTATTTCACTTCATTAATTTTGACATCCATCAGGACGTCGTCGGGTCCATCACCACATCAGTCGGGTCCACATGGCATCAAACTAAAGCATTGAACCCCTTTGAACTAGAAGCTGCTGAAACACTTGAACCAGGCCATGAACCAAACCTATTAAACTTGCTAAACCTGAAAATGACTGGCACTAAATAGTAGGGGAGGAAGGTGACCAAAATTTTGCTTGTGGGAAAAATAGGTCAATAATTGGTGACTCACAGGGGAAGCATGCCTGCTATGCTTAAAACCATTTGCCTTAAAATCCATTAGGCACAGAGTTAGATGTAGCTATGAAAGAATTATCAATAGCTTGAAATATTTGAGAATCAAACATGAAGCTTTTACCCCCAAGCAAAGGTAAACAGACAAAGCTAAAAATGCTACCTATGTAACTGCACTTAGGGAAAATAGGGAAAACAATTGAAAATAAACTATTATATACAGCTAATGAGGAATGCTCGCCTCCCTCCTGGATCAAAGGGAAAAGTTCTTAAGTCCCCTTCTTGGTGAGAAGACATATGGTGGTAGGCAAGTAGCTGAATGAAAAGGGGATTTGGTGACTTGCTCCTCTTGTTGGTCACCTAGTTTGGCTAGAATCTAAGTGGATATTCAAACATGTTCCCAATGTATACATACTCTATTTGTTCCTAAAAGCTTGCCTCCTATTGGTTCTTCAAGTTGGTGTTTCCCATTGATAAAATGATTGCTACCAACTCATCACCATAAGCCCCTTGATACACACCCTTGATTGGCTGGCTCTTCTCTGCCTCATGCTTGGGTTCCATGGTATGACCATCCTCATTGATGATTTTGAAGAAAGTATCTTTAGATTCACCAACCTCTCGAAGGGATAAATCTAAAAGACTGCAGCCTCTTTGCATTCTTGTTTGAACCCCACTGCTGCCTTCTCTACTCTTATCCAGCTCATAGCCTCCTTGAAGAACAGTGCAGCCTGCCTCAATGTCTTCAAATGGATCATTCAAAACATGAACAAGAGATTGTCCATGCTCTTCCATGTCACCTAAGGTGATCTCCTCCTCATCCACACTCATGAATTATCCCTGATCAGTCATAAACTAAGCATACTCTTCTTTACTTTCTTCCCTCAAGATAGGTTCCTCCTTGAGAAGGGGTGAAGTGGAAGGCTGATAGACGAACTCACGTGGAAGAGGAGGCAGTCCTTGAACTAGAATCAAATGATTCTCTTCCTTCCATTTGGTCAGCACTTCACCTATATTGGGCATGGCCTGATAGTTCTCTTAGGGATGTGTAGGTGGGGTGTGTTCAAACATGGAATATGCTATTGAGTCTGAACTGTCCATCACACACTGGCTGAGGAATCTCTCTTTGGATTCCAACTCTACAAGCTACCTATCCATATCTCCCTAGAAAAGCCTTTCTCAAAAGTCACAATCATCATCAAGATAAGGAGCAGCCCCATCTTCTTCAAGGTTTTGAGCAAAATCTTTCCCTTCTTCCTTCTTTCCACCCTAAGATTCCACTGTTTGCTTCCAGCTCGTGATCTTGGGATTGGAATCTTGCTTCTATAAATAGGCAGCAACTTTATCATTTTCTAGGTCCTGAGCTAGTTCATGATGTTCCTTCTTCTAGCTTGGAATCTAGAGATCATGTCGAAAGATTTGAGGAGGTTGGGGAGGATTTGGGAGGGTTTGCTCATGTATAGGAAGAGCTGTCTAAAAAGAGGTGTGCTAAATAGCTAGGTGAATGGTATTAAGGGTAGGATTGATTACTACATTGGATGAGTCAGAATGAGCAACGGCCATCTGATAGAAAGGATTCAACATATAAGAGGGAGTTTTCTCTAGAATAGGAGAGGGCAGACTTTGGGCCAAAATTTCTTAATTTTCATCCCTCCACTTTACCAACACTTCATCAATATTGAATTTAGCTTGTGGATTAGTGGAAGGGTTTATTTTGGCATCAGCTCCTCTGTAGGGTCTAAAAGCTCCATCTCTCTTTCTCTAAGCAGTCTTATTTTCCTTTCTAAATCCTTAGCCCACCTGGCTAGATCATCCTCATTTTGCATTTCTTGGAGCTCGTGGGAAACACCATAAAGATGGGGAGTGCACGAATATTGCCATGAAATGCAAGGAGCTTCATGAGGAAGGGTGGGAGGAAATTGAAAAGGACTAACCTCATCTTGTACCTTGCACTCTTCGATAATTTCTTTCACCCCCTTGTTGTTATGTGACTCAACCACTTGATTCCAGCTTGAAAAATTTGGACTGGGCATCTCCATTGGGGTTGATGAGGCCATAATGTGAGAGGGTAGTGAAGATTTGGATTCTACTTTCCTTGCTACCAAAATGGACTGCTGCATCTGAAGGTTTGCCAACTTGATTTGTCTATCAAGATTAGCCTTAAACACAAGATTTGCCATTATGAAACTCTCCTCAACATAATTGGGGAAAGGACTTTGACAGGCTTGACTTGGCTTGTAAGCAGGGGCTATATATGACTGATATGATATTTGGGGCAGCAAGTATGTAGGTTGATAAACTTGGTAAGGCTGCCTCTCATAAGTACTTAGCTTCTCCTCCAAAGATGCAATCAGACCACTCACATCTAGCATCTCATTTGTGAGCCTGTGCCAATTGGCTCCTTCAATGGGAGTCCATTCCTTCTTAACCTGATTCAGTGCATTTCTCACTTGATGGATGACATGGTCAGGAACTTCTTGGCCACATCCCTTCTGGTGTCAAGATCTATTACATATTTTTCGTATCCCAACAGTGCTCGCTTGAAGGTAGAAATGGGTTGATTGGCAAAGAAATTTGGTTGAGTAAGAGAAGTGACATAATGGGAAGATTGGGCATAAGGCTGATATAGCTCATTAAAGGGCTAGGACTGGCCATACTAAAACTAATAAGGATCAACATAAGGCTGGTAAGGATCGTAGCCATGCTAGCCAAGGAAAATAGGGTCCATGGCTCTGAACGGTGGGGGGTATACATACTAAAATATTCTTTCTTGATGGTATAGTACCATAACTACTTAACCAGTTGATTTAACTTAGATTCACCATTGGTGTTTGATGTAGAAGCCTCCAAAGGCTAGTCAGTTGAAGAACACACCAAAAATTCTTTAACTCTTTGGACAAAACCTGTCCTAGTTGGTCCCATCGGGCATGCTAGAACTGTTGACATAGAAGATTTCACCCTTGGTAGGAGGCCAAGCTCTTACCTTCTTCACGTAATAATGGAAACTCACCTCTTGTTTAAGGGACTGACAAAGCTAGAGGAGAGAGTCTCTAGATAAGGGCTAGCTCCCTTTGATGCATCGTGTTGTTTCCAGCAAGTGCAAAACACACACACACACACACACATAAAGGGGGTGGGATGAAAAGAGAGAGAGATTGCAGGAAAAAAAAACCTACTCTAAAGAGGTGATGCACCAAAATAAGGTGACCTTCACACACTCACACTGAAACCAGATAAACACATACATACACTAAACATTTGGCAAAAGGACCAGGCTATTGGAAACTGGTAAGGAGGCCTTAATGGAAGATATAAAAAAGAAAGAGATCACCAAAGGTGCTGTGAGAAGCACACTTATGTAGCAACTTCCTCTATTTCACACTTCTCAAATACTGCTCTTCTCCTTTCAGCTGCAGAGATGGCGCCTTATAGATAATAGGTCTGCTGGTGTTGAACTTGTGAGAGCATCAAGAAACAATGACTGGACACAGACAAACACTCAAGGCATACTCTGAAACATCTATCCAAATGGAGGTAAAAAATTGCATTTTATTTGATTCAGGTGATATTTTAGCAGGGTTGCGCCTAGCTAAAACCATGAAAAGATGATTACAAAAATGACAAGTATCAAATATATATGAGAAAACAAGGAAGCCCATGTGGCGTTCCTTCAACAAGTTACTCAAAACATTAATGAGCCATGTGCTTTGTCTGCTCAAAGTATAAAATTTTAATGTCAAAACGTGGTTTGTCCATCCATTAAATGTAAAATGAAGAAACTGGTTACATTACTTAGCTATTGTGTCTTCTCATGATCAATTCAAAGGAACTATTTTACCTATTGGAGTCACTTCTTCAAATTGGCACCACTTGGAATTAACTGCTTACTCAATCTATGTATGTCTTCTTATCTTTTATCAATTTTGTCTCATCTGGTTCATTTGGCCCCTTGGGTGAACATTCTGGCAGGTCACTGCATTTTGAGCTCCTTCTTTTCCATGATTAACTCTCTACTAGTTTGAAAGGGAACGACTATTTCACTTCATTAATTTTGACATCCATCGAGACATCGTCAGGTCCATCACCACATCATTTGGGTCCATGTGGCCTCAAACCAAAGCATTGAACCCCTTTGAACTAGAAGCTGCTGAAACACTTGAAGTAGGCCATGAACCAAACATATTGAACTTGCTAAACCCAAAAATGACTGGCACTAAATAGCAGGGGAGGAAGGTGACCAAAATTTTGCTTGTGGGCAAAATAGGTCAATAGTTAGGTTGTGAAAAAATATAACATGGTAAGTTTGGTTGGTGTGGTCAAAATGGCCTAGATAGGGTCAACACAAAGATATGTAGTAGTTTAGGTCCAAAAAACCAACATCAAGGTGGACATGGTTAAATGGTCAGTTGGTTGGAGAGAATGGTTGGCAAGGGTTTAGGTAGAGGGTGGTTGAGCTGACTCCATATGCACTAGGCAAGTGGACACTACCTACATAGTTATATGGATGTGATATCCAACAAAACTTCAAGCCAAATGTAGTTCTATAATGGAGTTCATAAGGGTTGCTCTAATGTGATATACTACATGGTTAAGTATGGGTTGATAGTTTGGTAATGGTGAGGTGTCTTGGTGTAGATTGGTGAATAGTCACCATAATAATCTCACATGCATTAGGAAGAGAAGACACAGATGGGTAAGGTAGGATAAATAAGTGGGTAAAAAAAGGCTAAGCATCACAAATATCCTATGATGAAGCTAAACCAAATAAGAGATGCCTTCATGAGGAGATTATGCTTTTTAAAATTATGTGAGGGTATAAGCATAGTATTGGAATCTATAAATATGAGCTGAGTTTTAGGAGATGGGAATCTATTAGAATCTACATAGTCTTATTGGTAAAAGGTCATCACCATTACAAGCTAAGTTTTAAGGGTAGTAGCAAAGTGATGACTTGCAAATAATTTATTTGATGGCTAAGTAGATTCTATGAGTTATAAAGTTGGTAGTATGGTGAGTGATAGAGGATGGAACTTACCTAACCTAAGAGATGCATGGGTAGGCTAGACAAAAGGTGTCCATGTCTACATCCTTTGTCCTAGTTCCTCGAAACCAATGAATTTGGGTTCCACTTAGAAGAGGCCCTACTAGTAGGGAGCTACATGGTCTGAAATATTGGTTATATAGTTGGATAAGATGGGGGAGATTTCATAATGGCAAGTATTTGGGAGATATCATCACCAATAATAGTTATAGTTTCAAAGGCATGATCATTACAACAACCCATGTTTGGAATCCAATTTCATCAACTAGGTTAAAGGTGACAATGATGTAAATTACCACCAGGCCCACAAGGATTTCAAGATGAAAAAGCAAGTAAAGACATTAGATGTGGATTAGATGATAAGGGTAAAAAAAAAACATCATGACAATATATAATGACTATATCGAGATGACCAATTAGATTCAGGGCTATGTGTCCACATAAAAAGGTAAGGAGACATGATCATTTCAAGTGGGAAGAATGTTCAAGGGAGTCAATGAAATCATAGGACCCTCCACATTAGCGAAATTGATAATCATGTCAGTAAGGAATAATAGTTGGATAGCCTATTTAAATAATCATAGTAATAATGAATACTTCATGAAGTCATTTGGTTTTGCAGGTTATTTAGGGTGAAAAGAAATACTAGAGATTGAAGATGGAAAATAATGGGAGCAATGGTGTAAACAATCAATAACCCCCATGACCCAAAATAATCTACATGGTGAATGTGCATATCTACCAAATACTACAACATGTAATGGAGATAATGAAAGCATTGTTAAACCAACAATAAGAGGAAAAACAGCCATGGCCTAAGCTCAAGTCTAAACTCTTACCTCCTCAGTAGTGAAGAAGGTGAGACTTTCATTACACAAGGTGTAGGGCTAGAGAACATGACCTTTAACCTATCCATAGAGGGAACCCTCACTATCTAAGGGGAAGTACACTGAGGTAAAAACATGTGGTACATATGTGAGTATAATAACTAGAATAGAGGGATGTAATGGCTATGATGGTTGAGCAGGGTGGAAGACCTAGAGTGGAGTATGATTCTCACCCTGTGGGGATGAATATGGAAGAGGAGATTAGAGTACACCCCTTAGTGGTTACTGATACAAGGAATGTTATAGATGTTAGTTTAGGGATTAATCAAGTAGAAGGATGGCTAAACTCAAATCTAGAGTCAATAGATATTGGCCTAATGTTTAGGTAGGAAAATAATGTATGTATGGGCCTTATGTGAGGTTTGGATAGTATGATAACTTCGTATGCACCATGAAAATCCTCACACCCTTAAATAAAATATTATATAGTTTTCTATAAACATGTACAAAATGTGTTGGATGTCATTATTTGAATGTTATCATGCTTAGGGTTATGTGGATACTTATGAATTTTATGGTTATGGTTATGATTGCTATGGTTATGGTTATTGTAATCACACTTAAGGTAAAGTAGACGAGGTAAGGAAATGGACAACACTAATATTAAATTAAAGAATATAATCAATAGACAAATGTCATAATGAAAATATCAACCAAACACATTAGGATAAGAGGGTACAATGTTTCTTCTTGGACAAGGACAAGAAAAAGACCTCAAGTGGGAGTTGCTTAATGAACATAATCCCTATGAATATATCACATGAGAATGCTTTGAAGGATAAAAATGGTGTGTTTATCACACTTTGTCAAGTACCCAAAATGTGTATAGGGTTTAAAGGGGGAAGATCTGATGAATAGGGTGAAGGGAGTAGTTGGAGAGGTACAAAAGGAGGACCCATGCTTAACAAAAAAAGATAATGAAGGGAGAAATAGATGCCCCAAAGTAGTGAGCCTGATAAGATTTCATGCATTAAATCAAGAGAGCCAAGGATATGAGGAAATAAACATGTATATGCACATATGAGCAATACAACTAGTGACAACACTCTAATGAGTTAGAAGCTAGAGTGCTAATAGGAGAAAATAAAGGAGATCCAACAAGGTATGAGGTGAAGGCAGACCAAAGAAATAGATGAAGAGATAGGTAGAGAAAATAATGAGGTCACAAATAAAGATGAAGGTGGAGAAGGATGGAAGGAGAAAAACATGGATATAGAGGGAAAAAATAAGGTTAATAAGAACAAGGAATGTCATCAAGGGATGTGAAAAAAATGAAATGAAATGGAGAAAAGAGAAGAAAAATAAAAGGTAGAAGATGGGGGTTTGAGGAATGCACTAAATAATGATAGATTGGAGAACCGAAAAGGATGGGGAAAGAAGTGTAGCAATCATGAAGGGTAAGGGGAAGATGAGAAATATGGAAGGCCATGAAAGGTTTGAAAATAAGTCTAAAAAAGACCAAGGAGAAAATAGTTTAGTGATGAAAATGAAAAACAAGGAAATAAACATAAGAAAAGGAAACATGAGGAAAAAAGGAGTGAAATGAGGACACAAAAAGGATGACATGAGAGTGAACAAGTAGGTGAAGATGTGACCAAGTAAGCATGGATGATGATAGGCAAGGAGAGGAACAATGAAGCAAATCAAAGGGTGGTGTTGGAGATGAGAATGGGATGGAAAATGGGAAAGGGGTTAAGAAAAATGATGGGAATCAAAGTGCGGTAAGATAAGAAGCTGAAGAGATAAGGTTTGTTGTAATTAGCTTGTTAGAAGAGATTGACAAGTTGAAAAAGTGGTGAGGTGGTGAAGAAATAATGGAACACAATGAAAAGAAATGAGATGAAAATAAGGGATGAAGATCAAGGATGATAAGAAGAAGAATGAAGTAGGGATATAAAGCATGTACACTCACACAAATTCAAAATATAAGTGAGTATTGTTGATTATTAATTTTACAACTAATCACCAAAGTCATGGGAAGTTTCAAAGATGTAGGACTTGACCCTTGAAACGACCTCTAGATTTTAAAGAAGTTGGATCTTTTCTTTGGGGTTTGGTGTAAAGGAAAAAGAAACAATGCATAAAAGAAGTACTTAAACTAATAAGGTGATGCACCAAGATTGTATTTCTCTACCAAATAACATAGTAATTAGTACTAATATAATTTACTAAAAAGATTAAGGAGCATAAAGCATGATCAATGATTCTAGCATAGACTAGATACCAAATCAAAGGCTCATAATAGAAAAGATAACCCAAATACTCATCTATTCAAACAACATAGTATCCATTTAAACAACATTCACTGATAGAATTAAAGATCGTATAACATGATTAACAATCTTAGTGTTTATGCAAAGCTAACAAAGGCTCATAATAGAAAATAAGAAGCAAGAATTAGAAATAGACTATAATTGCACAAAACACCATTCTCTCTTCATAGTTTGATAGGAGAACACAGTACATAAGGAAAAATGCATAAAATACAATGTTTTATCCCTCAGGAGAGGCACCTGTTAAAGTAGTAGAAAATTCTTTAAAAACTAGCTTCTAAAAATCTCTATTGATCTAGATGAGTCTCTAGTGATCTCCCTCATTGCATTTTATCCTTTGATCTGATACTTGTAGCCCAAAACATCCATCATGGGTCACTACAACTTGCTCAAATTCCAACTACCTATCTATAAATTCTAGATCTAAAACTTGCATGCCATTATAACTGAATAACTTGGAGCTTGATTATGTTGTTTTTGTTAACTATCTCTTTCATTATGTTTCAACTATTTCTCCTATTTGTCTTTTACCCATAGTTTCTTGAAGCATGGACACTTGGAGGCTTCTATGGCTATTAGTTACTTGACTCTTCCTTCCTCTTCATTCTACAAACTCTTTAGCTTTCTCTACTCTTTTGGACTCTTGGACCCACTGTGATGACATGTGTTAGCTTTGCACTCAACAAAGTCTTTTTGATACTCACTTTCCCTTCAAAGACTACTGAAGTGATAAGTGGAATTGTTCATGTTTATTTGAGTCTTCAAAGCTTTTCCCTCCATTTCTTATATTTTTTAGCCTTTACGGCCTTTGGATATTCTACATCATTGGATCTATTACTTCAAACTGAGACATTTATCCTCTCTACTACCCTTTTGTCTCAAGGTGAATCATCATTTATCCACATGGTAGTCTCACACTCAGTAGAGTCTTTTTGATACTTAGTTTCCCTTTGAAGAGAGTCAAATTGACATGTGGTGCCCTCCACTAGTGTTAGAGTCTTAAATTTTTTTCAAGTATTTAACAGAAAGAGATTCCTTTGGCCTCATGAATTAACATGACCCAAAATGTTATTTAGCCACTTATATACCTAGCTAAATAATATATGCATGTCCCAAAGGTATAAAATAAAAATGTATAATTTTAACTCTATAATTCATGGTGACTCACCAAAGACTCTGTGCTTGCATGGAATGACTACAGTAAAAACTCAAACCAAAACTTGCTCAAAATTATTTCCTACCATAGCTCACTCAGAGCATTTATAATGCAGCTTAAAAACTAGTCCATTCTACCTTTGATGGATATTGCCTCTTCTATAGAGCTTGGAAATATCTATCTAACTCTAATATTTCCTTCTGGTAGAATGCTTGGAGGTTATAAACCAATGAGTGTAATTGAAATTCCATTTTTTCAATCAGGACTATAATAGTTTTCACCTCGATGATATTTGAAGAATCACTGAGGGACTAAAAAATTGTTTGATCATGATCAGTAGATTTTGAATTTGGTCATCCATTAACACTATGTTGTCATCTAGGAAAGGGGAAAGGAGTCCCAATTGGACCAATTCTTTAATGTTCCATTTCATTACTTTGACCCCTTCCTTCAAAAGATTTTGTAGATTATTGCATTTGGACGTAGCTTTGTTACATCTTAGAATCTCACTTACCCTTCCTACTACTACTCTCCTATTTATGATCCTGATTGCCTATAGTGTTTCCTCTAATGTATCATATAATTTATGAATAATAAATTATAATTTGGGTACCTTGGCAGTAACTAAAAGTAGGATACTCTCCATAAAGGAATCCAATTTTGCACAGAGGGTCTGAGTATCAGATATGAACTTGAGTGAAAGCTTTGGATGGGCCACATCCACTAAAATTCTCTTCCAATAAGAGACCTAAAGTCCCTTGAACATTGCTACCACTCTATCTAACTAGGTTCATTGGGCTAATTCTGTAGTTAACCTTGTCAGTTCATCTTTAGAGTTATTGCATTCAACCTATAAGTTACTCTTTTTGGCCTCAATAACATTTATCTTCTATTGTAGCTGAGTGATCTCAGCTTCATTATCATCAATTTTCTTCTTGATGAGACTCTTCTCTAGTTGTAATGAGTCGATAGAGGCCTTGGTTGTATTGAGCTCCTATTGCAAGGAATTTACTTTGTCTTCTAAATTATTTAAGACTTCTTTAGATATTGATCCTTCGAGTCCTTGTTGAGTTGGGATATCTCCTTGTCCTTAGCCTTTAGCTCTTGTGTCATGTGGCTCATAGTGGCTTGGCTTGGATTAAGATCAATTTTTCCTTCTCCAATTTATTGTAGACTTTGAGATAGTTTATGGTGCCCAAAAACGTAGTTTTAGTCATAAGCTCCACTTTGTCCTAGGGTTTGAACTAAGTCAGATCCATAGCCACTGCACTCATTGTATAATCCTTAGGCTGCATTTGCTCAAGTGGCTTATTAACATTAGGGACCATTTGGGTGATAGTGAGGGAATTCTATTTGTGGTCATAAAGAGACCTTGTTTGTTGCATAGCCATTGCCCTACCCTCCTAACTTTGCTTCTCCTTCTTTGCCTCCCTAGCCCTCTTTTCCATGTCTAATTGAGAATGGAAGTCTAAGGGAGAGGTCACTACACAACCAATGAAAGGATATCCATGGGGTAAACCATAAGGCACAATGATTGTTTTTTGGGATTGGCTCTATGATGGAGATGGGTTTTTCAAGACCCTAAGAGAAAATGTTAGCTAACTTAACTATTGTGAAGTGAAAGGGAATAAGGAACCAGATGGCATCAATGATTGAGTTGGTATAGATGAGATGGCTGAGAATGTTAAGCCATGTGAAGGATGTGGCATTAACATAGTTTGAGTGGAATATTGAGGAAGAGTCATGTATGAGTTAGGTTCTATCTCTTTTTCTTTGTCTCCCTCCTGAGACTCTACTCTTTTTTTCTTCCTCTTAGGTTTCTCCATAAGATATTCTTTCTCTATTTGGACTACCACCAACTATGATGAGTATAGAACCTCTCGTGTGGATGATGTTGTATATGAGGGATTTAATGGGGCCTCATCTTCAGGGACTTCAAAAGTAGGTTGGGCTATCCCTTATTTCTCCAACTCACTAAGAGATATTACCTAGGTTAAAGTTGTGTACACCACTATAGATGTCCCTATCTCCTACATCTCTCTCTATGGTTTTGAGAGGTTGTTTGTATTTGGGCTAGAAGCCATTGTAACATGAACCTCATCCCATAGATTCTCCCATTGTTCATCTATTTTTAAATCTTCAAAATTTCAAGTAAATTCATTGATTTCTTGCCTATACTTCTAGTAGGAAATTATTTTCTCTTGACTCCAACCCTTCCTGACCAAGGCCTGTCTTAAACCCTTAGTAATTACTCTTGTTGGGTCATAATTTTGAATGGACCGATAAAAATATTCACATGGTGAGAATGGGATGTCCTGCAGTTCCACATATATATCCAATGCATCTCTCCTAGTATATCTCCTATCCTCAAAATAATTTCCTACTCTCATGCTTAAAATAAGCATGAACTTTACTTTTGGGAAGCTAAGAAGTCATAAAACCATTAGGGTAATATTTCCATAGATATTAAATCAAAACTAGTCCATATGTAGCTCGTTTCCTCATCAGAATAAATTCTACTTACCTTTTCAACATAGTAACACTGTACTTGGTTAGTGAGATGTCATGGAAGGAACTTTCTTTTTCCCTAATCCATACTCAGAGTCAATAACCACTAACTATTGGGTCACTTCCAAACCTACTATTTTTCTGGTCAAAACTTTGGGAAGCATAAAAGATTCTTCCCCAAAACTATGAACTCTAATGAAAGAATGATGGGTTACAAAAAATAAATCACAAGCATGATGGGCATCAGATAAGATGGACATAACCAAGTCATTCATGCCAAAAATCACTCAAAAAACTCATAAACTTTTGATGACTCCAACAACACATGAGTCCATGTGGATATAGGGATAACTTTCTGAGGGTTTACTACCTTCAAGTCACATAGGGTCAAACTTATATGATGTTAAAAGAATCAGGTATTTTGATACAAAATGAGATGAAATAGGTATGAAGAATCCTTGAAAGTAGGATGTACCCTAAAATTCACTAGCTATTGGCTAAAAGTGTAGGCAATGTGCTTCACAAAATTGAATTTATATACTTGCATTCTAGCCATGGTCCTCATTTGAAAAAGAGCTGCCATCTACAAATCATGTACCATCCTATCATGGTCCTCCCTAAAGATGAAGGTGAGCATTGAACATGCCTCTTATGACTCTACTATCAACATGCTTAAGGGAAAGGGTAGGGGATGAGGCTTAGTATTATTATCTACAAGACATATCTCCTTATTCAAGAATGCTTGTTTTTGGTGCACTTGAGACCAAACAAGCATTAGTTAAGTCATGTCATAAAATATAGCTGAAGGATCATGCTATAAACCCAAAATATCATAGATATCTTGGTTATTGATCATGACCCTGATCAATCCCTTTTGAATTGTCACATTTGTAGAATTCTAATTTTACATGCATAAGTCCATCAATTCAGGGTACAGGTGCACTATTGGCACCATATATTGGGATAACCTTGAGGTCCAAAACCTCATGCTAAAAGTTTCAAGCTTGGTTTGAATCAGAATTTTTTCATGTACCACCTCCCTAAGGATCTTAATCTTCATCAAAATAGGGTTAAAAATCTCATCTACATAATCAAGGATGAGGGAAGAGTCTTGGAAAATACCTTTTCTCACTTATCTAGTTTTTGCGTATGTTAACTTGAGATATGCAAGAGATGAGGCATATGACTTTGATGGTGATGATATGGTTTCCATTTCAACTGAGACTCTAGGTTGTAGTGCTTTCCTTACTATTCTTTGGCTTAATTCTTTTTCTTGATCAGACTCAAATGCTAAATATTTGCTTGATGGTGAAGAAAATGAGACTCAAATCTCCTTTTTAATTCTATTACTTCCATGAACATGAATTAATTACTCTCCTTGATGAATTAGCCATGTCTCATTAAAAGACTCTCAATTTAAGGCTCCAAGGTATCGATTATCAAATCTTTGAGATCCTTAATTCAAATTTTAAAATTTAACATTAAAGACCCTAAGAAATCCATTAGATAGGTATCTTTTTAGGATGGTTATAGGTGAAAAGATCATATGAAAATTTAGAGAGCCTCCGTGAATGACACGTGTTCAAAGAAAACTTGTTTAAAAAGAGGTGGGTAAATAACCTCAAAACAAAAAAATAGAAAGGGAAACTAATCTAACTATATACAGGGTCAAAAATTTCTTATGTGAAGAGCTTCAAAAAAATTCCGTTAACAAGAATCTCTAATGCCTCTCCTTCATAAGACTCTAGATCATAATCATTGCACTAATTGCATGCAATGATTTTGAAAGGACCTGTCCATAAAGAGTTAAACTTACCATGATTTTTGGGCTCGACAGCCCTTACATCCCACTTTAAAACCTAACTCCTAATCTTAAACTTAGGTTTAGATGTCTTTTGATCAAACTGGATCTTGATCACTTGCTGGTGATTTATCATTGAGTCATGAGCCGATTCTCTCTTTTCTTGGAGTTCTAATAATTTGGAAAGTTTGACTTACATTAGATCATTTTCTTCTATTTCTAGCTACTTTATTGACTATAAGGTTGGATTTTTAATTGAAATGGGCATTACTTCACTCATCCCATATATTAGCTCATATGGTGAAGTCTTAATCACCTATTTGGATATAATTTAGTTCACCCATAAGGCTACTTTTAGATGTTCATGCCATCCTCTCTTATGATCATCACCCATTCTCTTGATGAGTCTAATTAGATCTTATTGGTTGATTTTGCTAGGCCATTTCCTTGTGGACAATAATTTGAAGAAGTCTTCAAATATATACCATTCTTTAGTGGAAAATCAGATACATTTACCCTAAGGAATGCCTTAGCATTTTCAGATATGATAGTGTGAGGAGGTCCAAACCTGGTGGTAATCTCTCCTAAGAGATCTATGATCATCTATGTCCTATTTTAAAGGAACTGCCTCAATCCATCTTGTAAAATAATCAATGGTTGTAAGAATCCATTTGTGCCCCACACTTGAGATTAGACTAATCATCCCAATAAAATCTAGGACCCATTATGCAAAAGGTTCTTCAACAATTATTGGGTTGAGTGGCAAGGCTGCATTTCTCCTCTTACCTATGTAAAACTGACAAGATTGACACTTACTGACCATATCATGGCAATCAAAAAACATTGTAGGCCAAAAATACCTTGCTTGGATTATCTTGACAGTAGTATTTCTCACTAAAAAATGTCCCCCAAATGCTCCATAGTGCAACTAATGCAAGATCCTCTTAATTTCCTTGTTTTCAATACACTTGAGTAAGATTCCATTAAAATTCCTTTTAAAAAGGAAATTATCTATCAGAATAAAACTTGATCCTTGTTGTCAGTAGTATCTTCTCCTTTTAGGATACAACTATCTTGGATATTAACCAAACTTCATAAAATGAATTTTTTTAGTGACCTAAGAGTCTATTAAATTCTGTTATATCTGTATCATAGCTTCTATAATAGATTCTTCCTCTGGTAAGGCTACTAAATCTTGGGCAATGTATTGACAAAGACCCCTTCCTCTTATCAGCTTGGTAGGCTTAACCTTAATATCATAATATAATATTTTGGTTATCCAATTGGATTTTTTCTCAATTATTTCCCCTTTCATAATATATTCTTTGACACTTGGATAAGCCACTTATTACTTAATATGAAGTGTCTAAATTTATTTAGACCTTTTACAATATCATAAGCTTGCTTTTCAAAAAAATTATACCTAGATTCATAATCTCGAAGGGTCCTTGAGAAGAAGGAAATCATATGCTCTCCTTCTTATTCCATGTCCTTTTGTGTTATCAGTATTTCTATGTTATGCTATCCTCCATAAACATACATGATGAAATCATTCGATAAATCTAGATTGCACAATACCGGGGCAGATACAATGGCCCTTTTAATATTTTCAAAATATTTTCAGCCTTTTCTCATTTATTTGAAATTGAAATCCTTTTTTAACATCAAAGTAATGGGTCTAACCATTCTAGCAAAATCTAAGATAAATCTACTTACAAAATTAATCTTCCCAAGGAAAGATTATACTACTTTCTTATTTACTAGTATTGGTAGGTCTGCTATTACCTTAAATTTATCTAAGTCTATGGCGATCCACTATTTTAAAGCAATGTGTTTGAGTATCTTACCTTGAGGTACTCTGAATACACATTTTTTAGGATTTAGAGAGATCTCAAACTCTCAGCATTTTTGAAAGATGGACTCTAATTGATCAAACTGATCTTCATCAGACTTGGTGAAGATAGTGAAATAATATAGGTAAATCAAAATAATTTTATTTATTAGCTCCCCGAAATCAATGTCCATTTCTCATTGAAATGTGGCCCCTACATTGGAGAGTTTGAATGGCATTTTTGTATAAGCAAAAGTTCCCCACTTTGTTGTGAAAGTAATCTTGTGTTGATCTTCTTCTGTCAAACATATTTGATTATAGCCTAAGACTCCATCCAATAAGGAGAATCTCTCTACCCTAGCTACTTTCTATAGAATTTTTTCCATTAAAGGTAGGGGTAATGATCTGTAAGGGAAGATTTATTTAGATCCCTAAAATCTACATAGAGTTTGATTTCTCCAATTTTTTTCCTTACTGGGACTAAGTTAGAGACCCATGTGGAATGTTTGATGGGAAAGATAATATTGTACTCCAATAATTTATTGATCTCTTCTACCATGAGAGATTTGATTCTTGGATTCACTGGTCTTTGCTTTTAGTAGACAAGGTTTGATCCTTCTATTAGGTTGATAGTATGTTAGACAATTTCTTTTTTATAACCATGAAAGTCCTCATATGTCCATGCTATCACCTTATAATACTTATTACACAAAGATACCAATTTATATTTTTATTTTTGAGTGGTATACTTACCCACTCTTAGATTTCTCCCCTCTGAGATCTTGAGTTTTGAATAATCTTCTTTTCTTGCTCAAAACTTTCTTTTATCCAAGTTTACATCATTAGGGTTGAATAGATTCTCAAGGGTTATCAGTGCCCTTGGAAGCTTATTAGAACTTAATTGAATTATTTGGTCACCATATGCCTCTTTAATCTTAGGTTACAATTGGTTAGCAAATTCTATTGATTAATGTAGAAATAGAATGATCTGAAGATCACTCTTAAATAATTTCCAATTATCTACATTGTTAGGAATAGAGGGACGTATGACCAATTTGACTGATTATTTGTTAACCAATAGATCTTTGGTTGGATTGAAATAGGATCCAATTTTATCCATTCTATTTACCTCAACATTTTGAGACCTTGGGATAACTTCAATATTAAATGCATCAAAACCTTCAACCAAGTCCCACACCCTATGACAACAAGATCTCATTCTTATATTCTTTGTTATTGTAGTCTCCCTAATTTGCTTGACCACTAATTTTGAGTCACCAAAGACTCTCAAATTCTTTATTCCTTCCTTTTGGTCAAGGATTAAGCCATGCACTAGAGATTCATACTTAACTTCATTTTTAGTGTAGCTAAAATGAAAATGTAGTGCCTTAAGGATCTTTTTCCCTTTTAGATAGATAAGGCATATGCTTGATCTTGAGCCATTCTTGCTTCTTCCCCCATTAAAATTTAGGGTCCATATCATAGAATCATCTATGGGAATCTCTTCTTCATTTATCACCTCCTTCATAATATTAGGTTTCTTAGGATGCTCATCATAAATCACATAAGTTCCCAAACTAGTGATTTCAAAATTACCAAAAGGGTCTTTAGGTGTCATATCTGAGAGATTATTTTCAGCCTTTTGATTATCATCATCTTCGGTGCATTCCTCCATATATAATCTTTATTATCTAGTAATAATTTCATGAGATGCTTCAAAATTTGATATTATTTAATCATTAATATGCTCTTTTTTGAGAGGTTGTGATAATACCTTCATCTTTGAACCATACTTGGTTCTTAGAATAAGATACAACCAATTTGATATTATTTAATCATTAATATGCTCTTTTTTGAGAGGTTTTGATAATACCTTCATCTTTGAACCATACTTGGTTCTTAGAATAAGATACAACCAATCAAGAGACATGTACCCTCCAATTTTAGCTATAAAGTCCCTAGATAAGCATAAACCAAAAATGGGAGGGATATCTATGACTACTATATCCTACAAAATAGTTATGTTTGGGAAAGAATACAACTATAATGGAAGCCCTCTAATTATCCCTATGGTTTTTACTAATTTCCCATCATGTTACATGACTCCTTTGGTTAGTGGTTCATACTTAATCTTCAAGGCATCAATTATTAACTTAGGCATAACTGTAGTACTTGCACTTGAGTCTATCATAGAATTATGAAACAATTTCTTACCCACTATAAGATTCATATATAAAAGGTTAGGTTTAAATTTATCTACTTCTTTTTTGGCATTCACCAAGGCTGATGGTTATTGTGGCTAGGATGTTTTTAGTTGCTCTTTGCCTATACTTGATGAAGTTTCCTTTGTGGCACTAGATTTTGGCTCATTTTGATCCCTTAGTGCTTCTTATAATAGTTATATTTATTCAAGAATGGCCAACATATCCCATAAGGAGACATTAACAAAAACTTTCTTCAGTTGTTTTACCACATTGATTTATCTAGGTGGTTTTACTTTGGATTACTATGGATACCTTGTCATTTCAACCACTACTTAGAGATTCCTTGATTCTATGTAGTAATTATAACCTCTTGTCTTATCATAGGGACCTAAATAACTAGAGTTAATGTCACCTTTCTTGATTCAGTATTAATAGTAGGAAAAACATCTTCTACCATTCTCCTTTTTGACTGTGTAAAACAATTAGACTGAACCAAAATCTTAGAGGTAGATGCTTCATTAATAAACATAGATTTTTCACCCTCAATCCATGAGAACAAAGTGTGTTTATGGGTAATCTCTCCTTCTTGTTCCAATGACATGCCTTTCATTTGAGCCACCATGGCTACATTATGAACTCTAGGTGACTGATATGGTCTCGATGAGGTAGTTTCTTGGTTTTCGATCCTTCTTTCTTTGGATATTCTTTGGTACAAATTTCCCATGAGGAAATACCTTGAGATGTGAGAGTCATTAAAATGAAAACACCATGTATTTGTCTCTTCTACCACATTATTTTGGCCAGGGACTAGTTCTCTTCCTGAGCTTGGCAGGGCTATCTGAAATGGTGCAAGTACATGGATGATCTGATTGGATGGTTTTGATGGAGTTGTTCTTTGAGTCCCTTGATACTGATTTGATTGATATGAGGGTCTATTCCCTTGGAAGCCCTGGTAAGGATATCATTGATATGAAGTTTGGTTCCTCTTAAGATTGAGAATTTCATTAAAAATGGTTCTAAGGATGTTCTTGACATCATTCATTTTTAATGGGGAAGAAGATGGAACTATGGCTGATGTCCCTTGAGATGAAGGAAAGGTGTATAGGGAAGTAATTACATAAGAAGTACTAGGAACCTCTTCTTGAAAATGGAGAGATATTTTAGGAAACATAGACATAGGAGGCCTTGGGGGTAATTTCCCAACATCTATCAAGTTATTTTCCACTCTTACAACAAGGCCATAAACATCAGGAAGGGTCTACCCTCCTAGTGATTGGATCATGACTAAGATATCAAAATTAAAAGCCTTAAGATAGAAAACAATTTTCATTCCTATAATTAGTCAGGCCGATATTGGGATTCTTAGCCATGTCTTCTAAAATCTAGTGTTGAAATTAGTCATTACTTCTTAGGGAGCTCTCTTAATAGTGATTAATTATTGTAGGAGGGATAACTTATCTCCTTTTTCATTGAATCTATCATATAATGCAGCTCCTAATTGATCCTAGTTTCTAATATAATTTGGTGCTAAAGATATATACCAATCAAGATCCCTTTCTTTTAAAGAGGCAACAAGTAGTCTCAAGGCTACGTTCTGTTGTGTGATAAAGTGGACAATTCATACATTAGCCACATATTGAAGATGCTCAAATGGAGTCTTTAAGTCCTCTCTAGTAAATTTAGGTAAATCTTTTATAGCATTATCTGGAATAGGGTCCCATGTATCAAGAGGTGTTGGTAGAATAAGGGGGCTTACACCATTCCAATTGACAAAGTTCCTAGGTGGAGCCTGCATGGCCATTTAACTTCTTAGTATATTTTGTTAAGTTGACCTTCTTCTAAAAGTAGTTACTAATGGTGGTATTAAGAGTCCTATAATTTTAATAGATTGAGATATTATAGTTGGCCTACCTCTTGAAGGATGTCTGCTCATGAACTTTTAGTTAGACTTCATCCCACTAGGTGTGCCAAGAAAATTATTGATGCTTAATTTTAAAACTAATCACCAAAGTCATGGGAAGTTTCAAAGATGTAGGACTTGACCCTTGAAATGACCTCCAAATTTTAAATAAGATGGCTCTTTTATTTGGGGTTTGGTGTAAAGGGAAAATAAATAATGCATAAAATAAGTACTTAAACTACTAAGGTGATGCACCAAGATAGTATTCCTCTACCAAAAAACATAGTAATTAGTACTAATAAAATTTACTAAAAATATTAAGGAGCATAAAGCATGATCAATGATTTTAGCATAGACTATAGACCAAATCAAAGGATCATAACAGAAAATATAACTTAAATCCTCATCTATCCAAATAACACAATATCAGTTTAAACAACATTCACTGACAAAATTAAAGAGCATATAGCATGATTAAGAATATCAGTGTTTATGCAAAGCTAACAAAGGCTCATAAATGAAAATAAGAAGTGAGAATTAGACATTGACTATAAATACACAAAAAACCACTCTCTCTTCATAGTTTGACAGGATAATAAAATACATACGGCAAAATGTATAAAATACAATGTTTTATCCCTCAAGAGAGGAACTTGTTAAGGTAGTAGAAAATGCTTAAAAAACTAGCTTCTAAAAATCTCTATTGATCTAGATGAGTCTCTAGTGATCTCCTTCATTGCATTTGATCCTTTGATCTACTATTTGTAGCCCAAAATATCTATCATGGGTCACTACAACTTGTTAGGATTCTAACTTCCTGTCCATAAATTTTGGATCCAAAACTTGCATGTTGTTATAAATAAACAACTTGGAGCTTGATGTCATTATTTTTGTTATGTTTCAAATATTGCTCCTATTTGTCTTCTACCCATAGTTTCTCAAAGCATGGACACGTGGAGGCTTATATGGATATTAATCATTTGACTCTTCCTTCCCCTTTCTTTCTACAAACTCTTTAGCTTTGTTGACTCTTTTGTGCTTTGGGACCCACTGTGCTGACACATGTTAGCTTTATGCTCAATGGAGTCTTTTTGATACTCACTTTCCCTTCAAAGAGTGTTGAAATGACAAGTGGAATTATCCACATTTATTTGAGTCTTTGAAGCTTTTCCCTCGCTCTCTTAGATTTTTTAGCCTTTACGACCTTTAGATATTCTATACCATTGGATCTATTACTTCAAACAAAGTTGTTAATCCTCTCAGCTACCTTTTTATCTCAAGGTGAACCATCATTTATCCACGTAGTAACCTTGCACTCAACATAGTCTTTTTGATACTCACTTTCCCTTTGAAGAAAATTGAAGTGATACATGGATACCTTCTACTAGCATTAGATTCTTAAATCTTTTTCAAGGATTTAATAGAAAGATATTCTTTTGGCTCCATGAATTAATATGACCCAAAATGTTATTTATCCACCCATATACCTAGATGAATAATATATGTGTGTCTTAAAGGTATAAAATAAAAATGTAAAATTTTAACTCTACAAGTACTTAGATGGAAAGAGGAAAAAGGTAATTCAAAGTGAAAAAGGCAAGAATAGATAAGAAGAAAAGGGGAATTATGGAAGGCTTCTCAAAGGATAAAGACCCAATTAAAATCTAGTTGTGGAGGAAAAAAATGGAAAAGGTGGGAAGAATGGAATAATGATAGAGGGTGGTGGTACATTTAAGTAAAAAATGGGATGATAGAAGAAATTGGAAGCATGCCAGATTGAGAAGATGGGAAAGAGG
Source organism: Torreya grandis (assembly GCA_037957365.1). NCBI lineage: Eukaryota > Viridiplantae > Streptophyta > Pinopsida > Cupressales > Taxaceae > Torreya > Torreya grandis. The sequence goes on along the minus strand of JARHVA010003538.1, from coordinate 1,713,928 downwards.
AAAAAAAACTGAGAGTTGGAATGAAGGTGGTTTAGAAGCAATGGAAGAGAAGTAAGAAGGTGGTAGCAAAGAAGATAAAGAGGTAAACATATCCATTGATGTGCAAGGGAATATGATGATGTGGAATTGGTGAGAAAAAGAGAGTGATAAAGAGGGTATAAAAAATAGCCAAGGGTGAGGGGAAATAATGAGGATGATGAAAGAGGACAAAGGGGATAAAAATCAAGGTTGGTAATAAGTGGAGAGAAGGAAAAAAAACATGAAAAGTGGGTGTCAGAGTGAGCCACAAAGCATGTGCAAGGAAATTTTATGGGGAGGCTAGTGAAGTAGAGTAGGTGGTGGATTTATGGGAGATAAGAGGGACTAATGAGGAAAGTTGCCAATCCTTATATTAAAAGAGATTGACAAGCTAAAAAAGTGGTAAAAAGAGATTGACAAGATGAAGGGAGGGAGTTGGTGAAGAGATAGGTAGAGAAGTGGAGGAAAAGATATTAGGTGAGAAGGGAAAATAAAGTAAAGGATGTGATCGAGTTAACCTTAGTAATTGAGTGCTGCCTACATAGTCCAAAAAGACCTTAGGCCAATGTAGTTCTCCAAGTAATGGGGGGAAAATGAAGAGGAATTATTAGATGATGTTAAAATACAAGGATGCTAATAATAATCCAAAGCTTTCCTAACATAAGATGCCCTAGTAAACATGGTACTATTAGTCATGAAAATTAATGAGAAGAAAAAGGGTAGGTTTATTAGTTATTAATGGTTGAACTACCCTTAGAATTCAAGCAACACATACATAGTCCATAGACGTCAAGCCAATGTAGTTCAACAAGGGTTAGAGAATGGTGCTCAAATGGGTTTCCCCAATTTGGTGGACCTCATGGTTTAGTTTTGTTGAAGGTTTGTGGAGAAAGGGTGTGCATTGAAGATGGGTTGAGGGATCATAAATAGGGATTTGTTGTTAATGTTGTTTTAATGTTATTCATGGTTAGGGTTATGATGATTTGATGGATGATAGTGGTGGCACATAAGTAGGTTAGATAACCATACTAGATAAAAAATTATAAGACATAAAATACATGACTCAATGATGAGAGAATAATAAATGAGGTATAATACCTATTTGTTGACAAGGATAAAACAAAACAAAACCCAAAGTTGGATTGGCTTAAGGAACATAAGCCTTTTGAATGCTTCACATTAGCATGAATTGGTTGATAAAACAAGTTTCTTGATCACAATGTGTCAAGCAAGCTCTAAATCCCTTGATTTATAAATAGTATATAGGGAATATTGGAAATAAGTGGTATGAAGGACAATGGGTGATGTGTATGATAACCTTATGTGGGTTAGTTTTCCCCTTATATAGGTGACCTAAGAATGGTAATAGATAAGTCCATGTCGTATGTTAGATGTATATTGATCAATGAGAGAAGTCTATATGTGAAAGTTGATTGTGGTTCCCAACTTATTATGCTACTTGAGGGCTAATTATGGCTTTAGATTTTGTTGTGGTAGTGGGTATTTTGCTTCATTATTGTATATGGGAAGCTGATTGATGCGGGAAGCTTCCAAGTAATTGCTTTTCTTTTGACAAAGTTAACTTAACCATCCTTCAAGGGAGTGGTCTAAGTTTAGTGGCTTTTTTTAATGCTCTTGATAGTTGTCATTCAAGGGAGTAGTCTACCTTATATTTGACAATTTTTTTTTGGGTAGTTGTCCTTTAGAGGAGCAGTCCACAATGCTTAAGATATTGAACCAAGTAATATTTTGGTATTCAAATTATTTTTGGATGTGATTTTTTTAGACATGGACAAGTCTAATTAGGGTCAGAGGTTTACCATGACAAGGGCAAAACTTTAACACAAGAAGGTTAATGATATGTGAATAGGTGTGGTTTTGAGAGACAATGATCATGAGATTCTATCTTGTTAGAGATGAAAAGTATCCATGAGAACCATGCCATGGGTAGAGTCGTGGTACCCATATTTAGGATTAGGATATAACTGTGATGGTTAATCACATGGTTTTATGTCATAATAAATTATCTTTAAAAGGAGCGGATGAAGATGGGTGAAGGTTAAAATATCATAATCAAGGGATGAGCTTAAGTTAGATGACACAGTAAGCTTGATCTTTATTTTAAAAAAATGAAAGTAGATGTGAAGCATTGAGAGGTTCAATTTCTAGTTTGCCTTCGAGAGAGCATAAAAGATAAGCTCCTGATCCATACTTAAGGGTAATAATGTAGGGTCCAAGATAATTGAAAGTAAACTTGCCTCATTTACTCTTCTCCATGTTGGTCACATGTTGGTTTTATTTTAGGATGAGGTCTCTAATCTCGAAGTCTCATTGTTTGAGGCATTTGTTATAAGTGCATTTGATACGTTCTTGATAGATATGGAGGTGGGTGAGGGATGATAAATAATGCTCATCAAGTAGCTCAAGCGGAGATAAATGATGTTGATGATAATCTTCTTTAGATATAAGGTCTTGCAAAGATATGCAAAGAGAGGGGATTTGGAATTCAAGAGGCAAGACTGCCTCTACTCTAAAGATTAGAGAAAAGGGGTAGCACCTATAGAGGTTTTAATGCTAGTGTGATAGGCTCATAAATAAAATGGGATGTGCAAGTTCCAATCCTGACTTGAAGCATTGACAACTTTGGTTAGTATTTTTTAAAGGATTTTGTTAGAGGCTTCCACCTATCCATTTTCTTGTGGATGGTAAGGTGAGGAAAAGCTTAAACTGATGCCAAATGCATCACATAAACCTGAGACTTTCTTATTTTTGAAATATTTGCCATTATTGGAAAAATATTATGAGGAACACTAAAGCAACAGATGATATGATGGTTGATAAAGTCAACAATCTTCTCCACTTTGGTTGAGATAATAGAAATAGATTCCACCACTTGGTGAAATATTCAATGGCTATGATGATGGAGCTATGCTACTACAAAGAATTGGGGTTGATTTCCCCAATGAGATCGAGCCCCCATTCTGAGAAAGGCCAAAATTACTTAGATACTTGGAGGCCATTGGCTAGTGTGTGATGTAAATTAGCATTATATTGACATTTAACACACTTTTTTACATAATCACATTAGTCTTGGTTAAGGGTGGGTCAATAGTATCCAAGGCAAAGGATACATTTAATGATCGCTAAACTGTTAAAGTGTCCCCCATAGATCCCATCATGCATTTCTTGATGGCATGGGAAGCTTCATGGGTGCATAGGAAATGAATAAGGAGACCATCAAAACCACATTTGTAAAGGATTCCCCCTAGTATGGTGTAATGAGAGGTACTCTAAAAAAAATTTCTTTGGGTGTTCTTAGAGAGGTTGGGAGGAACAATGCTTAGGTTGAGGTAGTTAAAATTTTGGTTATACCAAATGTTGGATGGGGATTCCTCCACACTACAAATGGTAGGGAAGTTAGATAGGTTATAAGATGGTGTGGTAAAATGATGTATGGTGACAAATATTTTGGAATTAAAAGGCTGAGAAGGGATCTAGGAAGCAAGGTAAGCCATTGTATCAATGAATTTGTTGGTAGATCGGGGAATGGATTACACCATATAATGTTTGAATGCTGTTAAGATTTTGTCAACTAAAAGTTTGTATTTTTTTAATACATCATTCTTACATTGATAAGAGCCATTGACCTAGTTGACCATGAGCTAGAAATCACCAAAGACATTGATTGTCTTAATTTCTAAGGCTAAAGTGGTTTGGAGACCTATGACCAAGGCTTCATACTCAGCCATATTGTTGGTGCATTCAAAATCAAGTTTGAAAGATAAAAGAAGGGGTTCACCATCAAAGGGCATAAGGATGATACCGGCTCCCCCACCATGTTGACACTTTGACTTGTCAAAGAACATAGTCATTTGGTAAGTCATGCCCTCTTGGGAAAGAGTAGCGATGGATTCATTTGGAATTTCAAGAGGAGTTTAGTGATCTATCAAAGGTGCTTTGGCCAATTTATTGGCAATGACTTGACCCTTCATTGACTTTTGCTAAAGGAACTCAAGATCAAACTCTACTAAGAGCATAATCCACTTGGCCATATGATAATTTTGGTATGGCTTGGAATGCATGTACTTGAGTGGGTTAGTGTTGGTTATGACATAGGTTTTATGGTTAAGAAGGTAGTGGTAGAGTTTGTTTGTAATGAAAGTCAATGCTAAGAAGAGTTTCTCAATATGTGTGTACTGAGTCTCATATTTTACAAGCGTGAAGCTAATGTAGTATATGGCTTGCTCTTTGTGTTGTCAATTTTGGTGAGCCAACATTGCTCCTACAAAATGGTCGATGATAAAGATATATAGGTAAAATGGGTGGTCATATTTAGGAGGGGTGAGGATAGGTGGTAACAAAAGGTACTATTTGAGCAATTCAAAGGATTTGTGACAATCATTATTCCATTTTAAAGAGACACCCTTATTTAAAACGTGATGGAAAGGTTGACATCAGTCTAAAAGTTGGGAAATGAAATAATGAATGGATTGAATCTTTCCCTACATGCTATGGAGTTGCTTAAGGTTGGTAGGAGGAGCTATCTCCAAGATTGTTTTGACCTTGGCAGGGTCTACTTAGATTTCTCAAAGGGAGACAATAAAGCCAAGAAGATTACTTGAAAGAACCCCAAAAACACATTTCTTAGGGTTGAGTCTAACATGGAAATGGATTAGTCATTTGAAGATACTATTGAGAACTTTCAGATGATCTTTGTGATATTTAGATTTTCCTAAGAGATCATCGACATAGTCCTCTATGATGATGTGGATGAGGTCATGGAATATGTAGGTCATGGCTCATTGGTAGGCTATACCAATGTTATTTAACCTAAAAGACATGACTCTAGAGAAAAAATTTCTCCAAGGGGTGGTAAAGGTGGTTTTACAATAATATTCAAGAGAAATCAAGATCTGATTAGAACCCAAAAACTCATCCATGAGAGATAACATCTGATGGCTAACTGTAAGATCAATAAGTTGGTCAATACTAGGTAGAGGAAGTTCATCCTTGGGTTAGGTAAGGTAAAGGTCATGAAAGTCCACACAAATGCATAGACCCCTAATAGCTTTGGTGCTAGGTACAATTTTCAAGACCCATTTGGGTTAGTCAATGGGTTGAATGAAGTTTATAGGTAGAAGATGCTGGAGATCTTCTTTGATGATAAGGAATATGTGAGGATGCATGCATTAAAGTTTTTATTTAACAAGATTGACATCATGATGAATGACTATGTTATGGGTAGTAATGGTGGGGTTAATTTCAAGCATGTCACTATAATACCCAATGAATGTTATGTTGTGGTCTTGGAGGGAAGAGGATAAGTCTTGAAGTTATTCATCATTCAGTGATTGGCCCAATTTGAAAACATGGGGGTTGTTCATAGTGCCTAAATTGATATCTATGGTGGATTCATTCAACATGGTCAAGGATTAAGGAGGAAGGGATTTATGGATTAAAGAATTTGGGGCACCAAGGTAGGTGAGAATAGAATCATCATCTTGATGTTGAATGGTATTGATGGTAGGATAATCTTTCTATATCATTTCAAGATGGATGAGAGGAAGGGTTTGAATTTGGCCATACTTTTGATAGGTTAGAGGGCTTAAACTAACTGTGTTGATAAAAAAAAGTTAGAAGAAATGATATCAAGATCTTTAGACTTCAAAGGAGGTTGGGTTGTTGAGGAGGGGATGCCTTCGTTGATGGTGTCAATAAAATTGGGTGAATTGGTGGGTTCTTCAAGTGGTACAAACCAAAGGATAAATGACTCATGAGGTCCTTGTTCATATCAGTATAGACCAAATCCCTTCCAATCATACTTGTGAAGGTATAATTTAGCAAATGATAGTTTTTCAAGGTAGGAAAAGTCAAAGGTGAACGGTCAGATGGAGGAGGTAGTGGTGGGAGAAAGAAGTGGTTGATCAATCCCCCCATAAATGAAGTTTGTTTGATGGATGGGGGGATCGAAAGGGATGATGGTCCAATTTTAGGGTCATAGGAAGGGTCATGTTTGAGGTTACCATATTCTTGAAGAGTAAGGAAATCATCCAATGCTAAAATGTGATACTCCCCTAATGTCAATCATTAGAACATAGATCCCAAGGGCTCATCTATGGGGGTCTGTGAAGAAGGGATGAATGAGCTAGTTGATGTTTCATCAATGGTTGGTAGTTGGGGTATAACTACTGAAGGTGCATTAGATAGGTGTACAAGGACATCATTGGTGTGATAGGTCATGTTACATGTTGAGAAAGGATTTGGGTCTACTTGGATATTGACAACCTAGCCTTCATGCTCAAACTTAATGCATCAATGGAGGGTAGAGGGAACACATTCCGTGGAGTGAATCCAAGGTCATCCCAATAAGATATTGTATTGGAATTCTCCTTCCACCACATAAAAGAGTTTAGGGAGTGTGCAGGGTCTTACATGGATATGAAGGATGATGGTTCCTAAGGTAGTGGCCATAGTGTCATTAAAGGATCGAAGAACTGCAATAGATTCTAACATGATATTATCTGATAAGTTGAGTTGGTCATAATCATAGGAGGATATGATGTTAATGTTAGCTCCCCCATCAATAATCACCCTTTTGACTTTGGTTGATGTAAGTGGTAATAAAGAGTGGGGGATTTGGGTTCTTAGTGTGGACAGAAGGTATTTTTGAATTCTTAAAGGTAATAAGGTTGGAAGTTTGGAGGGAACTAATAAATGCAGCTAGAGGTTGAGGTTCATTGGGTTGGACCTAGATGGATTGCAAAGCCTTTATGAGTGGTTAGTGATGATGGGGAGATGTAGAAATCAACTCATACAAGCTCATTTTTGCCACGGTCTAATGAAGCTGATTAAGGATAAATTTTTGGATAGATATTGCATATGGGCTGGGTTGTGAAAGTTTAGATTGGGGGAAACCTAATATAGACACCTTGGCTTTTCTTAAAGATGGATATGGTTGGGTGTGGTTTGCTTGGACGTTTGAAGAGGGGTAAGTCCAAGGAATGGACACCTTAGCCTTCCCTTTATCCTTTTGATATGATCTAGTGACCACATTGATAGTATGGATAGAAGGAGAGGGTGAGGTATTAGAGTAGTCAAACTCATCTTCATTCTTAGGTGAGAGTGGAGGAGTGGGTAAGCATTGGGTAGGTATTGCTATTGTTTAGGTTGGTATGGGTTACATAAGAGGTTCATCTATTAATAGATCATCCTCATCATAAAGGTGGAAGAAGATAGTTTGGATAACTTTGAAATTCTTTGTATCATGGTCAGGTGTCCTATGGTATAAACAAATCAAATTATTATTAAACCATGATGGTTTGGGATGTGAAGGATCAAAGGGTTTGATAGGTGGTAAGCTCAAGGAAGAGGTTTGTAATAACTGTTAGATAATGGTTAGGTAAGACTCGATTAAGGGTGGTAAAGGTTTAGTAATTTTTTTTTGGGTGTTGAGGTAGAAGGTTGTTTGGAAGCAGGTTTGGTAATAGGTGTCTTAGGTAAGGTGGTACACTTGGTTGATGGTTTTGGTTTAGTTAAGTGTTGACCAATTTTGACTTTTAGGTCAAAATACGGCACCCCTAGTAAAAATAATCACTTTTAGGAATATAAGTGGTATAATATGTTTTCATAAGGTGTTTCATAGGTCAATTAGTGTCAATTGATGTTGTAATAGCTTTGCTTGAGTGTTCTCCAGGTCCATTTATCATTCTAAGTCTTTTTAATGGGTCAAAATGATGAATTTAATGTTTTGTACCAATTTATTAGGAAATGTGAAAGTGTAAATGAGTTTTATCATGTGCCATGTGTCTTAGGAGGTCTATAATAACTATCACTAATTGAAAATTATAGGTTGTTTAGATGAAAGGTAATTTTCTTGGTTAAAGAGAGAGAAATGGGCACTTGTATAGCTTCCTTGGGAAGTGTGCCACTTGTAAAATGTGACTATTCACCTCCTCACACCCATTTCAAAATTTATTTCAAGGATAATCCAAAAAATTTCATCTACAACTTATTTTCCCCCGTTTTAACTTTGCAAGCAAAGAAGGGCCAACTTCAAGCACTTAGTGTGGATGGTATAGGTGGAGTTGGGAGGATTAATTTTGAGGGTGGATTTTAATCTATTTGAATTTAATTTTCATAAAAATAACTTGAAATTTTGTAGCTCTTCTTCTATGAACAATGGATAACACACTAGGTAGCTTTTATGGGCTTGCAACCATGAGGGGGTAACTGTTTGAAATTGTCTTAGTTTTTCTTGATTTCATCTAATGGGTTGGTGTGTTTCATGTGTTTATACATGTTTTTCAAGACATAGCCATGCTTATTTTTGTTTTTTAAAGCTCAATGTCTTAGGAAAGCCTCTTCTAGGCTTATATATGCTCCCAAACTAGTCCTTCACACTTGCAATCACCTTAGGGGTCTTGAATGGAGGTTGTTTATGTTGGAGAGAGGGTTTTGATTTGATTTAAAAATAGTATTTATGAGTTTATCTAAACTAAATGTTGGGAATTATATTTTGAGGTGTTTAGAGAACCTTATCTTTACAAACCCATGCTTTTTTTATGTCTTTGTCTACATATACAGTTCAAGAGGCCCACTTACAGTCCTAATGACATCATGTTGATGCTTAAGAGGATGCCCTTTTTCCCAAATTTATTATCATGGTTCAAGATGTATAAATACACCTAAGAGAGCTTCTCCTAGGTTTGTTTTAGTGATGAATCAACCTCATTACCTCACATATAGTCAACTGTACATCTTCAGGTGTCATTTATAGAGCTACAAGGGTGTGAATGGAGGTATTCTATAGGGTTGAGCCCTCATGAGGTTATGAAGTGAGTTGATAGCCTAAATAGTGTGATTAAGACCCTTTACAAGTCAAGCATGGTATTGGGAAGACCTTGTTAAGAGAATTACTGATACAGGGACCTTTTTCCCTAAATAAATAGAATGGAGGGTAGGGAGCTTTTCCAAAATGGCATATCACTTGTTTGACAAGGTTTTGAAGATCATAATTGGGTGAAATTTATTTCCTCTAGCATAGAGAATCACTTTGAAAAGCATGGGGTCAAGGATATTAGTAGAAGTTGGAGCTTGAGCACCTTGAAAATGGTAAAAAAACCATTGAGAAGTTTCAATGACATTTATAAGAAACTTACTAAAAGAGACCTTCAAGCAATCATGCATAACCTGACTAGGCCTTATGCTCAAATGAATTTAAGTAACCAAAACATACATTTAATGACTAAATATCACCTTAGCAATATTATACCATGGTTTTAACCTTTGAGCACTTCCCCTGCTTTGTACACAGGCCTGGGAAGTGAAACATAGTCTTGATAAGGAGGTTGCTTGAAGGTTGAGGTATGAAATAAAGAGTTGAGTTTGATATATTTTTTTAAAATTTAAAAGAGAATAGGATGTTTGGTGACTTAAAACCATTTAATAACAATCAAAACATCCTCAAACAAGTTTCAAATAATCCCAAACACACCTATAGGTCTGTACAAATTGAGACAAGTAATGAGTTGAAAACATGTTTTCCTTGTGCCAAATGGGACTATGTTAGTGAAGTTTGACTTATAAAAAGTGAGGGATGATCTCAAAGGAAACTCAACATGCTTTAAGACATTTTTTAAGCCTTGTTTTGTAGTAAACAACCTCAAAACATAATCAAATAGGGTATGTGGGTAGTGAGTGATATGTATGGTCTCCTTTGCATCAAAATGACTATATTGGTGGAGTTTGGCATAGATGATTGAAATATGACCTCAAAGAATTCATGAAAAAACTAAGTACATCATTCACAGGCCCAAATCTTGCCAAATGCACCTATAATAGGGGTTTTTAAATGAGAAACATAGTTAGACACTTAAAGGAGAGCTCATTTTGTAGGTTTAGGTTATATGGTGGAAGGGTTATAGTGAAATAGGGTAATGAATGGTTGAAATTCATTCACACCATGATGTTTTCATAATATGAACATAATAAAGTGTCCTTCTCACCAAGGAAGGAAGCTAGAACATGTAAGAAACACTATCATCATAACACCCCTATACACAGTGCTACACTCCAGAATCTTCCTTGGAAATGGTGTTAGATGGAGGTTTAAAACTTGGAGTTGAATGCTTATTTTTGGTACAAAAAACCCTTTGGAGTTGGGGAAGCACCTCCAATGATTGGTTTTGAATAATAATGGGAAATTTTTCCATGCCTAAGGAGATAGTTTGAAGAAGAAATGGATCAAATCATGGACTAAAGGTCAAGTGAGATCAAATGGAGGTTTGCATAGCTGGTACACATCTAATGGAGCATGATAAATCAATATAGAATATTTGAAATAAATTCTTCTCACCCCATACCTAGGTGGTATAATGAAAATTACCATTGTGTCTTTCACCAAACTATTGGACATGACATCAATAGATGTAATACCTTTAAAAATCTTATCCAAAACCTAATTGATAGTGGAGAGATTGCATTTGATAACCCTAATGCACCTCCTAATCAGTCTCTTGAGATTTTCTATAAGCCTTTCCCCAATCATTCTCCTTCTACCCATCATGATGATAACCAACCTTAATCATTTACCTCTCATGAGGCCCACACCATTAATGTTATCAATAGTGAGCCTATTACTGAGGAGAACATTACCTCAATTACCTAATTTGAGAAAACCAACTCACCACCTATTCCTTTGAGTACCCAAATGTAGGAATAAAATACCCACCTCTCTTCATTTGATGAGACCTTAGCTCTATCTAGCCTTCCTTTGGTAGAAACACCAAAGGAGTCAACCATTTCCTTAACTATTCCCACCTCTTCCATTCCTCCCATTTAAGTAGTATAACTACCCTCCTCTCCTTTGGATAATAAAATAAAGGAAGAAACCCTACCTATTATTCTTGTTAAGGAGACCACACCTACTTCTCCCATGGAAACCATCCCCCAAGAGAAGGTTACCTCATCCACCAAATCACCACCTTTGGGACCTTCTACCAACAACACCAAAACCATTCCTTCTTCTCCACCCAAGGGAATAATTTTTAAGACTAATGACCAAGTAAATAAACCTATTTTATAATTCTTTATATAGGTTAGTCCAAAATTTAGAGTTCATTTACCAACCTAATTTTGATAGATCTAGCTTTTGGCATTAACTTAGATGTCCTTACCAAAACAAATATGAATCCTCCACTTCACTTGAGTCAATGCTTAAACCCATTATTACCACTCCACTAAAAACCTCTTCCAAAATCATAAGTGAACCATCCCAACCCCCTAAACTTAAAATTGCTAAATCACCTTATGCCTCTTTCATGAAACCAATCAAAAACCTAGGAATTCTTCCCACACCTAGTCATACTCATCCCCCTTTAAGGTTGGAATTAACCCCATCAAGCCCACCAAAGACAAATCCAATAAAAGGTAGATCTATATCAACCTCCACCACAAACTAGACCCACACCACCTCCTTCTCAATTACCTTCTATTTTAGGACCCCATCCCTCTACCATTCAAGTTCCCTATTCTTACTCTAAGAAACCATCTCCTTTTTCTCCACCCACACCCACCAAACCCTATAGGTATCCATCATTTTAAACCAAATTATCTACCTCTACTTTCCCATATATATCTAAACCTTCATCATCCAAGTCTCTGACCTCCAAACCAATCACAACCAAGAAAACCAAACACAACTTCCATGAACAAGCCTACGCTCATAAAGTTCCCACTCCTAAAACAAAAAATTCACCACCTATAATACCTTGATTGAGTCCTACAAATCAATTTTATAAAGGTTATTGAAAACCTCTTCCATTAGATTACCTTCAGTCAAACCATTTGACCCAACCTATCTTAAGCCATCATGGTTCAAGGATAATTTGATTTGGCTTTATCATAGGACTCCTGGACATGATACAGAGAGATGTAAGTCTATCTAATCACTTGTCCAAAAACTTTTGAATGAAGATAATCTATTTAAAGAACCTCCATTGATCCCATCACCTACTACATTACCTAGCTAAACTATTTAATAATCACTTATTCTCCCACTCCCACCTAAGGGTGAAGAGGAGGAATTGAATCAAACATCAAGCCCCCTTATCCACACCATTCATATGGTTACTTGTTATTGAGCCCAATATAAGGATAAGGAGATAGCCAAAGTATCCCTCCCATGGACTTACCCTTTGACCTCTTAACCTACCAACCAAACCCAAACATCTTCTCCTACACCTTTAAAACCATTAAAACCCAAAGTATACATTGTAGGAGCTCCACCCTCCACCCCTTATCCATTCATCCAATAGCTCATGTTGAAACAAATTCACCAAACATTGGTGAAAATGAGCCCTTATGATCTGATCAACACATCACCTCAAAATTCTATTAAGGTTTAACTTGATGATCCAAAACCTCTTGTATCCTTTGTTGGATCCCTCCGCCATTCTACCCTCATCACCTTTTAGAATTTAGAAATCCTACCTTTTCATACTGAAGATCCTGATCCTCTCCTCTTCATCATAGCATACATCAATCAAACCCATGTCAGAAGGGTAATGATTGATGTAGGATCTAACATCAACATCATCTCCTCCCATGTGTATGACCAACTTCAACTTCCTACAAACATCATGTTTGAGAGTATAAAAGTCCTTCACTCTTTCAATGATACCATGGCCACCACCTTAGGGACCATTTTTCTCCACATCCATTTGGGACCTCTACCATTCCCAAACTATTTTATGTTATCAAGGGAAAGTTCTAATATAATGTGTTACTCAAATTCCCTTGGATCTGTGTTATGAGTTACGTCCCTTCCACCTTATACTGATGCATCAAATTTGAGCATGAGGGACAAGTTACTATAATCAAATATGATCCTAGTCCCTTTACCGCCTAAAATATGACATATCGACCTAATGGCATTCTTATTCCTTATTCATCCACCTCCTAACCAACTTATAACCAAGCCAACTCATCAATTGATAACACTTCCACCCACCATAATGATGAAGTATCCACTCGCTCATCTATCCCTTCATCACAAAATCTGATGGAAGACCCCCTATAATCAACATTTCAATGACTCTCACTTGGGTAATATCACCTTGTAACTTTGGATGCTTTCCCTAATCCATAAGAATATGGGAATTTTCAAAATGACCCTTCTTATGATCCCCACATTATAACCATTATCCCTTTTGATCCCCTTAACAATCAAACAAATTTCATCTATGGGGGACTTGATTAGTGACTTCTCACTCCCACCACTATCTTTTACATCAAACCATTCACCACTGACTTTTCTTATCTAGACAACCCAACCTTTACCAAAGCTTACCTTCAGAGGTGTGCTTGGTAGAGGTTTGGTGTTGGTCTTTATGAAAAAGGTCCTCATGAGTTACCTATCATCCATATCCAAAAACCTCATGAGTATTTTGGCCTTGGGTTCAAACCACTAGAAAAACCCACCTCACCAAAACCCATTGTCACTATCGAAGAAGATCTTTCATCCCCATCTTCCTCTTCCCTAAAATTAGAGTATTCTAATATCATCCTTTCAACCTTTTTTTATCAACACTATTAATTTAGGACCCCTTACCTATTTTAAGGATGGCCAAATTAAAACCCTTCCTCTCATTCATCTTAAAATGATTAAACATGATTCTCCCCCTATTAACACCATCCAACATAAAGTTGATGACTCCATTCTTACTTACCTAGGTGCAGGGGATTCTTCTACCCATAAATCCCTCCCTCTTGAGAACCAAACAATGTTGATTGAATTAACTATTGATGTCAATTTGGGAACTTAGGAGTACCCTCACATCATCAAAATTGGCCAATCTTTAAATTCCATGGAGAAACAACACCACCTTTCTTTCCTTCATGATTGTAGCATAACATTCACTTGGTCTATTAGGACATTCCTAGTGTTTCTCTAAATTTTCACTTATTATATTCAAAGGAGGAAGAAACTAAGGTTAAGAGGTTAGGTTTTGATGTTACCTGGATTAAGTGTGCATTGTATCCAAGCTTTGTGGGAACTCCTCTTTGGCTGTGGAGGAAACACCTACAGTAAGAAAGAAACTTAAACAAAGAAGATGTTAGAAGAGGATATGGTGGACTACTAAGCTATGTGCTCGGTCCTGAAAGCATGAAGCTTCCTTAAGGGATGACAGCCCACTATTTAAAGAAAAGAGTCTTGTAAAAGAAGAAATGATAAATGACTAAGAAAGAGAAAAATAGATAGCGCATACCTGTTCCCTACAATTTGTGTGTCAAAGTCACTGACATCGATAGGTTTGCCGAGGTCAGTGGGGTAAATGGCACCGATGTTGGTTAGGTTGCCGATGTCAGTAAAAGTTATTGGGCTTTTAGAGTGTTTTTAGGGTACACAAGGGGTTTCCAAAAGTTTAGAGGTTGGTGCAGGGTTACGAGAAGGTGAATGAGGTCTAAGAAAGGGTATAGGTGGAGAGTTGGTGTGCAAAGGGGGTGAGAATGAGGGGAAGGCCTTTCAGCCCCTCCACAGAAGAAGTCGGGTCTCTTGATAGTATTTAGAAATATATAATGGAAATTAATTAACAATGTATTCTAAAATATAGAATTGAGAACTAGAATACTTAGCTCTATTAGGTGAAGAACTAGAGGTGTCAGAATGCTTATTCCCATTGTGGTTAATGTTGAGGTCCTCATACAATGTTTCAATCTAGTCTCTAGAATGACTTGTGTAGAGCTTCAGTAGCTAGGAGAATGATAGTCAAGTTTTGGTGCTTGAGGTCTTAGAGTATGCACATCAATGTGCAAAAAGGTGGGGGGAAGCTCAATGTTAGAGCTAGGCTTATGTAATTGACATTGGTGATCTCATTGGCATCGGCCAAGGGTTGACTGATGTCAATGGAGAGAGAATAGGTAAAAAGGGCTATTTTTAGCTCTTTGCCTATTTCTCCACCTGCCAAGTTTCTTTTCCATTGGAGAAAAGTCAAAACACAGGCTTATGAGGCATGAGAGTTGGTTAGGAAGTTAAGATGGAGTGAGAATAGGTCATGAGTAGTTAGGATTTAGAGGACCTAGTCTCAGGGTGACTCATAGGCTAAGAAATGGTCTTAGGGTGAGGTGTCTAGGTGAGGTGTCCAAGGTGAAAGGGGTTCAAGTGTGGGTTAGGAGTGTTAACATTTATAAGGGGACCAAGGGGGGTTGACACGATATTGGTGTCTACATTTTCCCCTTTTTGTCTTGTGATTTGTCCTGACGAACTATAAGACAAAAATAGATGTAAGTTATTCCAGGTATGGGATGAGGTATTCCCCCTCAAAGTGGGAATCAAGGGAAGGGAATCCAAAATCGAGAGCTGATTTGATAGGCAGTGGATGGATAGGATGAGGTAGGAGTGTGAATGTTGTAATAGTTGAGATTGTGTGTATACCACTTCACTTGATAGGTAGGTCAAATTGTCGCAGACAAGGTCGAGGAGGACTAAAATTGAAGTAACCGGTCCCTAACTTATTAGTGGTAGCTGATTGGGTTAGATCGATCAAAGCTATAGCTCTAATAGGCATCGTGTTTTAAGTATCCAAGCTAGGAAGTGCTCTTGGAAAACATGAAAATGTCATAGATATTGGGGATCAACTTGGTTGTGATCTAGCAATAGGTGTGAGGGGTGCGTATAATTTGCTAACTATTCGTGAGGTAGCATATGCAATCAAAACAACCAAGGCAAAGTTGTCTTGAAAGTGGTCATGGTATGAGGAGATAGTCATGATCTCTGAGGTCATGTGTCGAGTCAAGTTTGAGATATAAGTGATCCTGAATGTTATTTGTTGTGGTTAAGGAGATGTATATGATCTCCAATGTGCCCCATGAGAAGTCTAAGGTGACTTTTACAGTGTAGGGCTAGTTGTTTGGTCATGATTTTGGGTTGGTTTAGATAGTTGGTCCATTAGGTAGATGAATGAATGAATGGCCGAGCTAACCTCAGAAGACCCTATGTCAACTGAGTACTGCCTACATATCCCCTATTTTAAGGGCCTCAAGCCAATGTAGTTCTCCCAAAAAAGGAAGAAGAGTCAAAGAGGTTGATAGTTGTTTTGGTTATGTTAGTGTTTTTATCATTGCCCATATGTGTGATGGTACATGCTTGAAATGATGAGTGTATGAAGATGTTATAGCCTTTTCCATATTGTGTGATGGTGTATGTTGTAATATAGGTTATGTGGTTTTTCATCCATAGCAATTTTCCATATTGGTGATGGTGTATGCTAAAAATGAAATGAGTTTATTTATGCTTCAACAGGTTTCCATATTGGTGATGGTATATGCTTGACATAAATTATGTTTGGTTGATAGTTTCCATGTGTATTATTTTCCATAGAAACTTATGTGAATGGGCAATGATAATTTATATAACACAAATTGGTATTTGCATTAAATAAATCATGATGTCATGTTAGTGGTTAGAAAATGTTTTGTTTGCATGTGATGAAGGTTTATAAGAAGTGAAAGGTGTGTTTCTCTTTCATTGACAAGGACCATAATGATAGCATAGATAGCGTTTTTGCAAACAAAATCCCCGTTCATGCATTACATCGTTGACCATTGGTTTTTGTTAGAGAAGTACCCTAATCACTTGATGTTAAGTGAGCTCAAAATCCCTTGGGTATTTTGGGGTAGTAGGTATGATTATGTGATATGTCAGGATAGCATAACCTTTTTTACCAGGGATAACTTTGCCCCTTTTATAGGTGACCCTGAGAATGACTATAGGCAAGTCCATGACTTAATAGTTTGTCAGTCTTTTTTTTGGTAGACTGATCAATGTGGGAAGTCTACTTAGGGATGTTGTTTTTTTTGTGGTCATGTGAATCTAATCGATGCAGGAAGCTTCTGAGAGGGTGCTATTTTTGTAGCAAAATTTAGGTATAGCCATCCTTCGAAGGAGTGGTATATATTCTGCTTTGTATGTTTTGACTTCTTTGAATAGCTGCCCTTCAAGGGAGCAGTCTATTAATTATAGCAATAATGTAGCTATCCTTCGAGGGAGCAGTCTACATTTATAGTTTATGACCTTTTAATATTTTGTAGGCATCCCAATTTTATGTGTTTTGTTTTTTACTGTACTTTTAGTCATAGACTAGACTATAGAGGTTTAGGGGTTTCCATTTTATTAGGACAAAACATTGATGCTTAAAAAAGGGTTAACTAATTTTGGTAGAGAAAAAGGGTTGAAAGGGATAGGAATGAGGATGATGGGGCTTGCTCAAGGGACGAGCTCAAGTTAAACATCAAGTGAATGATTACTTGGTTAATAGTAAAATGGTTGAAGATGCAAGGCATTAAGGGGCTCAAGTTCTGGCCAACCTTCGAGAGAAGATAGATGATAAGTGCCTGATCCATACTTGTGCATTATTATATAAAGTCTGAGCCAATTAGGAGCAAACTTGCCTCGTTTGCTTCTTTCCATATTGGTCACATGTTGGTTTTATTTAAGGATGAGATCTCTGATTTTGAAATCTCTCTCTTTCAAATTTTTATTGTAGGCACGCTTGATGCGATGTTGGACATGAAGTAGGTTAGTATGTTGCTGACATTTGATACAATGCCAAACATAGTCACTGCAGTCTTGGTTAAGAGTGGGCCAATAATAGCGCAAGTGGAGGATGTGCTTTGAAACTGAGTTACCACTGAAATATCCTCCACAAATCCCATCATGGACTTGTTTGATGGCATGAGATGTCTCAGTGGTGGTTAGGCATCGAAGAAGGAGGCGATCAAAACCTCATTTGTAGAGAAGACCCCCTAACATGGTATATCGAGTAGTACTCTTGATAAAAGCCTACCATCCATTGCTAGAGAGGTCAGGAAGAATGATAGAATAAGTCAAGTAGTCAATAAGTTGTTTATACCAAACATCATGTGGACTAGAGAGGTCAGGAGGAATTGCCCCTGAAGATGTTGGTTGAGATGTGCCCAAGATAGAAATCTTGGGCTTTGGTAGTGGAGAGGGCTTGGCAAATGGATAAGTCCAAGGGGTAGAAACCTGCTCTTTTTCTTTATCCTTTAGGGTTTGGGACTTGGTGGCCACATTAATAGTGTTGATTTCAAATAAAGGGGGAAAAGGTGGTAAAGGGACCCTAATCTAGGGTTGGGATCCCGATTCAAGTGAGGAGGTTTGGGAGGCATGGGATGGTGTTGGTAGTTTTTCAAAAAGGTGGTCAAGAGAATCCTCAATGAGAAGGGTGTTCTTATCTAGATGTGGGCAAATGACAACCTTACGAGTGCAATAACTCTCAGTATCATGCCCAAGTGTGCAATGATATAACCAGATTTGAGTGTCATTGAACTAAGATGGTTTTGATTCAAGAGGTTGATATGGCTTAATGGGTAGGAGAACAATGCTAGAAGACTTCAACAATTAGCCTAACAACAAATCATAAGAACCTACTAATGGGTCTACACTCATTATTGTAGTAGGGGTTGACAACTTCTGTTTAGGAGTTATAGGGGGATTTTTTCATACCACCTTTTTGGTTAGTGGTGCGGCCACATGCGTAGATGGCACTTTCTTGATGAGAGGTGTCAAATTTCTTGGAGGAAATATGTTTTTGATGGGTAGAGGGAGTAATGGAGGTAGTTTGTCTTTGTGAGGTGTTGGAACAGGGATCACTCTTGTTAAAGTGGAAGGATGTGGACCCAAGATAGAGGGCAATGGTGAAGGTGGAGAAGGAGTAAACTGACGTGGTTTAGCATCCTTATTTAGTATGGTGCAAGGACCACTATTGTGTAGGGCGAGGTTCAAATCTAACTTCACTTGTAAGTGAGTGAGGTTTGATACAGGGCAAACACCAAGAGATTTAATCTATTTTAGCATGGTGGACACCTATGAGGGTTTGGATTTAGATGTGGAAGGCTGAGCTTCTAATGATTTAGAAGTGGAAACCTGATCCTCATTAGAGACTTTGGGGTGAATCATCACAAAAGGGTTGGCAATATAAGGCAAATCAAGATGTGTAAGATAAGGAGCCTTAAGTTGCTCCCATAATGCCTCGTACTCTAGGTTCCTAGAATGGAGGAATCCTAAGTTTTCTGCCAATCGAGAGAAGGGTTTAGATGATGTGGTGTGAGGCCTTACAGTTGGTCCTTTGGAGGATTTGGGTGATTGCAAGAGCAGAAACATGTTGGATGCAGTGATCATGGGCCAAAGGCAAGAGAGAACCATCACCAGATCTTCTTTGGCCAAATTAGGTGAGGTGGCGAGTTCCTCTCTCGATAGAGAAAGGATTGGAGAATTTGGCTCTTTAAGTGGATAGAGTGTAGGGATGATCATGCCTTCCACATGTGGTCTAGGAGTGGGGAAAGTGTGATCCTCCATTGGTAATAATAAGGACAAGGGTGGGGCCACTGGCATTGGTACCATCAAAGCATCCTCCAATATGGGAGAAGTCAAAGTAGACTCTCCTACGTGTGAAAGGGGGTAGATGGAGGACTATCCTCCATCGATGGAGGAAAAATAGGAGAGGAAGGTTCCTCTAAAGGGTGAAGTAGAGGGATGATGGCCCCTTCTACATGAGGGCATGGGGTATGCTCTTCCAATGGTAGAAGAAGAGGGAAGGTGGGTGCAAGAGGAATGAGTAATACGGGATCCTCACGAGGTAGAGGAATGGGTAAAGGAGGTGCTTGATGTCGTGGGGGTGATATAGGTGAAACGGGTTCATCCATATGAGGAAGAGGGTGAGGCAAAGGAAGCTCTTCATTGCATGGGGGTGGTATGGGTAAAATAGGCTCTTCTACCCATGGTGTAGAAATGGGTTGACCAACCTCTTCAGATTGTGGGAGAGGTTGGATAGGAATGAAAGGAAAGATTATGTTGACTGTGTGTATGTTGCATTCTTAAGGGTCATCAACCATGTTCTAAACATTGTTTTAACTTATGAGATGGTTACGAAATAGTTATATAAAGACATCTATGTTTTGGTTGGCCAGCGCATTAGGGTTATCCAAAACAAGGTCCCCTTTGTCTAACATGTCTTGAACAATGTTTTTTAGAGTTTTACAATTATCTGTGTCATGACCCTGGACACGATGATAGTTACAAAAGTCATTTTCCCTATACCATGTAGGGATGGCTCATAAGGGATCAAAATGGATAGGTTGTCAGATTTGAGGGAGGTTGAGGACCCCCTGCTTCACTAATTTATCCAATACGGAAGCATATGATTCTCCTATTGGAGTGTATTGTCACTGTTCATACTGTTGTTGGAATTGTCTAGTGATGTTTTGTGAAGTGGAGGGCTCATATTGGTTGGTTGTGGTAGAAGATGGTGACCTAAGGACCACAACATTTTTTGATCCTTAGACTTGGGGTGGGAAGAAGGTTTGCAAGAAGAAGGGTCATTGAATTTTGCATTGGAATTTTTGTTATGCAATTTGACTTTATCTTCTTTGATTTCGTAGAGTTCAAGCTTTCGAGCCATGGTGAAAGCTTCATCGAATGTGAAAAAAGTTTGAACCCACAGAGTGGATGAGATGTGCTTGGCACATGCTCTTGAAAAGAGCTCAATGAGCTCAGGTTGAGGTAGTGAGAAGGAGAGTTGGTTGATTAAACCTCTCCAACGGGCGATGAAGTCAGCTATTGACTCATCCTAAAATTGTCTAATGGAATAAAGGTCTATGATGGAGACCTTCTAGGTAATATTGATTGAGAAATGATCAAGGAATAGCTGGGTTAGTTAAACAAAGGTGAAGAGAGAATGACTGGTAATGGAGCTATACCAGTCAAGGGTGGCACTAGAAAGTGACATAGGGAATGTGTGAAGTAATAATGCATCATCATGCACTATGAGGTAGCAAGCATGTCTAAACACTCGCAAATGTTGTTGTGGGACCTCTTTACTCTAAAAGTGAGTAAATTTTGGGAGTTCCCACTGGTTAGGGTATGGTCGAATAGGAACTGAAGGGTGGATAGGTTTGTTATAGATTTGTTCATATGAAAGAACACTCCTCAAACTTGAAACAAATGTCTCAAGGTTGGACATCTTATCCATCAGCATCTTAATTAGATTGGCATGAGGGGCACCCCCTAAGTTATAGGGTACTTGGAAGGTGTTGAAAGGGTTGTATGATGTATTTGGTTGCATTTGTGTAGGTGCAACATACTGATAGTTCATCATACGGGCTGATGTCGAGGCCACAGGGGCTTGTGATGTAAAGTTGGACGGCATAACTTGACTAGATGTTGTTAAGGGTGGTTGAATGGCAGTGATACTATTTAAAGGATAAGTGGTTACTCTCATGTTTATAGGTGCAAGAGTGGATGGGATAGAGACAATCAAGTTTTGGAAAGGTGTCGAACTTGGTTGGATTATTTGCAATAGAGGGGGTACAAAAACCCCGATGGAGGTAGGGCAAGAAAGGATAGAAGGGGAGGCCAAATCTTGAACATTGGCCATGGTTGGGTTACTAGTCGAGGCAATGGCCTGAGTGACCATAGGTTGGGTAAAGGAGGCTATTGATATCATTGCCACTTCAACCAAAGAAGTTGGCATCTGATAAATAGGGTTACCTAAAGGATCTCACATTTGGCTTCTAGCAAGATAATGTTGGAGAGCCTTGACATTGTGGTCAAGGAATCTCTCAAAATATTGATCCCCTTTGGGAATAATAGGAGGTTGATTAGGGGTAGGTTGGATAGGAGTATGCTCAGTGTTTGAAGTATACTCCATTAGATGACTTGGCACGAAGGGCGAAGGTGGGAGTGGTTTTTGACTTGCGTGGTCAACAAGGGATTTGGCTTGACTGCGTGTCAAAACCATTCAAGGTGAAAGGGGTTCAAGTTCTAGAAACTATGTGTTTTAGCTTCAAAAAACTAGAATTTATGTTAAATAGCAAGAAATTTGGGTTTTAAGCTTGCTGTCTGGAAAGGAATTTTTTTTAATTTATTAACAGTGACTAATGTCGGTTGTCTAATTGATGTCGGTTATAAAATGTTGCCGACATCGGTGGAGAAATCAATGTTGATTTTTGTGTAATTCTAAAAACATAGAAAATTAATAGTTTTTGGAAGAAGAAGAAATTTTGAGTTGTTTTAGACTTCAGAATGGTATGACCTTACCAGCTCAAACAATCAGATAAAACTAGTAGAATAGATGATTAGACAAGCAACTTCTAAAACATTAGATTCCTAGGAATGAGTTTTAAAGTCGTGGTGGCTTATGCCTTAAGAGAATGTGTTGGGAGTTGGGCTTGTAGAACAAGTCCTAGAGAGGAAGTCTATGGTTGGTTTTAGGTTGTGTTATGGTGCTCAAAGATATCTGTGTTAGGGTCAGTATGTGGCCTGGTGTTAGGGCTTACTCCCTTCACTTCATGAACCCAAAGCTAAGCTAGGATGCTTAGCCAAAATACACCTTCCCTATAGTTTATACTCTATCAGAGAATAAAGTGGGTCCTCCTCTTGGTGGTGAAATCTAAGTAGGATCATCAGGTGGGGTAAGGTATCTGTTAGGTGATGAAATCCTAGACGGGCCTTGTCTCAAGTAAGTTTATGTGTTTGATTTGAAGTGATTGTGGATTAGTTGTGTCACATTTGTGTACTATGATTCATTCATAATGCTTTAATTACTAAGTGGGCTAAATATGCATCCAAGCAAGAATGAAATGTAGTAGTTTTTAACCCAAATCAAAATATGTTATTCAAATGCAAACAAATGGAGAAGAGGTAAAGAGTATGAGTTTTTCACTACTCTATGATGCATGCAAGAAGTAAAAAGAAGAAAAAGAGATGTTTTTTTTAACCTTTGCTAATGATTTCCTTTTGAAACAAAAAGATAGAATAGGTAAAAAGTAAGAGAAGCTAAGTTTATAATTTCTCAAGAAATAAAGGCAAAGAAGAGGGGATGCAAGAAGTGAATATTTTTCTAATGCATCTATATGAAAGTTTCATTTTTAAAAGAAGAAGAATGAACCCAAGGAAAACTCCAAGGGTCCCACCGGGTGTGCTAGAATGTTTCTCTAAATTTTCACTTATTATATTCAAAGGAGGAAGAAACTAAGGTTAAGAGGTTAGGTTTTGATGTTACCTAGATTAAGTGCACATCGTATCCAAGCTTTGTGGGAGCTCCTCTTTGGCTGTGGAGGAAACACCTACAGTAAGAAAGAAACTTGAACAAAGAAGATGTTAGAAGAGAATATGGTGGACTGCCAAGCTACGCGCTCTATCCCAGAAGTGTGAAGATTCCTTAAGGGATGATAGTCCACTATTTAAAGAAAAGAGTCTTGTAAAAGAAGAAATGATAAATGACTAAGAAAGAGAAAAATAGATAGTGCGTACCTATTCCCTGTAGTCTATGTGTCAAATTTGTTGACGTCGATAGGTCTACTGAGGTCAGTGTGGTAAATGGTGCCGACATCGGTTAGGTTGCCAATGTCAGTAGGGGTTGTTGGGCTTTTAGAGTGTTTCTGGGGTACACAGGGGGTTTCCAAAAGTTTAGAGGTTGGTGCAGGGTTGTAGAAAGGTAAATGAGGTATAAGGAAGGGTATAGGTGGAGAGTTGGTGTGCAAAGGGGGTGAAAATAAGGGGAAGGCCATTCAGCCCCTCTACAGAAGAAGTCGGGTCTCTCGATAGTATTTAGAAATATATAATGGAAATTAATTAACAATGTATTCTAAAATACTGAATTGAGAACTAGAATAATTAGCTCTATTAGGTGAAGAACTAGAGGTGTCAGAATACTTATTCCCATTGTGGCTGATGTTGAGGTCCTCGTACAATGTTTCAATCCAGTCTCTGAAATGACTTATGCAGAGCTTCGGTAGCCAAGAGAATGATAGTCGAGTTTTGGTGCTTGAGGTCTCAGAGTATGTGCATTAATATGCAAAAAGGTAGGGGAAGCTCAATGTTAGAGCGAGGCTTATGTAACCGACATCGGTGATCCCACTGGTGTTAGCTGAGGGTTGACCGATGTCGATAGAGAGAGAATAGGTAAAAAGGGCTATTTTTAGCTCTTTGCCCATTTCTCCACCTGCCAAGTGCCTTTTCTATTGGATAACAGTCAAAAAACGAGCTTATGAGGCATGGGAGTTGGTTAGGAAGTTAAGATGGAGTGAGAATAGGTCATGGGTAGTTAGGATTTGGAGGACCTAGTCTCAAGGTGACCCATAGGCTAAGAAACGGTCTTAGGGTGAGGTGTCTAGGTGAGTTGTCCAAGGTGAAAGGGGTTCAAGTGTGGGTTAAGAGTGTTAACGTTTAGAAGGGGACCAAGGAGGGTTGACACGATATTGATGTCTACACCTAGATTTGACCCTTTTATCACTCTCCATAACAATGTCACCCATCCTAAGGTTAAGCCACTATGGAAAAAACTTTCTAAGATGTATCCCTACATAACTCTTCTTGTTAAATAAAAATTCCAATGCCTCTTATCTATCAACTTGATTTAACCCATTGACTATCCACAATGGGTCTTTAACATTATTCCCATCACAAAACCCACATGGGTCCTTCACGTCTGCATCAAATTTTGTAACTTCAATCTTTCTTGTCCTAAAGATTACTTTTCCCTACCCAAAATCAACCAACTTATTGATATAATAGTTGGCCATGGAATGCTATCCCTAATAGATGGTTTTTTGAGGTATAATTAAATCTTGATCACCCCTAAAGATTAGCATAAAAAATATTTTATCACCCATGGTGAACTTTTTGCTACAAGGTCATGCCTTTCAGACTAAATAATGTCAAATCAACCTATCAATAGGCCATCACCTATATATTTCATGACCTCATCCAAAACATTGTAGAAGAGCATGTGGATGATCTCCTTAGGAAATCCAAACACCACAAGGATCACCTAACTATTCTTGACATCATATTTAAATGATTAATCCATTATAATGTCTAACTCTATCAAAAGAAGTGTATATTTGGGGTCTTATCAGGCAAACTTATTAGATTTATCATTTCCCTTTGAGGAATCAAAATAGACCCTACCAAATTCAGAAAAATCTTGGAAATGCCTCCTCCCACCAACCTAAAACAACTTCATATCCTCCAGGGCAAACTTCAATCCATCTACCACTTTATTTATCAACTATCAAATCAATGTCAACCTTTTCATCATCTCCTAAAGAAAACTATTTCCTTTAAATGGACCAAAGAATGTCAACAAGCCTTTGATTCGATCAAGGAGTATTTCTCTCTCTACCTGTCCTCACCCCTCCTAAATATGATCAACAATTTTACCTTTACATATCCACCATCAACCACTCCTTAGGGAAAATGCTCTCTCATAGAGATGACTAGAACAAGGAGCAAGCCATGTAATACATTGTTCACACACTTATCAAATATGAAACCTAATATAACATCATGAGAAGATTTCTCTCACTTTGGTCTTTGTGGTCTTTAAACTCCACCATTATCTTCTTAATCACACAACCTATGTCATCACTAACACTAACCCACTCAAGCATATGCAATCCAAGCCATATCAAAACTAGTGCATGGCCAAGTGTCTCATGCTTTTAGCTAAGTTTGATATTGAGTTCTTACCATAAAATTCCATTAAAGGATAGGTCATTTCTAGCCAATTATCTAAAGCTCCTATACCTAATAGTCAATTGATACCTCTTACTTTTCTTGATGAATCCATTGCAACTCTTTCTTAAGAGGAACCCACCAATCAAATAACCATGTTTTTTAATGGCTCTAAATGCCAAAATGGCAGGGGTGCTAGGGTTATTCTCATTCCCCTTAATGGGTAACCTCTTCCCCTCTCATTTAAACTCAACTTCAAATGCACCAATAATGTAGCTAAATTTGAAGCCTTGGTCATAGGTCTCCAAACCAACCTATCATTGGGGATCAAAACAATCAATATCTTTGGTGACTCTTAGTTGGTCATCATTTAAGTCAATAGATCTTATCAATCTAAATATGATGTCATATTAAAGTACAAAAAACTTAAAGACACACTCTTGGCACCATTTGTCACTACACTATCCAATCAGTTCCTCGATCTACCAATAAATTTATGGACACCATGGCATATGTCACTTCCGAAATTCTATCCCAACCTATTGAATCTAAAATATTTGTCATAATCCATCACTTTATCATACCTTCATATATTATTTCTAATCTTCCCATCATTTTTAATGTGGAATCATCATCTTCCAACATTTGGTATGATCAAACTTTCAATTACCTTAACCTTGATGTTCTTCATCCTGATCTTTCAAAGAATGCCCAAAGATCCTTTATTCAGGGTACCTCCCATTACACCATTATAGGGGAAATTATTTACAAATGAGGCTTTGACAACATTTTTCTCCATTGTCTCCATAGTCATGAGGCTTATCATGCCATCAAGGAAGCACATGATGACATTTATCGGGGACACTTTAGTGGTCTAGTTGTTGCCAAGCATATCCTTCACCTAGGCTACTATTGGCCCACACTCAATCATGATTTTTATGAATATGTCAAGAAGTGTGTCAATTATCAACAACATGCTAACCTACAACACGTACCTCCACATGGCCTTCAAGTATCTAAAGACTATTGGCCCTTTTCATAATGGGGTCTTGACCTTATTAGGGTAATCAACACCCATTATTCACAATGACATCAATATATCATAACTGTTACCAAATATTTCACCAAATGGGTGGAAGCCATCCTAATTATATCAACCAAAGTCAAAAATATCATTGAATTCATCAACCATCACATCATCTACCACTTTGATGTTCACCACAAAATCATCACCGATAATGACAAGTCCTTTAAAAATAAGAAAGTCCAATAACTTTGTGATGCTTTTGACATTAACCTAATATTCTCATTGCGTTATCATCCACAAGCCAATAAAAAGGCATAAGCTTTAAAAAAGACCCTCATCAAAATTCTCACCAAGGTAGTAAGTAATTTAGGTCAGGATTGGTACCTTCATATCCCATTCACTCTATGGGCCTATCACATTAGCATCTAAACCTATACAGGTGCTACACCCTTCTTTCTCATTTTTGGAGTTGAAGCAGTATTACCCCTTGAAGTCCAAATTCCTTCTATTCACATAGCATTGCATGAAATCCTTTCTAAAAATTACTATCATTAAGAATGCCTCACACATCTTGAAATTCTTGACAAGCATCACCTTGATACACTTAATCACCTTCATGTCTATCAAGACTAAATAAAGCATGTATATAATAAACATTTGAAAGAGCAAGAGTTCAACATCAAAGACCTCGTCCTGAAAGAGAACCAACATGTAACTAACAAAGAAAAGACCAAAAAGGGAAAGTTTGCTTTTAGTTAACCAGGACCCTACATAATCATCTATAAGTATGGATCAAGTGCTTATCATTTGTCCTCTTTCAAAGGCGAACTAGAGCCCAAACCTCTCAATCCTTTGCATTTGTATTCTTTTTATTGTTGAAAGGGATCAAACTCACTTTTGTGTCTAACTTAAACTCATCCCTTGGTTCATGATATTTTCACTTCCTTCCAACTACATTTTCCTATTCCCTTTGGGAATAATTAATTTCAACATAGAATCGTGTGATTTATCTAACATCATTCTGACCTAGTTCTAAGTATGGGTACCCTGGCTCTACCCATAGCATGGTTCTCATGGATACTTTTTGTCTCTCAATAGATGGAATCCCATGATCACTTGTCTCTCTAACCACTCCCTTCATCCATAAATAACCTTTTGTGCTAAATATTTGCCCCCATACAAATAGACCTTTAATCTTGCATAGACTTGTCCATGTTTAAATTCACATTTAGAATCATTTATGTCCATATCTATCATTGCAGACTACTCCCTTGAAGGATAAATGCCTAGTAAATAAACAGTTACTTAAAAATAGACTGCTCCCTAGAAGGATAGATATAGAAATCAAATTTTAGACCACTCCCTTGAAGGATGGCTAAGTAATAATCATTTGAAGCTTCTTGTATCGATCAGCTTTAACACTTATTAAAATAGCAAAAGAAACTTCTCCTAAATCAAATATCAAAAGTAAGTTAGCCACAATAGACTCTTATAAGTGTCATTTGTAGACTTCTTTCATTAATCAGTCTACATATTATCCTACTATGTTGTAATCAACTCCCATGTATGACATTGGTAGACTTCCCACATTGATCAGTTTACATATCATAATAAGGCATAGACTTATCTACTATGGTTCTTTGGTCACCTATATAAGGGTCACACTAATCCATATCGAGTTACCATTTCACCTATTTAATGCTCACCCTCCTGCTTATCACCTACCTTTCCTTCATAATTATATGAATTTAAGGCACTACGAGCTTACTTGATACAAAGTGATCAAGATACCCTCTTTCTCAATCAAATCATGCTCCTGCAAAGCATTAGATAGGCTTGTGTTCACTAACTAAATCTAGCTAGGGTTTCTTATTGCTAGATCCTTGCTTGTTAAATCATCATGTATCTTTATTATCCATTAATTAGTTCATGAGAACATATGTCACGTGTAAAATTTCTTTACTCAAAATTTTCAAGCCTACACCATCATTAAAATAATCCTAAAGCATATCTTACCATAAAATCAACACAATCACATCATATAATTAATAAAACATCATCATAACAAATCCTATCTATAAGCTACATTATTACATTACATCTATTAATAAGTTTCCATTTCATGTCTTAAAAAACCACAACACATCTATCATCAAAATATTTTGTCATGAAAACTAATCCACTACCTAAACTAAATTAAATTAGACATTTATCAGAATCATAACAAGTAGTCATCATAAGTAAAAATACTAGATCATCATCATCATGAATAAACTAATAGATTAACATAAGCATGAAACATCATCATAATCATAATCATAATCATAATCAACATTAACATCACTCATAATCATCATCATCATAAACATAACTATAATCAACATCATAAACATCATCAAATAATATCCTCAAATAACTGCATTATAATACAAAATAATACATGTCAAAATGTATGTCTCTCTCTCATAAATACATCTTGCATCATCAACACGTAGGCTGGTATCAAAAATATACATCATAAAATATCCTCTCTCAGGGCCTTGGGGTACCAGGACCATAACCACCTACACTTGGACCCCCATCTGGTGGTAGACCCCCTGATATATTTACCTATACCAATGTTGATGCCCACTAACTTGGAGTATCTGTCATTAGACCCCCTACCAGGCTAGCTCTATACTCCCCATAATGCATCACATGTGGTCGCTAGGACAACACCATAGCCTCATAATATCTGAGCTCCTTAATGGTGGCTAGGTACCATGTTCTCAAAATTG
Organism: Torreya grandis; assembly: GCA_037957365.1. Classification (NCBI taxonomy): domain Eukaryota; kingdom Viridiplantae; phylum Streptophyta; class Pinopsida; order Cupressales; family Taxaceae; genus Torreya; species Torreya grandis. The sequence continues at coordinate 1,684,572 of JARHVA010003538.1, read as the reverse complement.
AGTTAGCTAGTCCTGCTCTTATTGTAGCCACCCCTGCTCTTTATCTAAGTAAATCTCACTCTTAGGTGACTAAACCAAGGGTGACCCTTGCTTGATCATGCTCACCTATCAAAGTAGCAACCTATCCCTATAAGGTGACTATCTACACTTGCAAACCAGTCACTTATCCCTATAAACCAATCACCTGATCCTGTGCCACTACAAGTGCTATTATTGTCTGATCACCTTGTACCTATAAAATATTCACATCCATGGGTTATTGGCCCCCATATCTCCATCCAAAATCTATAGCTACATACCTCACCTGGAACCATACTACATAACCATCTACAACCCTTACATCATCAATAGCTGTTATAACTAGTAACTCCTCATAGTCCAATATGACATTGGAGGAATATATGTGGTTGGAGGATTAGAAAGAGAGAGTTGTTCCTTAGACGTTTATAAGTTAATTTTGATGGTGGTAGTGTCTTTAAGTAATTGTTCCTCCAAAGAAGGTTTCATAGGTTTGGTAACATGATCTTTGTGAGCTGGTTTATGATGATAATTGACCTTAAATATATTAAAATATTGAGAGTTATTAAAGTATTGGTCATAATCAACATCAATTACATAAACATCCTTAGAATATTTATTGATTAGAGGAAGAATATTTTTGGTTATTATATGTATAAGCTTTAGAAGATTGTCATTTTTGAGAAGCATTAGTGTAATCTTGATGACGAATTTTGATCATGGTTTTGTGGTTGAATGAATCACCAAGTATGTAAGAAATAACACATTTATCAAGCCCTTTACAAGATTTTTGATAATGTCTGTTAGGGTGTGGAGCTAAAAGCTTCACCAGGGAGCACACTTTGACAGTTTTAGGTTTACACAGACATCGGCGTCAGTCAGGAGCGACCAATGTCGGCCAGGTGTAGTTGCAGAGGCACCAGCATCGGCAGTGGGTCGATCGATGGCGGTCACAGGCAAGCAGTAGGAACCGACGTCGGTTACCTGTGCGTCTAGAATGCTATTTTCGAGGACATAAGCGAGTGTTTGCATGATGAGTTTAAGTTGTAGTCTTAAGCTCATGTCTCTATTATTAGTAATATTATTTTTAGAGCCCTTGTTCAAGTGGCTTAACTGTTTGTTGTAAGTGCATGCTCAAGTTTCCTAATTCTATATGTAGAATTAGATCTTCTTAGCTTTGCGTGAATTATTGTAGTAGTTCATTGTATTTGGTATGTTGAAGAACAGTACAGAATTGAATCAATCCAGGTTTGTTGGAGTTGATTGTTCTTGAGAGAGAGAGAGAGCTCTTGAGGAATAGAGATCTAGTGAGAGATCTATACATCTAGGAGAGGTGTGGAAGAAAGAAGTTTCTTCAATTGTATTCCTTTTGTAAAGAGTTTGTTAATACAAGTTTTTAGGGTGGTTTCTTGTATCTCTTATTCTTGTTGTTTATCATTCTAGTTACTTGTCTATCTGATTTATTTCCGCGTTTATTGCTTTCACAAGTGTAATCTATTGTTGGTTGATCCCCAACAAGTGATATCAGAGCTCAGGTTCACTAACAGGTGGTTCAGATCTGTGTAGTGTGTATTGATTACAGGTTCTCACAGGGGTTTCTACAGGGATTTTTGCTTGAGTGGGAAAGCAATGGCAGATGAAAGTAAATTGAGAATGGAAAAGTTCAATGGAAAAATTACCAACATTGGAGAATGCAGATAGAGGATTATCTATATCAGAAAGATCTCTACTTACCGTTAGGTGGGGTTGCAAAGAAGCCCAAAGACATGGAGGATGAAGAATGGGAAGTTCTTGACAGAATGGCTCTAGGGTCTATAAGACTGAGTTTAGCATCCACTATGATATCTAATTTATCATAGGCAAAGTCTACGATAGAGTTGATGACTACATTAGCAAATTTGTATGAAAAACCCTCAGCTTCTAATAAGGTATATCTTATGAAGCAGTTATTTAATTTGCATATGAATGAAGGTGGATCTATTTCTACTCATCTGAATGATTTCAATGGAATTATGAATCAATTAAGTTCAGTCAATATAGTGTTTGATGATGAAATAAAAGCTCTTTTAATATTATGTTCTTTGCCTGAATGCTGACATGGCTTAGTAATGGCAGTAAGTAATACTGCATCTGCATCAAATATTTTGAAAGTAGAGGATGTTGTTAGTGTTATCTTGAATGAGGAAATACATAGGAAAAGCACAGAAGAGACATCTGGGAACGCTTTAAGTTTTGAGAGCAGGGGGAGGCAGAAAGATAAGAGCAAGAGGAGATCAAGATCAAAGTCTAAGGTGAGAGGAAGATCCAAATCCAGGAATGACAGGAAGCCACAATGCTGGAATTGTGGAAAGATTGGGCACATAAGCAGAGATTGTTGGTCAAAGCCTAAGGAGGACAATCAGCATGCAGGAAAGGAAGAAGCCAAGGTTGCAGGTATTGCAAAAGATGATTTAATTTTCTCTCTGCATAATAATATAGAATCTTGGGTGTTAGATTCTGGTGCATCTTTTCATGCTACCCCTAATAGGGAATATTTTAGTGACTATATCCATGGAGATTTTGGAATAGTGTATCTAGGGGATGATGAGCCCTGTAAAATAATTGGCAAAGGTAAAGTGCAGCTGAAGATGCAGAACAACAACACATGGGTGTTGAGAGATGTGATGCATGTTCCTAGCTTGAAGAGAAATTTGATTTCTGCAGGAAAGTTAGGGGATAAAGGTTGTATAGTAACTCTAACAGCAGAATCTTGGAAGGTGACCAAGGGTGAACTTGTTATGGCCAGAGGTAAGAGAGAAGGTACTCTCTATTTGTGTAATTGTGTTACTAACAAATCTCCTTCTGTATTATCTACTTCAGATGTGGATGCTAAACTGTGGCACTCAAGGCTTGGCCACATGAGTGAGAAGGGGATGTCAATTCTTAAGTCCAAAGGTATGCTTTCAGATTTAAAAGGCATAGATCTAGAGTTTTGTGAGCACTGTGTATTTGGAACATAGAAAAGGGTTAGTTTTCTCAAGACTGGGTCTACTAAGAAGAGGCATAAGTTGCAGCTTGTTCACACAGACGTGTGGGGACCGGCTCAGGTTACTTCCATTGGAGGATCACAGTACTATGTATCTTTCATAGATGATGCTACAAGGAAGGTATGGATCTATTGTATTAGAAGAAAATTTGATGTATTTGAGACTTTAAGATTTGGAAAGCTATGGTTGAGAATGAAATAGATAAAAGATTGAAGTGCCTAAGATCTGACAATGGCAGTGAGTTCTGCAGTTATAAGTTCAGAGATTATTGTTATATTCATGGAATCTACAGGTAAAGGACGGTTCCAAGGACACCTCAGCAGAATGGAATTGGTGAAAGGATGAACATGACAATAATGGAGCATGCAAGATGTATGAGATTGCATGTTGGTTTGCCCTTACAGTTTTGGGCACAAGCTGTTGACACTACAGTATACTTGATTAACAGAGGACCCTCTACAGCTCTAGATGGTGGTATTCCAGAAGAGGCATGGATAGGTAAAAAGGTTGATCTCTCATATCTCAAAGTTTTTGGTTGTGAAGCCTTTGTGCACATAGATAAAGAAAATAGAAAGAAGCTTGATGCTAAGTCTATGAGGTGCATGTTTATTGGCTATGGCTCAGATGATTTTGGTTACAGATTGTGGAATCTAGAAACTAACAAGGTAATTAGGAGCTGTGATGTTGTTTTCAATGAAAGAGTGATGTATTGTGATCAGCTAATGAAGCTAAATCAATTTGAGCATAGAAATGGTGAATTGGATGAGGTGAAGGTCCAATATGAGCTCACAGGAAAAAGAAATAATCACTTGCAGGAAAACACAGAGACCGACGTCGGCAGATTAGGAACCGACATCGACAGAACAAAAACCAAGGTCGGCCATACAAAGACCGACGTCGATAGGATAGGCACCGGCGTTGGTCAGACAGAACTGGTGTCGGCCAGTAACAGGTCTGGAGGTGACCGAGGTTGGTCACTGTCAGAGAATTTGGGTGGACAGCGTGTTGTGAACGAGTCTCAGACACCCATCAGGAGGTCAGAAAGGGTGAGTAAGCCTCCAATTAGATATTCTCCTTCATTATTTTATCTATTACTAACTAATGGTGGAGAACCAGAGAGTTTTGAAGAAGTAATACAGGTGGAGTCCAAGAATCAGTGGGAGCATGGCATGGTTGAGGAGTTGGAGTCCTTAAGAGAGAACCAAACATGGGATTTGGTTGAATTGCCAGCTGGTAAGAGAACACTCAAGAACAGATGGACCTACAGGTTGAAAGAAGGTGAGAATGGACAGATGAGATATAAGGCTAGATTGGTGGTAAAAGGATTTGCAACAAAAGCCAGGTATTGACTTTGGTGAGATTTTTTCTCCAGTTGTTAAAATGACTTCTATAAAGGTTGTATTGTCTTTGGTTGCTTTTGAGGATTTGCATCTTGAGCAGCTAGATGTTAAGACAGCATTTCTTCATGGAGATTTGGATGAAGAAATATATATGGAACAGCTAGAAGGATTTGAGGTCAAGGGTAAGGAGAAGTTAGTGTGCAGATTGAAGAAAAGCTTGTATGGCCTCAAACAAGCTCCTAGGCAATGGTACTTAAAATTTGACAGGTTTATGACTGAGCATGGCTACAGTAGGTGTCAATCTGACCATTGCGTGTATTTCAAGAGATTTGATAATGGTAGATATATTATTCTATTGTTGTATGTAGATAATATGCTGGTTGTAGGATCTCACATGCAGGATATCTCTAAGCTTAAGGTGAAATTAGCTCAAACATTTGCTATGAAGGATTTGGGAGTAGCAAAGAAAATCCTTGGCATGAGCATTAAGAGAGATAGGAAAAATCACAGGTTGATATTGTCTCAAGAAGATTATGTGGACAAGGTGTTGAAATGGTTCAATATGTAGGATGCTAAACCGGTAAGCACACCTTTGGCTGGACATTTTAAGTTGAGTAAAGAACAATGTCCTAATTCATATGATGAGGTAGAGTACATGAGTAAGGTTCCATATTCTTCTGCAGTAGGGAGTTTGATGTATGCAATGGTGTGTACTAGACCGGATATTGCCCAAGCAGTGGGAGTTGTAAGTATATGGCCAATCCAGGTAAGGAACATTGGAAAGTAGTTCAGTGGATCCTTAGATATCTGAGAGGAACCAGCAGTAGGCACTTGTGCTATGGAGGTTCAGATACTTCTCTACATGGTTATGTAGATTCAGATATGGTAGGTGATTTGGATGGCAGGAGGAGCACTACAGGTTATGTTTTCACTATAGGTGGAATGGTGGTTAGCTGGATATCTAAGTTGCAGAAGGTTATTGCCTTGTCAACTACAGAAGCAGAGTATATTGCAGCCACAGAGGCTAGCAAAGAGATGATATGGATGACACGGTTCATGGATGAGCTTGGTAGGGAGCATGATAGTTATAGATTGTATAGTGATAGTCAGAGTGCAATCCATTTGGCTAAGAATTCAGCCTTTCATTCAAGAACAAAGCACATACAGCTAAGGTACCATTTCATACGACAGGTATTGGAAGATGGTGAGTTGAAGCTGGAGAAGATCCATACGGATAGGAATCCTGCTGATATGTTAACCAAGCCGGTTACAAAGGAGAAGTTGAATCTTCATTCAACTTCTATTGGTCTTCATGATTGAGTTAAAGATGGAGGAGCTAGAAGATGTTGTTGTACATGTACTGGTGCAGCTGTCTATCTCCAAGTGGGAGATTGTTAGGGTGTGGAGTTAAAAGCTTCACCAGAGAGCACACTTTGATAGTTTTGGGTCTACACAGACACTGGCATTGGTCAGGAGCGATTGATGTCGGCCAGGTGTAGTTGCAGACGCACCGGCATCGGTAGTGGGTTGGTTGATGGCGGTCACAGGCAAGCAGCAGGAACCGACGTCGGTTACCTATGCATCCAGAATGTTATTTTCGAGGACATAAGCCAGTGTTTGCATGATGAGTTTAAGTTGTAGTCTTAAGCTCATGTCTCTATTATTAGTAATATTATTTTTAGAGCCCTTGTTCAAGTGGCTTAACTGTTTGTTGTAAGTGCATGCTCAAGTTTCCTAATTCTATATGTAGAATTAGATCTTCTTAGCTTTGCGTGAATTATTGTAGTAGTTCATTGTATTTGGTATGTTGAAGAATAGTACAGAATTGAATCAATCCAGGTTTGTTGGAGTTGATTGTTCTTGAGAGAGAGAGAGAGCTCTTGAGGAATAGAGATCTAGTGAGAGATCTATACATCTAGGAGAGGTGTGGAAGAAAGAAGTTTCTTCAATTGTATTCCTTTTGTAAAGAGTTTGTTAATACAAGTTTTTAGGGTGGTTTCTTGTATCTCTTATTCTTGTTGTTTATCATTCTAGTTACTTGTCTATCTGATTTATTTCTGCGTTTATTGCTTTCACAAGTGTAATCTATTGTTGGTTGATCCCCAACAATGTCTAATGTCAACATGAAACCAACAAAAGAGGTTGGGATCATACCACTTAGGAGGATAACTAGGATATATGAAAGGTTTAGAGGGTGGTAAACATGGTTGCATTTGATGTACCAAAAGAGGTATGTGAGATATTAGATGAATAACATTTTTGGCAAGTCTTGGTTTGGTTTGTGAAGTGTTACTAGTAATAGAATTATATGCTTGAAAATATCCTTTAAGAATTTTATAATTAGGTTCAAATTACTTCATAATAAAGTCTTTCCGTTTAGCTTGGTCAAGAGCTTCATTAAGACTTTAAGGAGCAAAAGTTTAAACCTTGTATTAAAGAGTGGGATTTAAAGTGGTGATAAAGAGTTTTAAAAAGTTATCATTAGACACATTATGATCAAATTTATTAAATAAAGATTTTCATCTTTTAATAAAGTCATGATCTGATTCATTAGGAGATTGTTTAGCATTTATGAAATGGCTAAGATAATTTTCAAGAAGATCAGTGTGTTGAAACTTTTTAACCAAAGGATTAACCAAATCTTTAAGTTGCTAAATAGAATGTTGAGGTAATGGATTATACCATTCTAATACATCACTAGTGAAAGTTTTAACTAAGATTTTAGTAGTATCAAATGTATTACTTTGGATCTACTCTTTGTAAAGATGACCAAAGGCTTTAAGAAATGAGGCAGGGTCTTTAGTCCCATCATATTTGATAATTGTTGATATGTTACCAATGTTAATAGATAAAATGAAGATAGTTAAAGGCTCATTTTTAATGGTTTTAAGCATCTTATTATTCATTATTATTTGAGGAATAACATTACCTAAATCATCTCTAAGAGGTGGAGGAATAGAGTTAGGATTAGCTTGAGGATGCATGATTGTAGGTTGATTAGCCACATTGATCAAGTGTTGTTGAAGTTGCATCATTTGATTAGTGTGGGAGCTTTGCATAATGTTTATTTGTTAAATAAATTGGGCTAATAGTTGGGTCATATCATTTGGTGGATTGGTTTTAGAAGGAACACTCCTTGAATTGGTGTTAGGGGAGGATTGTTAGAAGAATTATTGTTAGTGTGATTATTAAGTAAACTTGTGTCAATCACTCCTACATTAGTTTGAATATTTTTAGAAGTTTTTTAGTAAGGTTAAAAAGGATTGGATCCATAAAATTCATCTTAAGGTTTTAATAGAACCATGTTACAATTGGTAGATGAAGGAGGAGAAGAGGTAACCCAAGAGTAATGGTTCTCTTGGGAGGAAAAGAGAGGAATGAATGAACATCTCATATAGGATCTAAATGGATTAAGACTGTTCAAAAAGATTCTAATAGGAGACATCATTATGACTAAACATAGATGAACAAGATGAAAAACTAAAGAAATGGGAAATTATCTTAAAAAATAGAAAAAATAAGAAATAGAACTAGGTCAACCAGATCAACCTAGTGTAAAAATAGGGTCTGCAGATTGTACTGGGTCGACCAAGTCGACCTAGTATAGTGCACAAAAGCTAGAAAAAGTAATAGGTCAATTAGATCAACCTAGTACAGTGAACAAGAAAGATGAAAATATTGATGAAATTTTTTTGAATGGAATAAGATAATTTATAGCTAATCTAAGAAATTAAATGCTAAAAGAAAACATGCAGTTAACTAAATTGATGTTGGCTAATTCAATTGATGCACAAAAGCAAAAATATTGCACCAATGCTAGTTAATGCAAGTTCTTACACACATAATTGATCAAAGATCAAGAAAACAACTTGGAAACTAAAGCTAGCTAATTGGTCAACCTAGAATATTAATTAGATTATTAAGAATAGTTTTAAATGATGGGGTAGTTGGTTGTAAGCAAGGTACTAGATAGTGGTCTATGGATGGTTTCAAATATGTGTAGGTTGAAAGGGATTGCAGTGGTAATGATATATGTTTGGTATTGGGGCCTAACCCATCACTTCACACACTATAGTGATAAGGGTGTCAAGTTTTTAGCTAAAATATACCATTAACCACACTTTATACTTGACCAGAGCATCAAGTCAGCTTCCCCCTTGGTGATGAAATACAATTACATTAGCTTGGGTAGTCAAGTGTTAAAATACTTTTTGATGTTATGTGAATTAGTTATGTGTGTAAAATAATAAAAATAGTGAAAATAAGTAGTTAATTAAAATTACCCTAATTGGACTATATAAACTATTCTAAGTATGCAAATAACTTGAAAAGAAAGATGTGATTAGCATGTAAGGTGAATTCTAAATTTGAAACAAGGTATAGTGAAAACACTATATGCACAATGCATATAACTAGGTTGAGAGTGTCAATATAGCACTATTAAAGATAGGGTCTAGAAAAGCTACTAGGTTGACCAAGTTGACCTAGTTGTTTCATATAGCAAATAGAACATAGAACTAGTTCAACCAAGTTGATCTAGTTGGCTCTGTAGAGGTAGTTTAAAAGGATGTAAACTTGAAAAGAAAGTACAAAATATAAAGAGACATAAAAATGTAAACTCACATTGATGGTTCAAATATGGAAATGAAGAAGATTACTTGATCAAGAACCTTAGAGAAAACTGATCCAAAATTTGTAAACTAGGTCGAGCTGGTCAACCAAGTAATATAGGAACTTGTTGAAAAAGTGTTGAAAATGCACTAGGTCAACCTAGTCAACCTAGTTGGTTGGATTGGAAGTCTAGAAATACACTAGGTCAAGCTATTTGATGTAGTATGCTGATCTAGAAATATGAAAAATTGAAACTTGTACTAGGTCGAGTTGATAATGAAGTTATTTAGGAACTACTGCAAAGTGGCTAAAAATACACTAGGTTAAACTAGTTGACCTAGTAGCCTAAATTGAGAGTTTATAAAGTGTTAAAAACCTATACTAGGTTGAGTTACTTGATTCAATTAGCTATTCTTATCCATAAATAAAAATAACTAGGTCAATATAATCAAACTTGTAATGCAAAATATATGATAAAAATGATGATAAAATAATGAAATAAAAGTGAATAAATATAACAAAGGTTTGATTCATGTAAAGTTCATTAGAATGTATGCAATCAAAATTATATGATGCACATGCATTAATCTTGGATTGGATAAGATAGAGCACAACTACACTTTCGATTGGGTATACACTTGTTAAGTGGGAGCATGACCAATATGGGGATCTGCTAGACTTTATTAGGGGATCACTTATATCAATTATCACAACACATCATGCTAAGAAGGGTTCCAAAGCCTATAGTCTAACCCAATCATACAAAAACCCCAAAAGATTCCTATGATTTGATATTTCACTTATATTAATAAATAAGAAAGTAAACTATTCTAATAACAAGAAAAGTAAACTAATCTAGTGCACACTAAAGCTTGTGGCATAATGTGAGGGGTTAAATGAAAACAATCAAGTATGTATAAGGAACTTAAAATAAATTAAGTATGAGTAACACCCTAATACACAAAATATGAAGAGTAATATTATTTGAGCTAGCACTTATGTTACTTCTATCTACTAAAAGAGAGGAGAACAAAGGTAGAATATACTTACTTGAATGTAAACCCATCATGATTCAATCTCTCCCTTGGCCAATGGGGCTTTGCAAGAGGTTATTTTGGTTTTTAAGGATCACTTTATTAGGCCAAGCATCCAGACCTATCCATAAGACTAGATTATCCAAAATAAGAAACCTAAGTTAAGTCTGCTCAAGTAGAATGGTGGAAGAGCAAATTATGAAGAAGCATGAGCAAATAATAACTCTTTTCTTACATATTATCAAATTGATAGAAATGAACTTGTATATATAGGAGTATCTTTCCCTAAAATTGTTTGAGAATGTCAGTTGTACTAGGTCGATCGAGTAGACATAGTACATTCTTGGGCTAATGCCTAAAGTTTGTGCTAGGTTGGCCGAAAGGAAAATAAACCAAAAGATATAAAGTTACCCCATAACACATTAGGTTCACAAGGTCAACCTAGTGTACTAAATAGGTTAAAAGGGTGCCAAGCAAAGAGAAGAAGGATAGAAAGAGGAAAAATACTAGAATATTGTGCAAGGGAGGAGAAACAACTTAGGAAAAGGTTTTATGAACTAGTTGGATTTGAAATAATATGTCAATAAGGGACAACAATCCTGTGAAGCACCAAAGGTCTACCCACCCCTTTCTCAGTGCACCTCTTAATAAATGCATTTAAAGAAATTTAGTCATGATGGGTTCCTACAAGATATAAAGCATTAATATTTGATCAAAGTTAAAAATATTGTGTGTATACACATCCTACTTAGGATGCACATTCACCATGTTAACATTCCTGACAACCTTTTCCTTACTTTGATTTTTTAAGACAAGATAGTATTTTGTCTCATGATACTCATATACTATATGATATGCATAGTAATATTATCTTTGGGGATTCAAAGGGTAATTGCATTACACATGATTATAATCTCCACACAAGTAACATTGCAATAAAGGGCTTTGATAATTTCTTCCTCATACACTTTGGTAACCCCCTCTTTATCCACCCCTAGATCCTCCTTTTTTTGAATAATAAATTCCTTTATACCCTCCCTATTATTGTTTTGTATTCCAATATTGGTGCTATTGGGTATTATCTCCAATTCTAAATTGTTATTGTGCAACTAGTGGGGTCCAACTAGTTTACTGTTGCAACATCATTATTAGATTATAGGGTGATGTGTAATAGTGTTATGGTGATGGTTGTGTCCAACTTAGTGAAGGAGGGGTTCAATTGGCCAAACCTTGAGGCTGGTACTAAGGAAAAATAGGAATCCATTATGAAACTTCTTGGTTTACACAACCCTTATCAACCTTTGGGCCTAGAATCATCTACTTTGCCAAAGATACTTATTGTGTAGTGATGGTGAATACATTCTTTGTAATGTCTTCTTTGAGATCCTACAAAACCCTACAATAATTTTTATTATGATTATATGACTTACAAAAATTACAATATAAACTCCATGGGATTTTGACATACTATTGTAGGAGGTGGCATTGCATTATTAATCTACATATTTCACATAGCTTTGTCTTGATCTTAGGATAATCATTCCTATGATGTCCTTCTTTCCCACACTCCATGTACCATATATTTAACTTAGGTTTATCTACCTCATGATATTATTTCATATTTTTCATAAAATATTGTAATGTATTTTCAATCTTAGAACCCACGATGGGAGCTTCCCCATAGTCTTTAATTTGCTCCACTCATAGAGCAACAACTCTAGCATTTACCTTAGTAGTATATTGAGTTTATGCTATAGTGAATCTGATTTTGGAATGCAGTGCTTTGATAAACCATGCATCATTATCTTTATTTAATAAGTCAAATTCCACTTTATTCATAATTTTAGAGAACTTATGATCATAGTCATAGACTGATTCTCCTGACTTCTACCTAATCTCCTTTAGGTCTTGAATAGTTTGTCTTGTACATTTATATATCTTAAATTATATAATAAATCATTTCTTAACCTATTGTAGACTTGGCTACATAATTTATCTATGGTATATAAACTCAAGTGATCTTCCATTAAGTGCCCCTATTAGCTCACACTTCTTGATAACCTCATCAATAATACCCTTAGCTTGTCATCTCATCTCACATGTTAGTAAGTACTATTTAGGGTTTGCATACCCATCATATGTCGCTAGATTTATAAATTCTACTATAGCACCCATTATGTAAAATGGTATCAATGGGATCTACTATAAAAGTATTACAAGGGGAGGCTATGTTCTATGCAATCCTACTTGTGCACTATGAAGATTTATCTATGCACTATGAGAGTCAACATGTGTACTCTAAATTTATGTGTTTCCTTATTTTCTTTGCTTGGTTTAACCAAACCCTATGGCCTTAAAAGAATTATGAAATGATGTTGTTTCCATTTTATTACCACAATTATACACTTGTTTTAAAAATGTACCTTCCCAACTACTATCTTCATGTCTGCCTAGTTGAAAAATTCTATTGGAATATAAGAAATTGGGCTGTGGGGATGTGTGCTCTTTTGGTAAATGATTCTTTCTTGTGACTTATTGTTCTAAGATTGAACCCATGATTACTCTATGAATTTTTTCTAATTTTTTACTTAATACTTCATGTCTTGTATCTATGTACTACATGTATCGTCTAACTATTCTAAGTTTACACTATTCTCACCTTCTTCTTCAAATATATCTTCTTCCTCTCATTCTTCATCACTTTTTTCTTTCTATTGGCATTCATCTTATTATTTCATCTCATCTTTATTCATCCTTTGTTCTTCATCTCTTTCATCTTTTTCATCATGTCTTCCTACTATTTAATCATCTATTTTACTGCTACTCTTAACTCTACTCATAGCTACTTAGGTATTCTTCTATTTACTCCATATATTTTGTTGTCATAGCTCATGTTTTGAATATAGACTTTTCTTGTGACTCTTCTAACCTCATGTCTCTACTATAGATTTAGGTTCAATATTTATCCACTCATCTAATCATTATTTACTATCATGTCACACACACCCCCATATGCTTGAAGTGACTACTCCATATTGGTTGGAGTAGGCACCATGGCCTTATCCACAACCAATATCTTCACTAGGATAGGTAGTCATAACAAAAATTTCCCTTGAATTCCTCTAATGAATAAGTCCTTTGTAGAGTCAAAATCTATGTATCCTTGTAATACAAACTCAATCATATATCTATCTACTATAGTAGTAACCCAATGATCTATTTCTCTTGTATAGTTAGTTTTAAATCTCTACAATCAGTTTATCTTTTCTTCAATCTAGATTATAGTTTCTTCTATTTTTGGGTTAAAACAATAATATTCCAATCATGCTAACCAGTTAATTAGCAATTCAAACAACTCACATAAAAAAAATTCACAAATATCAGCATGAATATGTTCTCAAATGATTTTTTGTATGGTAAGACCAATCTATTTTGATTCTTTTTCTAAAAATTTACATATCCTTTAGTCTAACCATGTCTCAATATCTATCTACCCTGGTAACCATCTTAGCATAATTTCCTCCATAAGGAGTGTTCTAAACTCATTGTACCAATTTTAGTAGAGGTTCTTGAAGCATCAAAACATGTTAAGGATGAGGATAGATATGATATACTTCATGTGTGTAGAATAGTGCATTGTATTCATACACGAGTTTTGATCACAAGAACATAACAAGCATTAGTTATCCTATGTTATTTAAGAATTAAGAATAACCAATGTTTCATAAACAAAAATAAAGCATTAATTTTGAATTAGACAAAAATTAACCAAACATTATACATGAGAATGCACATAAAGAACATAATAATAAATAACATAGGTAACCATAACCAAATGAATCTCTATTAATATCTTCATAAGTAGAACTCCATTCTTATTATAATCAAAAGTATATATAGACATTTTTAGTCTATGACTGTTCATCTTCTTCTCATACTTGGTGCCTAAAGTGGAGTCTATTCATATTCTAGCCTATTGCAAGTCATGAAGATAGGTCAAAATAGACTTACACATGACAAAATGAGGACATAATGCATTAATATCAAAGAAATATCCTGTGAAAATTTACAATCTAAATTCTTCTACCAATAATAGGGAATATTTTTTAAATGTGCAATAGTGTATATATGTGTAATAGATAAGTATGAAGTCCCCTATTAGGTGATTCCTTGACTTGTATATATAGAAGTCTAATTAGTAAATTAATGATTTTACTAACACACTAGGCAGATTGGTCAAACTTAAGGAAATGTTTGATTTTATAAAGTAGACATTATTGGGAAAGGTTTAGTATTAACAATCTCAAATCAATATCGACTAAAAATATTGATCCAATATGACATTACTTACCCATGTATAATAAAATTGAACTAAAGGCATGGATATGTCTATGCAAGATAATAAGTAGTCTTGAAATAAATAGTGAGGTTTATATACTGTGTAATAATAAAATAGATGGATACAACTCATAATTTATCATGCAGGTTTTAGATAATGTTGTTGAGTAATATTCTTGATTTTTGAGTTTTGTTATTGATGTTGTCATTGATGTAAAAGGTTATTTAGAAGGGCTTCATGAGGTATTTAAAGAATGTAGCTATGAGAGATCATATTGATCAGTGTTTTAGTTTTTATAAGAGTGTAATATATGTTCTTATGATTTCATGATTGATGTGAAGTTCAACATAGAAGGTCCTTGTTTGCAAAGTTTTCAAGTGCTTGAGCTTAGTAGTGTCTTGAGAAGGTATGTGCATAGGATACCTAGTATTTTACATGAAAGAGCATAATGGCTTGGTGATGTGGATGAAAAAATGCATGATATATTTTATAATATTATTTGAACATGTATATGAGGCATTATAAAACTCATGAGAGTCTCAGGGTAAGCAGACAGGGATAAGACCTTCAGACCAAGTCTACACCTAGACTACTCCTAGACCCTATCTAGCCTAATGAGGCATCATGATATATTGTCAAGGCATATTAAGGATGTATTAAAGTGTTTAAGAATTTATTATGTTTCTTAAGTATGTGAAAGTGGTGGAGATTACATGGAAAGAGGCATGAAGGTCAATTTTAAGGCTTAATGTGGTTTGTAGGTCAAGGTCTAAGCAAGAAAAAAGAGAGAGTACAGCCTAATGGGGTATGAAATTATATTTCCAAGGTAAGTATGGATATATTAGTTTTTTTATAGGTATTATATATTTTTTTAGGCATGTTCACAAAGTTTTTAGTCATGGTTTACAAGAAAAGACATGAAAAGAGGATTTGAGGTCTCTCGAGTGCACAAAATGAAAGGTTCTCTACCCAAGAAGGTTTTTATTATGATAATTAGCTCATTAAACCTCTACATGGAAACCTAAGATATTAATGGTAGATGGGGAAGGGTCTTATCTCAAAATTCCATGCATTTGTTTTTTTATTAAAAGACTATGCTTTATGAATGATTGTTAAGAATGGAAACATGTTTAAACCTTAATAAGAAATCAATGTTGAAGATTTTGATCAAAATTTCCCATAATGGATTGGTATAATTAGGTAAGATATTATATTTTTTATTAAAATCTACCAAGAACTTCTAGGTGTGTTTGAGTTGTTAGGTGTGTGAGTAGACCCTACAAGAAAGTGCACATTTCTCAAAGATTTATTGTAATAGTCAGAGTTGACCAAGTCAAAGTATGTAAATGGATAGAATATTAATTTTAATACTAATTTTTCATGTTCATTAATGTTTATGAATAGTTTATATTACTCAATTATTCCAAATTGGTCTTCCAAGTTAGCTAGTCGCTAACAAGCCTAATGGTGAAAATAATGACAAATCCAGGTAACAGTGAGAAGTTGATTAGGGATGTGTTATCATGAAATATTAATGAAAAAAAGTGCATGAAAATGTTTCTAATGAATTTTAAGACATTTTAATTTTTTTTATAATTTTTGGAGGTCAAAATTTATAGTGAAAAAGTTATTCATAAGTTGACCTATTTGGTTCAGATGAGACAGTAAAATATAAGGTTATGAGATTGGTCTATAAGAACAATATTACCATTTGAACATATTATATTTTTATATAATAATGGTATAATTATATAATAGTATCATATATATTCATTTTAATTCATTTAATATGTTTATATAGGTGTTGGAGGTCTAATTCACCATGATTGGTCTTTGAAGAAAATTGGCAGTTTTGAGTGAGCAAGTTGTAGGAGTGTTTTTGAGTCCTTTTTCCATATGTAATGAAGTATAATGAACTTTTTAAACTTTATATGTCTTTTAGGTTATATTAATATGATTTATCATCATGTTTTTGTGAATAAACATTTTTTTATCTTTAGTTGTTCAAGATAGATCTTTCTATGTCCAGGAAGGCTTAATGTAAACAGTACTAATGACATGCTTTAAGTGGTGATTGGAGATAAAAAGTTTTATGTAAATAATATGATTTTATTATGGGTATGTTTGAGTGTTATATAAATTTTTACTTCCATGTATTAATTTTAAAAATGTTCCAAAGAGATCAAAGGGTAATGTGTACTAATGAAGGCCTAATTGAATTAGGTCTCCTTAAGACCTAAAAAATGATTTGGTCCATTTGAGACATGGCTGACCTAATTTAATGATTTATTAATGTTTTTTAGAATTTTATAAGCCTATTTTATATAAAATATAAGTGTTAAAGTGTGTGTGTCTGACCAAGAGGTGTATGAGCAAGAGTCTAGTTAAGAACAAGGCCTAATAGGCCTAATTGATGTGTAAGAGAATGTGTGTGTGGAACTGAAGGATATAACACTTTGAATAGATAAAAAAGGTCTTTTATACCATCATAGGGGTGTATGTAAACTATCATGAAGATATAATATGGGTATTATAGATGAATATCAATGTCATAAGAGCTAATTTATCTTGAAAAGACCTAGAAGGTAGTATGAGGGGAATAAGAGTATGAAGAGTTAAAGAGGTGGTCATAATCAATTGGTTAAGAAATAGGGTGTTATAAAGGTTATAAAATCAATTAGGTGGATTATTTGGTGATGAATCATCTATGTGGTTCATGCTCCTTGTAAGTTAGTGTTTTATAAAGCTTAGTTGGGTTGGTGTTTGGCTAGTTGGGGTTGGTGCTCCATGTGGAGTTGGTGATTCACAAAATCATGATCTATTGAATTATAAAACTATATTAAATTTATAGGGATTATTGGGTTTTATTACCATTTATGGATTCCCACTCATATGTGTGTTTTTGTTGAATGCTCATGTGAATGACTCTTTATGCATTGTTATATTTTTGTATTGTTTTGATGGTTCAATAAATGTTAAAGTACACGTGAAAGAAAGTTTTGAGAGATTGATTCACCCCCATCTCAGTCATTGTATTTAAAATAAATTTTATGTTATTAACATATTTTTTTGTGAAAATCATTCATGGTAAATGTATGTTGATAATGTTATTTTCAAGTACATAATACCATACTTTAGTATCTACATATTGATTGATCATATCATGCTACAAGACATGGATTACTAGATAATCCTCATTTTATAATGTATTTAAGAGACATAGGATCAAGATAAGAATAATTTTGATGCAAAATGTACATATGGACACTTTGAAATTTGAAATAAGGTCATTTTTAGAGTGCATCAACACAATAACCTAATCTAATGTGTACTAGGATCTAAGGTCACATGTCATTTTATGGGGATTTTCAATATATTGGAGAGGATATGTGTTGTGGGATAATTTTATGTAACCAAAAATTAGGTGGGGGTTGTTAATCCACATTTCTCTTGAAAGGAGACTCGTGTGAACAAATCTCTCCAATGTCTTGGTTACCAACTCTTGGTATATAAGGTAACTCAGTTGGATTATTATGAGCATTACATATAAAGGGCATGTGTGAGTACTTCAAATAAATCAATATGCATTTAAAATATGAGCTAATTCCTAGAGAATAAATAAAATGATTTAACTATGTGAATGTCGAGGATTCAAACAAATAAACACACACACACACACACACATTACATGAATTAAATAATACATAAGCAACAATAGATTGAGAGAGATAAATAGAGATAAAACATTAATATAATATTTCTTAGATTCTAAATTAACAAAGGTGGTTACATAAAATCAAAAGGGAGAAGGATAGGGATAAAATAAGAGAGCCTAATTTTCTAATGGAGCTAGCCAATTCCTCTTGAGTAGACAAATCCTTAAATAAACTAGTCCTTAACAGAGCCTTGCCTAACATAACTCTATCTAAAGGATGGTTCAAGAGTCCAAGGGAGATATCAACAATGAAAAATAAGAAAAAAAGGTCACCATATTTTATGCACAAACCAAGTCTATCAAATGTCGAAGCTTTCACATAAATATATTTCCATGAAAGATCATTTCATATTCATCAACACTCAGTTGGTATTTTTTAAGATTAGAGAAGGCTATACCTAGTTATCTCCTTTTAGTCTTAGAGTTATAATAGAGGACCAATCATTTTATTTCATGCATCATCTTATTCTATAGATTTTCTTACTAATTCGAGGCTATTTGAGGTTGATTCTATCTATTACTATTTATGCATTATTGAATCCATGAAATACATATGTTTGTTTGAATCATATGCATTCACATAGTTAAATAATTATGTTGATTCTATTACAATTATCTCATATTTTAAATGTATATTTATTTTTCTAAAGTAATCACACATGCCTCTTATATGGAATGGTCACAATGATCTAATTGAGTTAACCTACATACCAAGACCTAGTGACCAATAATTTGGGGAGGTTTGTTTGCATAAGTCTCCTTTTAGGAGAGACATGGCCTAACAACCCCTACCTAAGTTGGTGTGTTAAATTACCCCTCAATAATAGGTATTGTGGAATACCACATATCCTTTCCACCTAGCCTATCTCACATATGTGATGTCTTTCATTTTAAAGGAGATATGTTCCTTACATTACTCATGTTATGTATTGGACATGAAGATGGATATAGATCCCACATGCATATTGGAACATTGGAGGCTATGCCTTTGAGGCCATCAGGTTAACCAAATTAGGGTATAGTGAGATATATATGATGAGGTAATAGCTACATGGAGGAATAATCCACACATATTTCAATGACTTGTAGGAGGAAGTATAGTTTAAGGGGAGGGGGATGTGAGGTCCAGTTTTGTTTCCATTTATTTATCCTTAATTTTGTATCCATTATTTGATTATAATATGACATATATAGTTTTTAGTACATTGTGATTGGAATTATATTTGGATAGTAATATTATGTTTGGTTATCATGTTGTATATATTTGACAGAAAGTAGAGATGTATTGAGACTATTGATCATTTAATTTATCTTGGTATATATGATCACACAAATATTATGTATTAGGACTCAAGATCATCTTGGTCATTATTCCATTTAATATCACAATATTATTATAAATGGTTCACATGATGTTATCTATTTGGATTTGATGTTATACATGATTGATTTTCATAGAATGTTAATTATACCATGTGTGTGTGTGTGTGTGTGTGTGTGTGTGTGTGTGTGGTGTGTGGGGTGAGTGTGAGTGTGTGTGTGAGAGAGAGAGAGAGTAAAATTATTTAGCATTAGGTAGAGATTTATATATTAGATGTATTTGACATTTTTAATTTAATGTGTAGGTTAAAAGTGGATAAGGAAGTGAGAATAAATGCGTACATAAACTATTGAGGGATAACCAATTTATTAGTCATGTTTCCCACAATCCACTTTAGTCTAAACCTTATAATGTGGATTTATGTTATGTGAATATGGTTAAGTCATGTTATTTTAATTTAAGTATTATTATGGCTTTGAATTATAATTTAATTTTAAATTTATTTTACTTAATTAGTTGTGACAAATGTATATTGAGTGTGTACCAAGTATAGTGGGATGTGGTGTATTTGTGCTGTGTAAACACCTTTTCATATTCCTAACAAATCATTTTACCTTTTAAGTTGAATTTTCATAAGATATTGGAAGGGTCAAAGGTATATTTGGGATGGGGTTAGTGACCCTCAAGTCTTTTAAAAAATTTAAATTCGAATTTGGGTTTAGAGGCCAAGTTTACAAGGTGATTATGACAAGAGATAACCTTCCTAGGTCGTAAGAGCCTAGCGCTATAGTGGTTATGGTATGTTAATTTGCCAAAGGGTTATAAGTATAATTTTGATGTATAAAGCCTCCAAAATAATATTTAAAAAGGGAGTTTTAATTAACTTAAAAATGAAATGTGAGTGTCTTGAGAAGAAAGATGTAAGAGTTTTGAAAATGGAATTTGTAAGTGTATTGATTATATTTGTAAGAGAAAATCATATATCTTGGAAAAGGAGAGGGTGTGTTAAGTGGATAATCATTAATAAAATTATAGATTTTTATAAATATGTAGGAAATTATAGCTTAGTTATGGGTTCGTTGTTTAATTTTATGAGTTTAGAGAGATCTTATAATAGGAATTGTTAAGAGCTTGGTTCAAGGATGAAGATTGCAAGAGATTTAGATATACTATCCTCATCTTGAATCCTTTTTATTTTTACGTATGAATGTGTTTGTATAAGTATAATATGTGTGTGAATTTTCTTTTATAAATATATGTGCATATTGTTAAAAAATATCTTCTATTTTGGAACTAATGAAAATGATTGTGGGGCCTTTTTTAAATTTTTTTTTGCTTTGGGAGGGAAATTATTAATGATTATTTATTGTTTATAATGTGTTGTTGCATAAATACCCATTACGTGACAATGTCAAAGTTAGAGTTATGTTTATAACTTGAAGAAGCTCATCATCTTTTTTTTGTGTGCTTAAGGTACAAGCTTGTTTTAGTGAGAGTTGGGCTTATATAGGCAAGCCATGTAGCCACTTCACCCACTTGAATTCATGATTTTGGAT
Source organism: Torreya grandis (assembly GCA_037957365.1). Classification (NCBI taxonomy): domain Eukaryota; kingdom Viridiplantae; phylum Streptophyta; class Pinopsida; order Cupressales; family Taxaceae; genus Torreya; species Torreya grandis. The sequence goes on along the minus strand of JARHVA010003538.1, from coordinate 1,663,612 downwards.
GGATTTTATAAATATTGTGGTATTAAAGATAACTATGGGAGAAATGAATGTGTACATGTGTATGTATATGTGAAGAAGAACAAGTTTTATTGGAATAAATATTATTATGGTTGGTGACCCCTTTATTATTTCTTGTTTGGGTTTTAGGAAGAGATCAATGGGCCCTTAAAACCTATTTATTTGAGTTTTATGGAGAGCTTAATAGGCCCTTGAAATTGATTTTTATGTTTTGAAAGTCACGTGGATAGTGGCTTATGTGTATATATTATGCTGTATGAATCTTATGTTTTGTATATACCTTTAAACCTTATTGGTCGTATATCCCCCAAATATTATTGTGTTAAATAATTGGATATGTGTGCATTTGAGTTTGGAGGTTGGATAACATCTCATATTTTATGATGTCATATTTGGTTGGGTGGTGAGAACTCCACTCCTTAGCTTCCACCATTTTTGAGCTCTTAAAATTGTTGTTTTATAAGATTTTTTTGGAGAAATGGAACATTTAGGAGTTTTTTTAAGATAGTTTACCTTTTTTATCTTTTGTAGAAGCTTGGTTTTTGGCTTGTTGAGCCTCTTAATGTTATTTTACCTTTTACTATCATAAGAAATTTTTCATATTTTGTAATCTTTTTGCAACTAGCCACATTATGTATTATTGTGTTAGTGTCTATACAATGATCAAATTTGACAAGAGTTATGTTATGTGTGTCTCTTGTTATGGCACATACCCTCTTTTCATACAATATGTAATTATGATTAGCTTGTGAGAAAGTGATATTGTGGAATGTTCATTAATCTGATAACTCGAAAGATTGAGTGATAGAGGAAATGAAAAGGTACTTAGAGAACATTGTTAATAAAGAAGGATTATCTATTTTTAATTCTATTAAACTATTATTTATCTTTGGAAATGTTTATTTTATCTCTACCTAATTTGCAAAAAAATTTCCTTCCTTATTGTGAACAACTAATTTTCTTAATATATCAAGAAAGAAATAATGTTTAGTAAAGTGTTAATTCAATATATATCACTCTTGCATATGAAGATGTTTAGATAAGAAAATGATTTCATTGTTATTGCATTATTAAAGATGATATGTGTGAGAATCAATGCTCTCTTGGAAGAAGTTTTCTACATTATTCATAAGTTGTTGGGAATATACGTCGATTTTACACCATGTAGTTAATATCTTATATGTGTGTGTTCAAATATAAAATAAAATTACTCTTAGTTATATGAATGATTGTCATATTACATTAGGCTTGGACATATTTAAGAAAATAAAAATAAAATAATAATAGTAATAGTAATAAAATTATATGGTCATTGATATTATTCCAAATTATATATACATACATACATACATACATACATATATATATATATATATACATATATATATATATATATATACATATATATATATATATATATATACATATATATATATATATATATACATATATATATATATACACACACACACACATACATACATACATACATATATATATATATATATATATATATATATATATATATATATGTATGTATGTATATGTATGTATATATATATATATATATATATATATATATATATATATATATATATATATATATATATATATATATATATATTTATAATTGTAAAAATTAAAAATTAAAACATATAATAAAAAAATGTGGTGGTTGGCCAAATCGCTGACAAACCCCTTACATTTGTAAAAGAGAGGGGATGGCATAACCTCCCCCGACCCTACTTTATTTGGTGACATGCCACCATCCCACCATTAGCATTAATAATGGATTAGTCTCGCTATTGGTCACGATAGTGGGATTACAATAGTCTCGTCATCAAATGTTGATGGCCAAGGTGTGAGGTAGGTTACACCCTCACCCCATGCCATATAAATATTTTATAATCTATGAGTATTTTTTGTAGGCATTCTAAGTTTTAAAATTATTATTTTATTCATAAAACCAAATACACACTCTTTCTCTCTCTCCGACACACACACACACACACACAAGCCCTCTTAAAATATATTTCAATTTTATATATAATATACACACATATGTATGTGTGTTAAAATAAATTTAAGTTCATTTTTATACCTTCCTATATATATATAAATATAAATATAATAAAAATGACATTTTAAGAAAAACCATCAATTACTTATACCTTATTTCCATCCTAAAATCAAACTTAACCTAAAATAAATTTGAAATAATAAAATGCTCATACAAAAATATATAGATCTAAGAAAACCATAAAATGTAAATATAAATAGAGATGGTAGCCGTTGATGGAGCTTAGAGGGGTGATAAGTAATTTAATGGAATCATTCCTCTCATCCTCTCTCCATATTCTTTTCAACAAGTAAAAAATGAAACCTAGAGTTTTAGAAAGACGTTTAAAGGATGCTAAATTATTTTAGATCCAATAGTGGAAATGACTTAAATTATATTGTAAGGAAAAGGAATTTCAACTTAATTGGTCTTTTTTATTTTTAAATAAAGTTAAATTTTTCTCATTAATTGTTATCTAATGCGTGCACATTTTCACGAGAAGTTGAGATTTTTCATAGAAAACTTTATTTTAAGATACCCATTGACATTTAAAGTGTGTTTTTTTTTTTTTTTCTATTTATATGTTGAATAAAGTTATGTTTACGATTTATAAAAAAGTGTTATTGTTATAGTGAACCATTTGTGACATTTGCAACATTAGTGAAAGTAAATTAAAAAACATAGGATCTTCTAAGTATGTGTAAACCTTAATTTTAGCCAATGACCCATTTCATTTTTAATATTAAATAAGGGTACCTAAGTTTATTTTGTCTTAGGAAACCTTTAGATTATGTTATGTAATACATTTACGTCTTGCAGTGTAAGACTTGTTACAAGACATTTTATTTTATTCTAAGAAAACATAATGTGGATTGAATTAAATTAAAATTTTGAAAATAATTATGATAATAAAATAAAATAAAACAAAAAAAATATGTTGTTTTAGTAATTTTTTTGTATTAAATTTAATATATGACAGTGTCAAGTATCATAGGGGTCAGAGTGTATTGGTAACATTAAATAGGGTTTGGATCATTATTTTTTTATTTCAATAGTAATGAAGTACATATAAATTAATATTAGATTTGGTGATGACTTTTGTGAGTGATAAAATATAAAAATAAGATAATTAAATTTATTCCCTCTTGCTTTGTGAATTATAAATCATTTAAATGCAATATCGATATTATCCATTCCAATTCAAATTAATGTATTGATTTCCATATTTTACTTAATTTGACATACCCCTAGTTTTAATATATTTGCATCACTTAGATCCAAAATAAGTAAAATAATTTAATGTCATGCTTTCAAATGTATTAATATATACATGGTATAATCATATCATATTTATCTTGTCATGTATCATATTTTGACTATATAAGTTATTAGTATTCATGTTCCAATATATGTCTTTAATAAAACATTGTAAACTGTTAAAATATTCTCCAAGAAATGTTAGGGTTTCATACAACTTTGATAATAATTCATGTTTATGTATTTATCCATTTATCAATGATATATAATGTTCAGTGCTTTACATAGACATGTTTTATTTCAATATAAATGATTACTAATGTACATGATGATTTATTCTGAGGTGAATCATACTATGCAAAGGAAGTCAAGGGAAAATAATGAAATAGTCTCTCCTAATATTACTCAATCTCAAAATGGAAACAACCAAAACATTCCTTCTAATATGAATGCTTTAACTTATATTATATTTGGTGATCTAAACAAGTTAATATTATAAATTATTTAATTGTATAAGATATGACATATATTACATAAATATGAATGTTAAAAGTGTATCTCTCTCTCTCTCTCTATATATATATATATATATATATATATATATATATATATACAAGAGGATATACTTCTTAGCCTTTTCACTAATCTATTTTGATCATTATCTATGTATACTAACCTAATATAGTTTGAAATGGATTTGTGATCACTTAGCTTAGGATATTGGCTATCAAAATCCACTAAAACATTTTTGGTAAGGTTGTAGACAATATTTATGAATCATATAGCACCTCAATCTTGTAAATTAAAAAAAAAAAAAAAAAAAACATATGACAGATTTACATTCAACTTCTAGACCTTTCCCACTGCCAAAAGGCTTGTATACACTATCTCTCTATGCCTAATTGATTATCTTTTAGTTTAACCTATGTTATTATGATGACTCAGACCAACTATCTTTCTTAGAATGTTATAAACTTGAATATCTTCCATCTTTGCAAGTTCTGGACCTACAACTATTTTCCAACTATCCAAACACTTGTGTCCCTATCAAATGCATGTGTTGACGTAAGTGTCCTACCCCAATAAAAGTTTCCAATACCCTAAACTCATCTAATTTTCAAAGTAAATGTATCATAAATTTTAGCTTAAGTTATTTAATATAAGATATTATCCAAATGTATTAGTATAAATATAAGATCAACCCTCATTCACTCAAAACCTAGAAAAGACCTAGAAAGACCAAGGAAAATTACCAAAGGCATTCTGTCAAGAACTCAAGTGAGTAAAATGTTACCTATTTCCTCATATTTTCATATAATTCATAAGGACATTACATATATAGGTATGAAGTAATGGAGTAGCCCAAGATCTATATTTTCCAAATTAAAAGCTTGGTCACTATTGTACTTGCTTATCACACATTACATGATTCACACACAAATCCAACTCATAGGTGAGAATTACATAAGTTTCATGTCCTCTTCATAGTATTGGATATTTAGGAAATACTCATTGATAGAGGGGTATTGAAGGTATCTCAAAACCATGTGCCCACTAACCCAATTTTCCCACAGCTATTTTGAAGATGAAAAACTAGGGTTTATTCATTTGACAAGGAGTGATAGTCCATGACCTAGATTTGAATGCATAAGAGTGAAGGTGACATAGAATCCATAATCATCTATGTGGTTTCATACAATTTCATATGTATTCTATACTTGACACCTACATCCAAGTTAGGTAGTAAGATTGATGTAACTGTCTTAGGTTGATGTAAGTGTTTGCAACTATAGAGGCAAAATTTATGGAATTAAGTGACTATTCAAAAATCCAAATCCATACCACTTTTTACCTATTCCAATATCTATATATGTATTAACATAAAAAGCAACTAAGTATCTTGTTTTCATTTTTATTTTAATATTGAGCATATATGTACTTTACTTTTTAGCATCTCAACATAATAAATTTAGTATATTTTTATCTGAGTTTCACAATTATTGGCATGATCTAGATATAGTATACCATACTTGTGCCCTAATCTATTTATAACCCCCCTTAAACCTATATTACCAAAAAATCATACATTTTAGGGTTAAAATTTTGGTGAAACCAACTTCTATGTCTTTGTGTGCAACCCTTAATTGTCCTAGGTTTTTCTATTTTCTAATTTTTAGATGCAATAATTATTCAGTTCTAATTTTTGTTACATCATGATTGATTGATATTTATAATTTTTATGTATTTATTATATGATTGTCATAGCAATTTTTGTAACATTTAAAATGGATACGAATGAGCCTCTTCCTCCTCCTAACCCTAAGGAGTGTGATAAATCCCATCCCTCTAACCAAATATAGGCTATCACTTATTCAAGAGGTAAGGTAGCCCATCCTATAGTTTTAAATTAAGGTAATCAATCTAATATACCTAAAGTTTATGCTTGTGAATCCCTAATATATCAAATCACTAGTGTGAGAAAGTTAATAAAAGAGTTACAAAATTAGATTGCATACATGTAAAATCAAAAAAGGTACTAGTTTTAATCATGTGTTTGCATCTTCATCTAGCAATGTTATCCCAAACAAGGTTTCTTATCCAAATGAAAAGATAAAAAAAAATATATCTAGAACAACTATTCAAGAAAGTGATCAAAAAGATATTAAGATTCTAAGTGAAAGTCTAAGAGACATGCTTCAAAATAAATTGATCAAACTACCTCCTTTACATCCTATATGGAGATCCAAATATTATTATGAATACCATAGAATATATGGGAATCATACAAATTGTTGTTTTCCATTGAATAAAAACATACAAAGTCATAAAGGTAGATACAATCATATAATTTATACATCAACCAATAAATCCACTCACATTATGAGTACTTCTCCTAAAGTGTAAGTACCAAAATGAAAAATATGGGTACTATTGTCACTTGAATTTTGCACCTATTGAATTAGAATATAGTTTAGTGAGATAATCAGATTGTCCCCTAAGGTGTTGTATTCTTTCAATCTTTGGGATGAACATTTAGAGGAGGACGACTTCATTGTAATCCAAATTCATCTAATTTGGGATCATCATGTAGGCCTAAAATAGATAAAAGGAAATCTAATGTTAATTATAAATATAAAATCTATTGAATGGAAAAGGGAGAGAGTGGGTTACTAAAATGTAAAACATGATTCACCAAGACTAGAAATATCACCCTTATAGGCTTTGGAAAACACACTAAAATTGTAAAAAATGAGAAAAAATTACACGATCTCTAAAATAGACATTGCACTTACATAAGTGATTCATATGAAGGTGTAGGACATAATAAAACACTAAGATAGATGGAAATGATCCACATATAGTGTCTGTATAGGATTAAATACGCATATCATTTGACCTGCAAGAGAGATTTAAGTTATACATAGAGGTGTCAAGGGATGGATGGAAATGAAAAGGGCAAAAATTACCTAGATATAAAGATAAACAAACCTAATAAATACACATAATATAAGAATCATGGAGAAAGGCAAATAAAATTTCATTAATCACAAAGCTCAAGTGATAAAGGGCTCATAGAGGGAAAATTTGGGTATCATTAATGTGCCTAGAAATTTCAACCCTTTTCTAAATAATAACTCAATATTTTATAGGTGATGGGAATACCATGAGTCATTACTCCATGTTATGCATTATTGGTATGGTTACAATAATTAATGGTGAGTGGGAGATAGTAAGAACTCTAAATGGAATGGATGGGTGAACCTGATCAATTTTAATAGATGTGAATGGGGTTGCTCAACCAATTTGATCTCTTTAGGATTTCCCTTGGTCATGTCTACACAATTATCTACCATGCCTCTTTTAAGGTTGCAATCACCTTTGGCATTATCCTACTTCCAATGTGCACATTATCATAATGACTAGGCCCAATTTTGTCATTTTTCTAACTTGTTCTATGATTTACAATTGATTCATTATTTAAATATCATCTTTGATAATTTTGATGGTTAGATGGGCCATCAAATTTAAGCTAGTATATTGATGACATGGAATTTTTGGGGGAAGACACATGGTGTAAGCTTATTTTTTATGGGTTAAATGACATTAATTATGTCATCCCCTTCAAATCCCTATCTAAAGTCTATGGCCCCCACATGTCATCTCCCTATTCAATTTAGGATCTACATTGTGGACCTACCAACTGAGCCATGTGGTAGCTTCTTATTTATCTACCCCTTCTCCATCTCTCTCATTTTGTTTATGTTGAGTGATAAATGACACTCTCCTATTCAGTCATAGTATCCATGGCTAAATACTCAGATCCTACAACCCCCACATGATAGACCATCATTTGTGCTTAGGTTCCCTAGGTTTTTCCAAGAGGTCAAGAGCTCAGGGGCCTTCTCATTAGTTAGGAACCTATAGTGCAAGTCTACACTTGTTAGTTTAGGAGAGCTCAAGCTAACAAGTGTCTATGTGTCTTCCTATGATTAGTTTCTTAAATTCATGGGATTTATTAAGATTAGTAGGCCTGAGGACTACACATATCTATGTCACTACGTGTGGTTGGTTCTGACATATTAGAGTCTGACAGGATGCTAGATCTTGGGCCCAATAATTGGTTAGGACCCTACTAAGTGCTAAACTTGATTTTTAGTTTAGGAGGATCTCAATATGACAAGGGTATACATGTATTTCTTTGTATTTACTTAAAATTTAACAAATCTTATAGGTGGCCTCATGGTGACCTCTAAATGGATTGGGGAACTACCACTGTTAGAGGTACAATCACTAAGAGGGGGAGGGGTGAATTAATGAGCCCAAATAATCCAACTTCAATTTTGATCTTTTACAAATATTTAATCAGCTACCATAAGCATTCATGAAACATAAAAAACATTCATATTAATGAATAAGAGAGACAATGAAAGATCAATCACATAACACAAGACAAATGTGGGAAACCCTCTTGGGGAATACAACCCACTAGAACCTATAATTAGACTGCTATCATATAATAACAAGATCTAATTTAGACTATATGCCATTGATTAAGGAACTACAATCCCTATTTAGTGAGACTCAAATCCCACAAGGTACTACCACACCTATCTAATTGAGCTAAAACAATAGCCAAACCTTTTAGCAAGTTTAACTTTGCAAGGAGGCTATAACCACCTTAAATATTGAGCTACCACAACAACACCTATGAAACACTTACACCACTGAACTAATGTCAATAATACTTGATAATGGACCTTAACTTATCACTCTTCACCTTTTCTCATTCTTAATATACAAGTGCACTATTTTTCCAACATAATTATGACCAACAAATCATACAAATAGTCCTATTGGCCAATTTCCATCCCTAGATTTGCACCTTTCAAATTTGGCCAAGTCTAGTACTTAGGTTTTCTTCAAAATAAATGTTATTTGGCAAAGCCCACAAAAATAATAGGTGTTATTTCTTTAGGAAAATTTAGTTTGGCCTTTTTTCTAAGCCTTTCCCTAATTCTTTTGGGTTTTTTGTTTGAAGCATTTTGCCAAATTCTTTCAGACTTTTTGTCTGAGGCTTTTCCTTAAGAGTATTTCTTTGGGTTTTCTTTTGATAAAGCGATGAATTCTTTCAGATAATTTATCCACACAATTTTTATGAAGGACCATTACAACTTCTTCGAAGGACTCTTTCAAGCCAAAAGGGACCCTTGTAATTTTTTTGAAGGGCACTTTCATTTTTTCAAAGGGCAGCAAAATGCACCAAATAAAAAGTCTAAAAGGTACATTTCACTTTTTTTAAGGGAACTTTCATTTTTTATGAAGGCCACTTTCATTTTTGTCAAAGGTCACTTTCATTTTTTCTAAAGGACACTTTCACTTTTACTGAAGGGTATCTTTTGTTGGGAAAAGGTCCACTTTAGTTTTTTTTGAAGGATCACTTGCAACTTTATCGAAGGTTATTTTATTTAGAAAGTGGTCACTTTAATTTTTCTAAAAGGGCACCTACATTTTAAAGGACCATTTCCAAAATCCTAAAATACCATTACAACTTCTCCAAAGGGAATTTTAACTTCTTTTAGGGGACCAATCAAAAATCTTTAAGAAAGGAGAGGAGAAGTGACTAAAAAGAAACCCTGAAAGATTTTTTTTAGATTTTTATTTGAAGGAACTAAACAAAAGGAACTCTAAAAGAATTCCTTCAAATTTTTTTTCTAATGGAAATAAACAAGAAAAATTCCTTTAGACTTTTTGTCCAAAGGAAATGAATAAGTGAGAAGACCAAAGAAATGAATTCTTTTAGAAAGATTGTTTGATGAATTCTTGTGGGAAAATTGTCTAAAATAAAGGGTCAAGACAAAAAGTCTAAAGGAAATACTCAAAATGGGATGGATCATAGAAGATTAATTTCAAACTACAAGAAATAGCCATTGATATTCAAAAGACTTGGCGAGAACATGAGAGCAAACAAAGTAAGTAAAATGGAAAGGTTGACTAATCGAGTCATTGTTGGAGGTTGACCAAATCAAAAAGCTTCTACGAGATCAATAAATACAGGTGTTTAGAGGATAAATAATAGTTAGAAATAATATTTTCTAACTATCATCATGAGTTCTAGTAGTGCAATGTGTCAACTTCTCTATTTTAGTTTTCAACTCTCATGGATGATCTTTGATAGAAATAGTTTCCTATGCCACTCATGAAGGTTTGATGCCACTTATCACCATTCTTATAATTGGTTTCGGATAAGTAAGAATCTTGACATAGTATGGTTCACCCCATCCATCCATCTTTAACTAATTCTCAAATGTGGACACATGTCCTTGTGCCTTTTCAGGTTCTTCTTTCTTGCTCTTCCTCAAAGTTATATAAATCGGGCCATTTCAACCATTGTAGATAACCAAATTTTTGGTATGGTGAAACCCTAATGAAATGACATTACACTTTACTTTTGGACATTGAATACAAGACCAATTCTGAGTTGTAAACTTTTGTCTAAGTATGTGAGAGATGTATAGTGGAGCCAAGTGATAGCATAATCCTTACTCCCTTTATCCTTCATGTTTGAACAAAGTTTTTGATGTTAATAGGTCATGTGAATTGTGTTAAATACATTGAATTCTCTTTCAAGTAGGCAATAGTATCTATGGTGTGCAATCTACCCCTTAGGTTAACTATTTTGTTGATTGTCTCAAGCATGTTACCTTCACATTGAAACACTATGTTAATATCTTTCAATGAATGGAATTAGTCTTGGAAAACATTGTTATTCAATAGAAGTGTGAGAGTCGATGGGATAAATTCTTAGTGGATCACTTATGTAGTATAGTTTTTCTATTTTATGTAAACTCTTGACTATTTTCATGAACAAGTAGTAGATTAGGTGATAGGAACTTTGAGAAGAATTCAAGGAGCTAGCCTTTTTTCAATCGTAGAGACTCATCTCTCTTACAAGTTCCCATAAACTTGAGGGATGATTCAATGTTGCATTAAATTGAAGGAATTTCATATAATGTCCTACGGTGCATAATTTGATGACAAAAAGTACTCAATATATTCTAATCTTCAAATCATCCTCAGGGCACTCTACCCTTATTTCACTCCCCAACACACACAACTCTCTCTCAATTTTCTCCTTATTCTCTCATACCAATTCATGAAATCACCAACTTTGATTCCACTATTTATAGAGCAATATTGCTAATCACTACCTTGGTTGGCCATTAGTCATGACTTATCTCTTAAGGCATCTCTCACACTAATAAATGGATTAAAAAAAACTTCAATGGTCAGACATAACATATATGGATAACCCTTAAGGAACTACACCTTTTAATAAGGCCCTTGGAGCTCTTATAGGTCTAATGTGAATCCATTATCTCCTTTAGCACTCCCTCAAGAAAAAAAATAACACAAAACCACTTTAAAATACATGGGTCCACTCTATATGTACCCTTTAACATCTCAAACTATGACTTAATGTACACAGTCACCATAAACGAACACACAGTCAATTTCTCAAGCATTATTTATACTTAAGATAGATTGATCACACCTCCAAAATCCACATCAAGCATCCTCATGGATTATACAACATGTTTCAATATCTAATTCATCATGAGACATTGAAATAACATCAACACAATCTTGAATATCTTTCTTAGGTCATTTACAAAATAAGCATGAACACATAGCCAACTTCTAAGATCAATATATTTGACTATACTCACTTCCATATCTTCAAATAAATATATCCAAATACACCTTGGAGTCCTCTACCAATTTTATTTTTAATTCATAAGTAAATTTATTTTATATCTAAATATACGATCAAAATATAGAGCTCTTGTTTTTCCTATGTTAAATTCAAATATTTGAATAGAAACAGTCACAGTAAACCTATGAACACAAAGATCAAATCTCCTAGACTCTCAGCTCAAGATCAATCTTGTACCATCTATCTTATATGAGATTTAATGCATAAACTACCAAATCCAAATGTTAAACTTATATCACATTGCCCTCATCTTGTGCAATCTAGGAACTTTGACTCAATGCACTTCATCGATCTTTGCAGATTAGTCAAGACTTTAACGATCAATGCTAACTATTTTATCAACTATATGAATGCTTTTTCACCATTGGATCCTTATCCTATACCTTTGATAAATCATTAAATAATGTGCACTTGTACTCATCTCACTACCTCTTGACGTCTTATAGCCATTTTCACTATTGATGTTTTTTGAGCTTTAACACATTAAAAAATGACCAATTATGGGGACCATATCAATATGCATGAGTAGCCATTTTTTCACCTCAATAACTTCTTCTAAACTTTGATGCAAGATCTCAAATTTAGACCAAATGATCTTCTTCCATAGGAAAATACAACCATGTAACACATTACTCTTGGAACTATTACAAGTGTGAGATATTATGCCATTAAAGTGCCTTCTCAAAAACTTCTATCATAGAGCCAACCATGTCCAAACTTTCTTGAAAATCTAACTTTGATCAACCATAACTTTTGTCATGCTTCAATGGATGATCGTAAATCTAGAGAAAACCATATACAATCAAAACTAAATAAAACTATATGATCATATTATCTTGACACCTTCACACATGAAAGATATAACATCATAAAAAAGCTTACTCAACTCTTTCTACCTCGTTTCAAATTTGGCTAAGTATGGAAAAACATAGTCAAATTACTTGGGAGCTCAACTTTGCATATGCATATGTTTTCATGTGTTGCATCACATGATTTAAGAACTAGCAAAAACAAAATAGGTCCAAAACTAAACAAAACCATATGATCACCTCATCCTAAAATATCAATATGTGTGAGATATTCAATAGTCAAACTACTTACTCAGCTCTTTCTAGCCATATTGCAAATTTGGCCAAGTATGGGGAAACAATGAAATCTGATTGAGAAGCCAAATTTACACCCTCATATATTTAACCATGTTTTGATGCATGACTTGGGATCTAGCACATAACAACTAGGGAATGATTTTATCACAACCATATGACCATATCCCCTTGACTCCTTTGCATGTGGAAATGGTGATGACACCAAACTACCAACTCAAATTATCTGCCACTGGACCCAAATTGTCTAGATGAAAACTATGATCAACCAAATGAATTCTAATTTTTCACACAAAATCTCAAAGCAAATATAAATTTAGGGACCCTTTTCACATGCTCAATACTCCATACTCATCCTTGAACATCTCTAGCCATATCAATAGTGAAGATAAACTAATCAATCCTTTAAGTATATAAGAACAAACACATTACACACTTTATCATTGTCACTTAGACTATTAAGGCACTGCATCCACTCACTAGGACATCTCCATGACACCACCATGATAGCTCCATGAAATCATCATGAAAACTCTCCAATAATCTCCCCCTTTGTCATTGATGTTAACACCCATCAATATAGTGATATATAACTCAAATTCTCTCTCTTTAAAACATTCTTATAATAGGAAGTTTCTCCCCAACATGAACTTTATCCCCCTTTGACACAATGAAAAAGTGGGCACACATTGATCCTAAGGACCTAAAAATACTAAAAAATATGAAAGGACCATCTTATAAATATGATACAAACTCCCCCTTACCATGAGCTTACCTCTTTTTGCCTTGACAACTTCCTCTTACTCCATGCTAACACTTTTCTTCAATCTAAGTACTGTAATTAATGAAGAAAGAACAAAAAAATAACTAAAATATTATGTAACTCACCAAGGAAAATCTGAGAGGGACTCCCCCTAATAACTTTAAGAAATTGTACCTTCTGAGCATCTTCAGATCTCCACACACCATGAAGAATCACCATGTAGGCTTACTAACCTTCTTTCTCAAGACACTTCCATGACCACCAACTTTGCATCTACAATATAAAAAATAGAAAACATGCATTGAACTAACTTGAGAACATACCTTGCTCTTTTTGAGACACTGAACAAGAAACATTCTTCTTCAAACTAGGTCTGCCTAGCCTCCTTATAGCCCTACTTGAAACTTGTAGAGTCTACAATTTCTATTAAACACATCTTCAAGGCCTAAAACTCCATATTTATAACATTCTCATATTCCACCTCAAGCACAATAGTTTTAAAAAATAATCTCATCTTTTACAACATACTTCCTTCACAAACCAACTAGCTAATTAGCCATCGATATTGACATAAACTTGAATAACTAGATAACCAAAAGCCTTAAAATCTCTGTGAAGCTTGATTTGACCACCCATTTATCCCATTTAACATATTAAGAATATTTATACCTTAATTAACAAGGCAAACCAATTTTATAACATAGCCCAAAACCCTAGAAACTCAAAGCAAATAGGTTCAACAAACCTCCTTCTAGTCAATGCACATCTCTAAAATTTTTTGCACACCTGGAGACACCCATCACACACTTATAGACCAAAAAATGATATTTCATACCTTTTGGAACCCATACATTCTATAAACCATTTTTAGACCTTGCCTTTAAACAAAAAAATAGAGAAAACTAAGAGTACTTAAAAATCCTCAATTAGCACACACATACCTTTAGACCTCAAAAACACTTGGAGAACACCATAAAGAAATGAATAAACCTTTATAAGCACTTAAACACTTATTATATTTTTCATCAATATCAATTAGCGACTTGAAACCACCCATTTTGAATCTTTACAATAGCTCCTTCACAAACCTCTAAAATCGGCTCATGAACTTGTTGATCCTCCTTAAAGAAAGACCTCTGATTGGAATAAACAACTTGAGTACCTTCAATCTGAACCTACAGATTGTTCCAACTAAAAATAACTTACAAAAACACTTGCTTCTTCACTTGAAAAGAGTCTCTTAAGAGGCATAGATATATACACCTTCTATACCTTAATACTCTAAAATAAGAGAAAATCCTCATCTTCCAAATCCTCCTTGATCATCTAATATTTGTAGTTCTTATTCTTCTTCTTCTTCTTCTTCTTCTTTGGATTTCAACCATTGTAGAATTCTCCTTTTCTTTTATAAGTGGATTGATAATAAATGGAGACAACACATATTTATTACATACTTTTTCATCTAAAGAATCTTCCTTGCTTCTTGGAACCTCATCATTATGCATATAAAATTGATGTTATTTATATGATACATTCTTAACATGATGTTCACTTGGATCCATACATACATTAGGACTAGTTTCAACTAGTACCTTGGTCTTCTCTTTGAGCTTAGTCTCTTGATTCTCAATATGAACAGACAATGAGACCTCTTGGGACTCTTAAACATCATAAGCATTCTCCATCATACCAAA
The DNA here is from genome assembly GCA_037957365.1 of Torreya grandis. Taxonomy (NCBI): domain Eukaryota; kingdom Viridiplantae; phylum Streptophyta; class Pinopsida; order Cupressales; family Taxaceae; genus Torreya; species Torreya grandis. Next base: position 1,648,443 of record JARHVA010003538.1, on the reverse strand, counting down.
TATATTTCTTGGACCTACAGTTTCATCATGACACACCCTTATCAACTTTGTCTTTCACATGTTAACTTGCCTTATTTTGTCAAGTCTAAGATCTTGATTAAATCTATTTTTTCCTGTAGGTCTTTGCTTGTAGAACCTAGCAATGTGACCTCTCTATTCACAATTATTGAACATGATACATTTTTTAGGAATGTATCTTGCCTTACTTTTTTGGATATAAATCTACAATTTATCCAATGTCATGACAAACAAAACAACCTCCTCTTTTTGAAGAAGACTCACCTTGTCTAATATTATGTGGATAATGGTTTGTAAAGTGTGCCACATTAATACAATTAAATCACTTGATCATGTTCACATATTTTTATTGATGACCCCTATCATAGTCCCATACAAATTCATTTCCAATAGGTCTCTTGCACTCTCTATCCTTATGACCATACTATTTACATGTATAATACTAACCATTAAATCTTACATACCTCATGGAATTTGGTTGTCTGATTTGATTTGTCTCTACTCTGTCAGTACCTTCATTCCTTAACTGATGATTTATCTTCATAGTATGATTATCCTAGTTCACATTAGTATTCATCTTGTCTTGAGTTACATTATTTTGTTCTTCTTCATATCCAAGACTAATTCTATCACTATCATGCTTTTGACCACTTAGAATGTTGTCTATATCACATGAGCCCTTTTTAAATCTCACAAATGTCTTCACCTTACTAGTTGTCTTTTCTTAGATATTAAAGATTCATTTTCAAAAACATACCTTGAACATTCATCCTCTTTATATTTTAGGTTTATAGATATAATTTCCAATTGACAACTGAGATGCTTGATCATATCTTCATGCTCCTTAGCATCTTCATCCATTATTTCCTCAAACACACTAAATACTCCTCAAATTCCTTGATTTTAGATTTCATCTTCTTATTGATCTTATTCTCAATTTTAAATTCTTCATGAACATTAATCAATGTAGTCTCATAGTCTACCTCATCTTCATCATCATCTAAATCACTCCAAGTATACCCCTTTTACTATGAACAAATTCCTTCCTCAACCATGAACAGAGCTTCATCTTCAATATAACCATTATCTCTATGATCATATTATGAATCACTATCTTCACTCATATTTGATGAGGTAAAATCTTCTTTGGTGTAAAGACTCTTCTTGTTCTTGAAGGACCTCTTCTTATTGTTAAATTTTTTGAAACCTTTCTTCTTGTATGTCTTCTTGTCATGATCTTGACCTTCATCAAGATCTTTATCATATTTATTCACATGCTTATGAGAGAACTTATGAGAAAAATGTCTTATCTCTCCATAGTTGAAACATTTTAAGGGTAGTTTACCCTTATACTTCCATGAGCTAGTGTTCAATTTCCTAGTAATCAAAGTAATTAGTTCATCATCATCAATATCATATATGTCATCCTCTTTGGATTTATTACCTTATAAATTCTTCTTAAGCTTCATCTCTATCTTTAATGTAGCTTCCTTCTTTGATGGTATATCATCATTCTTCCTCATCTCATAGGTCGTAAGGTTGCCATGTTTTTGATCCATTTTCAACTGGGTAAGTTCATGACTCTCTTCTATAGCAAATAATTTTGGATCCAAATTTATGGATAGAGACCTTAATACCTTTTATAAAATAATAGTATTTTCAAGATTCTCTCCAAGACCTATGATGATGTTCATAATCTCATCAACTCTCTACAAAAAGGATGACATAGAATCTTCTTCATTCATCTTGAGACTTTCAAATTGACTTCTGTGAGTCTATAACTTACAAGTTTATCCTTCAAATCTCCTTAAAAAATAGTCTTAAAGTTATCCCATATTTCCTTAACATATGTGTAATGAATTAATTTGGTGAACTCAGTTTATGTAAGACCACAAATGATGGAATTCGTTGCCTTAGAGTTGTTATCATATAGCTTCTTGTCTGAAATAATAGATGGAGGAATAACAAGAGTAACATAACCATCCAAAACTAATTGCCATACATCATACCCTAAGGACATAATGTAGGTCTTCATCCTAGAACTCTAAAAAGCATAATTGGATCAATTTAACATCAATGATTTCTTAGTAAATAAACCACCTTGTACATTTTGAATAGCCATTGTACCTTAGATCACTTTTAAGATGTCAAGAGTTTATCAAAAGAACTCACTCTGATACCAATTGTTAGAGGTAAAATCATTGAGAGGGGGGTGAATAAGTGAGCCCAAATAACCCAACTTCAATTTTGATATTTTATAAATACTTAATCATCTACCACAAGCATTCATGAATCATAAAAAAACATTCATAGCAATGAGCAAGACATACAATGCAAGATCAATCACATAACACAAGACATATGTGGGAAACCATATTGAGGAATAAAAACCAATGAAACCTACAATTGGAATACTATCCTATAATAATAAGATCTAATTTAGACTAGTTATAACTAATCAAGGAACTAAAATACCTATTTAGTGAGGCTCCAATCTCATAAGGTGCTACCACACCTATCTAGTTGAGTTGCAACAACTAGACCTTTTAGCATGTTTCAACTTACAAGGAGGCTAAAAAAACCTTAGATACTAAGTTAACATAAAAAACTTATGAAAAAATTCCACCTTTGAATAAATGTCAATAACACCTGATGATGGACCTCAACTTATGACTCTTCACCTTCACTCATACTCAATCTGTAAGTGTACTATTTTGCCAACAAAATTATGACCAACATGTCATATAAACAGTCCTCAATATATTCTAATCTTCAAATCATACTCATGGCACTATACCCTTCCTTCAATTCCCAACACACAAAAGTCTCTGTCAATTCACTCCTTAGTCTCTCATACCAAATCACGAAATCACCAAATTTTATTCCATTATTTATAAATAAGTCTTGTTAATATCTACCTCAGTTAGCACTTAGTCATGCCTTAGCCCTTAAGGAATATATCACATGAATAAATGACTTAAAACAAACTTCATTAGTAATCCATAGGATTTATGGGTCACCCTTATGTAACTATACCTATTAATAAGGCCCTTGTAGCCCTTATAGGTCTCATGTGAACCCATTCACTCCTTTAGCACTCCCTCAAGCAAAAAAAGAACACAGGACCAATTTAAAAAACATGTTTCCACTCCTTATGTCCATTTTTACATCCTAAAATTATCATAGTCAACTTAGCTCACCTCTACATATGCTCAAACAACTCAAACACTGAGTTGATGTACATAGTCATGATGAATGAACACACAGTGAATTTATTAATTGTTGTTCATACTCAAGATAGATTGATCACACCTCAAAAAACCATAGATATCATCCTCATGGAGTTTATACCATGTTCCAATAGCTAATTCATCATGATACATTGAAACAACATCAACACAAGATTGAATATCCTTCTTGGGTCAGTTGCAGAACAAGTACAAACACACAGTCAAAATTTAAGCTCCATACATTTGAGTGTACTCACTTTTAGATCTTCAAATGAATATTTCTAGATGTGCTTTGGAGTCCTCTACCACTTTCATTTTTACTACATGAGAAAATTCATTTTATATCAAAATATATGATTAAAATATAGAGCTCTAGTTTTTCCTATGTTAAATTCAAATATTTGAATAACAATGGTCACAATTAACCTTCGAACACAATGTTCAAATCTCGTGGTCTCTCAACTCAAGATCAATTTTGCATCATCGATCTTTTCTAAGATTTCATGCATATATTTCCAAATCCACATGTTAAACTTCTCTCATGTTGACCTCATATCATGTAATCTATGAACTTTTAGTCAATGTGCTTTGTTGATATTTTTAGATTAGTCAAGATTTTAATGATCAACGGTCAGCATTCAATCAACTATACAAAAACCCATTCACCATCTAATCCTTATCTTATAACTTTGAGCAATCATTAGAAAATGTCCACCTATCCTCATATTACTTCCTCCTGACTTCTTAGAGCCACTCACAATATTGATCTTGCTCAATCTTTAACACATTCAAAAATGACTAAGTATGGAGACCCTGCTAATATGCATGACTAGCCATTTTTTCACCTTAATATCTTCTTCTGCACTTTGATGCAAGATCTCAAATTTGGACTAGACTATCTCCTTTCATAGGATAATCTAACCATGTAACACACTACTCTTGGAACTCTCACATGTGTGAGATATAATTCCATTAAAGTTCCTTCTAAAACATTTTTGTCATAGAGCCAACCATGTCCAAACTTGCCTAAGAGACCAACCTTGATCAACTATAAATTTTGTTGCACTTTAGTGGATGATCTCAAATCTAGAAAAACCATTTATCCTCAAAATTGAACAAACCCATATGATTAGATTATCTTAACACCTTCACATGTGTAAGATGTAACATCATAAAAAATCTCACTTAGCTCTTTTTACCTCATTGCAAAATTGGCTATGGGAAAACACAATCAAACTACCTAGGAGCCCAAATTTGCATATCCATATATTTTAATGTGATACATCACATGATCTAAAAATTAGTGAAAATAAACTAGGTCCAAATTTAAATAAACCCATATGATCACCTTATCCTTAGATATTGACACGTGAAATATTTAATCATCAAACTAATTACTTGGATCTTTTTGGCCATATTACAAATTTGGCTAAGTATGGGAAAATAATGAAATTTGTCTGAGAAGCCAAATTTGTACCCTCATATATTTAAGCACACTTTAATACATGACTTGAGATTTGGCATATAATAACTAGGGACTAATTTGATTTCATTGATATGACCATCTCCCCTTGAATCCTTCATATGTGGCAATGGTGATGAATCTAAACTACTAACTTAAATTATTTGCCACTAGACACAGTGTCTAGATGAAAACTATGATCAACCAAATGAATTCCACTTGTGCACATAATCTCTCAAAGAAAACATAACATCTTAGGGACCCCTTATACATGATCAATACTCCATACTCATCCCTAAACATCTCTAGCCATATCAACACTAAAGATCAACCAATCAATCCTTCAAGTATACAAGAACAAGCACATTGCACACTTGGACATTGTCACTTAGACTATCAAGGCACTTCATCCACTCACTAGGATATATCCATGACACCATCATGGCATCATCATGATACATCCATGACATCATCATGACAACTATCTAATAGACACCACTAACACCTAGGGAGTTTGATAGATTTGATAGATAATAGATTAAGGAGCCATGATTGGTTCTAAAGCTCTAAAAATTATGATAATTATAACACCCTAAGAGCCTAACTTTGAGAGACTAAGTTTGGGAACTTAACCAAAAAAATAAGTATAACTATTTCATTATGATAATACTCCATGAAGTTGTCATGTGTCAAAATTTTATTGGATCAAATCCATGCTATGACTGACAACATAAAAAACTATCAAAACATCACTAGGGCCCCATAAAATTCAATTTCATCACCTCTTAAAGCCATCACCAAGAAAAACCCTACAATGGGTAAGTGTTAAAGCACTTCCTTAAATAATAATGGAGCTATTAGGAGACTGAAATAAAAATATACTCGAAGTATATAACTTCCCTTTGGGATTACAAATGATTGCATACAATTGTCTAAGTCCTAAGATTAATCGATGAAATCTTGAGAATCCTATGAGTGATTCCTAAGCCTTGAATAGAATTCAGATTGCTCTTATTTAGTGAAAAAAATGTTCAACATTTTAGTGACCTATGTGAGTTGCTTGCCTATTAAGTAGTTAAACTAGTTACCTTTAATAAATCCATTCAACATAGAGTCAAAGGAGTTATATATACTTAAGTTACACTATGATCTCTTGGAGCCATGCTTGACCAAAATGATGATGAATTAGGATGTCTTCAATAAATTGAGAGAGGGAAACAACCCAACTATGCCATAGGCACTTAGAGGAAGATTAAAACAACTAAACTATTGTGATATAGCACTTGGAAGAAATTAAAAAAATCTAATATACCCGAAACTAACCAATCATAAGGTTGTCTAAACAAAGCCATTGACTAGTTCTACAAAATAATTTCCCTTTCTTATTAAACTAGACTAATTTTCATGCTTGATGGAAACTAACTAGAGGTGTAAGAAGACTAGGTTCCTCATGAATTGGTAAAATACCTCTCCAAAGATGAAAATAAAATCACCTACCCACATAAGTTGACTAGAAATGCAGTTATCTTGGAGTGGATAGGTAGGTTGATTTTAGCCTTCTTGATGCTTAATTTTGTGATCTAGATCAAGCACAACATGTGATGGCTTCTCCTTATCAAACTATGACCAAGATAAGTACTTGACAGGGGATCCTCTTATCAAGACAAAGTTCTAATAGTGAGGGATGACCTCACACTTACATTATACTACCCCATCGTTCTGTTGATTAGGATGTGCTTCTCTTAGTGGCTCATTTGGAAACATGGCCACTTTCACCTGACATTCATACTGCTCATGAGATAATTATTTAGGAGAAGTTGGTTTATCATCCAAGATTGAGTATAATTACTCTAACTCATCCCAAAATAAGTCTTCTTTCATGTCTTCCTCACTCTTCTGCATGAGAGGCCTCATCTCAACTTCAAAATAAATTTCTTCTTCTTCCATGCTAAATAGAAGTTAATTTTTGCAAGAGAGCACCTCATCATCTCACCCTTGAATGTAGCCTTGAATAGATAGACTTTTTGTCTCTTCATCAAGAATATCATCTTCATCCCTATTCTTTCCCATTTGATCATTGTTCTACTACACTATCTAATCATATACATCCTCTTCTAGTAGTAGGTATGATTTCTTTGGGCTAGTGATAGAAAGAGGGATACCATTAACTAATTCCTTATCATCTTAACTATAATTATCTTCCTCTTCACTTAAATGATCTACTTTTATCTATATACATTTGGTCCTCCTTTAAAAATGGAGATGGTGTGAGGGCACGAATGATCAACTAATGAAGTAAGAGTGGACAAGAAGGTTCAATAAGGTTCAGGATGTTTGGTCTAGGAAGGCTACCAAGGTTGAGTAGTTCTAAGATATTAAGGAAGAATTTGATTTTAAGATGGATTCTATTGAGGTATAATATTTTGAGTTTGCATAGGAAGAGGCTCTTTTAAAGGATGGGGACTTCAAAAACTTTAGATTTTGAAAAAAAGAGACTTATTAGATAGTTCAAAACATTTTACCTAGTTGAAGCTTGGGATATTGAATGTGGGAGCATATTTTTGAGTGGGTTGAGCATTAGATATGGTGGGAGAAGCTTGTCTAAATTTGGGAATAGAGGAGGTTGAATGAGGTTCAACCTTTTATAGTTACATAATCAGTTGATGAATTTTCTCCTCTTTTAATATAAATTCCTAGACAAGCATTCCTCATGAGGTATTTCTTACTCACTCACCTTATATTGATGGAGATAAGCTTGATAAGAAATCTCTTCTTACTACTTACTATACTCTTTCACTCTTTCAATCTCCCTTAGCTATCTTTAAAAACTTAGATGCATATCATTGATGCTTTTTTAGGTATGATTAGGAGGGTCATGATATTGATTAGGAGAAACATAGCCTTCAAAAGAATGATTATAAGCATGATCAAGTTACCAATAATGTTGATTAGGGGTGGGAGGTAGGCAAGAACTATGATAATGAGGATATCCTACTAAGATAGAGCTATTTGTGATAAATCCAACAACATTTTTAGTATGATATGGAAAATAAGAAGGCACAATAATAACATTTTCTTGGAATGGTGTATGAAAAAACATATCTTTAAGCACTCAAACTACTTAAACTAGTATATTTAATACTTATAGTCACCATGGTGTTAAATAAACTTCCCTAAAAGGAAGGATGCACAAAATAACACATTAAAATATTTTAATGGATGATGTAAGGATCATTAAACTATCCCACCAGGAATGCCATTAACTATTATCACTTGAACCTTTCACCCATTTAATTGGAAGATAGTTCAGTGAGATAATGAGATCATCCCCCAAGATGTGGGACTATTGTGCTCCTTGGGATGACATCTAGAGAAGGTCAAATTCCTTATAATATAAATTCATTTGATTTAGGATAGACCTAAAAGAGTTAAAAGGAAATATATTTCTAATTCTAAATTTAAAATTTGTTAAGGGGGAAAGGGAGAGAAAGGGTTACTAAAATGTATAAGGTGATGCTCTAAGACTAGAAATAACACATCTACAGGACTTTAAGAACACACTATAAATATATAAAATGAGAAAATGTTACATAATCTCCAAAATAGACATTACACTTACATAAGTGATTCATATATAGGCAAAAGACATAATAAAACACTAAGAGGGATGATAAACAATCCATATATAATGTTTGTATAGACCTAAACATGCACAATATATGACCTATAAGAGAGAGTCAACTTATATATAGAGGTGTCAAGGGATGGATGGCAATGAGAGGAGTGAGAATTACCCATAAAAAAAGATCAAAAAACCAAACACATATACATATAATGCAAGAATCATGGAGAAAGGAAAGCTCAATTTTCATTAATTGAAAGACTCAAGTAGTAAAGGGCTTATGGAGGTAAACTTTTGGTAGCATTATTGTGCCTAGAAATCTCAACCCTTTTACAAAGAATAGTTTGAGATTTTATAGGCAACAATAATTCCATGGGTCATTACTCCATCTTATCCATTATTGGGGCATTTATAATAATTAATAGTGAATGGGAGGTAGTTGGGATTCTAACTAGAATGGATGGGTGCCCATGCTCAATCATAACAAATGTGAATGGGGTGACTCAACTAATTTGATCTCCTTAGGATTTCCTTTGGTAATGTCTACATAGTTGTATACTATGCTTATCTAAGTTTACAATCATCTTTGGCATTTTTCTACTCTCCATGCACATATTATCATAATGACTAGGCTTGATTCTACCATTTTTCCCACCCACTCTACATGTTTCAATTGAGTCACTATGAAAATATCATCTTTGATGGTTTTGACAGTTAGATGGGCCATCAAATTTTTTCTATTATATTAATGATGTGGCACTTTCTAAGGTAGACACATAATACACAATTATTCTTTAAGGGTTACATGTTTTTACTTGTTTCATCCCCTTTGATTCCCTAATTACAATCTATAGCCTCCATATGTCATATGTTTGTTCAATCCAAGATCTATGTTGTGGACCTATTAGTTGGGCCACATGGTAACTTATTATTTGTCTACTCCTTCCCCCAAGCTCTTTTAGTCAATTTCTATTGAGTGCTAATTGGTGCTCTCTTATTCACTCATTGTATCCATGACTATGTAATCAGATCCTACCACCTCCACATGGTAAACCATCATTGGTGTTTAGTTTCCTTGGGGTTTTTCAAGAGGTCAGAGCCTAAGGACCTTCTCATTGTCTGGGAACCTATGATGCCAATATGTGTTTACTAGTTGGGGGGATATTGGGTTGATAAGTGTCTATTTTTCTTCCTCTAATTGGTCTTTAAAAGTCCCAATCTTTGTTAATAATGGAAAGCCTAGGAATTGCACATATCTATATGGATACACATAATTAGCTCTAACATCTCAAAGTCTAACAATATTTTATAGCTTGGGCCCTATGATTGGTTGAGACCCTGCTAATTTCCAAATGTGTTTGTGAGTCTATGAGGATCTTGGGCTAACAATGGTATATGTGTCCTTATTTTATTTTCCCTAAAATCTAATAGGTCTAATAGGTGACAATGTGGTGACCTTGAATTAGATAAGGGAGATAATACTTTTGACACCTGAGGAGTCTGGCATCTCTAACATATGATATATTGGAAGGTCAAGATTAGTTCTTGTATACACCCTAAATTAGTTAAATAACCACACATATCTTGTATTTTCACTATACTTTCATAGGAGGCTCCAATTGTAGAATATGAGCCTTTTTCACATTTAGCCACATCTTTTGTTTTACTCATATTGATCTTGTTTCATGATTGAGTCATTTGTTTCCTTATTGTCACTTATTCATAAACTTCCAGAACCTCATTCTACCTTAACCAAGTCATATTTCCTATGCTTATTCCACCCCCCAAGTCTCAAATGTATAGGATAAGAGAGCTAACCTTATACTACATTGTTGGACCCTAAGGTGTCTATTTCCAACACTCTTATCTAAAGGCATTTTTAGATCCAATGGTCAATTTACCTCATTGAATGAGTCTCAAAACCTTTATTAAATTCATCCTTAAGTTTTCTAATGTCAGCCTAATGTGAATAAAGCTCCCAAATTTGAAATAAATAATATCTTATATAAAGGACTACACAAGGCATTTTATATCTATCACTTACTACTTTAGCACATTACATAATTAAAATCAATCAATAATATATCTCAACATTCTACATCACACATAGACTTACATGTTTGATCAAGGAAGGGCCTAGGTGAAAGTTCATTCTTTCATCCATCATGAACATTGATTATGCACATTCCCTAAGGGAGAGCTACATTTGATCTGAGACCCTAGCTTGAGGGTTAATGTAGGCAATAATAAAGATAGTAGGGCTTCTAGATCATACAATCATAATTCCCCTAATCCAAATTTTTCCCCTTTTTTATGTATTTATTATTTTCATGTGTGTAGATATACCTCGGGTTTGGATATTGAAATAGATCTCTATCAACATTCAACCCCTAAAATTTCATATATAGGCTCATACAAAGACAATGAATAGAACCCAAAAATATCAAGTCTCTGGGATGATAGCAGTAGAAAAGGACTATATCACTAAAACCCAAGGTGTCTTATCTTGGTACTCTTGTCCTTTCATAAAATGAAAGATAAATTTATATTTATGACATTATCTCAGTTTTGTGTAGTAGATTTCAACCCCTGAGTCATTTGTTTCAGCCTAGTTTTTCAAATATGTTTGTATCTTTCCATATGTAATTAATTTGAATAAATTGATCAAAACTTGTAATTTATTGAATTTGATTGGATTTTTCCCATTACTCTAGACCCTTTATTGTTTAGGAACTAAGGCCCTAGTTTCCCAAAAATAATAAAACATTTGGTGAACTTGATTTACTTTTAATAAATCTAAAACCCTAGGTACACTTAGGGTTTTTCCTTCAAATTTTGTGCACAAATTTAATTTCAAATTTATGATTTTTGTATAAATTTTTGTGCATTAATTCTATTCAAATATTGTTTTAGAATTTAAATTATTGTAATAATTTTCAAAAATTCTAAAACCCTAACAAAAAACCCTATATTTTTAAACTAGGTCCTCAAACCCTAAGCCTAGCCCCATTAAATTTTTTAGAAAAATGTTTTGGAATTTTTGTAAATTTTTTGGAGTGTCAAAAATATTTTCAAAATCTCAATATTAGTAGTTACTTTGTGAAAAAAATAAATTTCAAATTTTTGATTTTTGTATAAATTATTTATGCATTAATTTTATTCAAATATTTTTTTAAAATTTAATTTATTGCAATAATTTTCAAAAATTCTAAAACCCTAATCTCAAACCCTAGATCTCAAAACTAGGTCCTCAAATCCCAAGCCTACCTTCCTTGAAATTTTTAGAAAAATATTTTGAATTTTTTGTAAATTGTTTGGAGTGTCAAAAACATTTTCCAAATCTCTATGTTGGTAGTTATTTTCTTAATATTACTTTTATATATTCTCTTTGATAAAATGGACACTAAGGCACTTCTTCCCTTTCATCCAATAGATCAATTTCTAAACTTTTCTCATAATTATGACAATGAATGGACAAATTTACACATTAGCTAAAAATATGGAAAATGATTTCATTTACAATGAAGATAATTACTATTATTTTAATGAGGAATATGATGATACATGTGAAATTTATAGTGAAGCAAAAGTAGATGCATCTTATTCTCTCAAACTTATCTCTTTTATTCCTTCTTATAAAGAAAATAATTTTGATAAAAGGGAAAGGTACTTTTCAGTTGACTCTCTCTCTCTCTCTCTCTCTCTCTCTCTCTCTCTCTCTCTCTCTCTCTCTCTCTCTCTCTCTCTCTCTCTCTCTCTCTCTCTCTCTCTCTCTCTCTCTCTCTCTCTAATATAAATGTAATATAATCAAATCGCCAATGCATAGTTCAAAATATCAATCTTATATTCCTAACTCTATTTTATCAAAAAAATGTCTAAATGAAAATTCTTCTTCTCTTACCTCCCATATTGTAAATGAAAATAATGCATACACTCCATCCATGGATAATACATATGCACATAATATTATAATTTCAAATAATAGTTTATTTCATATTATAAAAGAATTAAATTCTTCTCTTTCACTTCTCCTTAGCAATGTTGGAAGTGATAATAAGTATGATAGTGAACACGCAAATGAATATGAAAATGAAAGTGATTATGAAAAATATTTCAATTATGATAATACATGGAACAATGATGATTATTATGCACATAGTGAAGAAGAAAATGCATCTTATGTTTTTAACTCTTCTCTCACTCCCTTTCTCAAATGTAATGCACTACCAAATGTTGTTTCTACTCATATGCATGATTTTTATTTAAAATAATGCACATGTTAATGATAACATCACATCCTCTACTCAATTATAATTTGATTCACTAAAACATAAATATACTAATGAATCTCCCAATCCACCCCTCACTACAATAGAACCCAGTTCTCACTCTTCACCTAAAGAGAATGGTTACGATTACTCCCAAGGTTCAAGTGAGCACACCCCCTCTTTATGTTCCAATTGATAAATGTAGCATTCCCATGGATAAAATTAATGATCAAATTTAATGATTAAATGAAACACTTCAAGGTGCTAATATACCATCCCAGGAGATTATTTATTTGATGCATGTAGTAGGTGAATTACAACACCAAGTACATCTCCTTATCTTGGAAAGAAAGGCTTATAAGTCTTATATGGATGGAAATCATTTACATGGTAACCCTGTTTTAAAGACATTCATAGAAGCTTCATTACCTAGGAATTTATAGATAACATCATTACTTCACTTTGATGGAATTAGAAATCCATTCATACACTTTCAATCCTTTCAAAAGGCTTTGCCATCTCATGCGAGTCCTTTAATTCTATTGAAATTGTTCTAGTATAAATTAGTGGGGGAATCAAAAAATTGGTTCTTTCATCTACTCTTCATTGGTTTTTTTCACACATATGATGACTTAAAGGAGGAATTTATTATATATTACATAGAAAACATGGGCCCTCATATTACATATGAGAAACTTGCCACATTGCATCAGAATACTTTAAAGCCAGTTAGTGATTATATCTTATGATTCAAGATGCACATGTTAATATTGATCTATAAACCAACATATTTAAAGATCCAATATATCTTTATTAATCAACTTCATCAACCTTTCCTCAAGTATCTATTGTATCAAATAGAGTCTTCTTTCAGACAATTATGTTATACAATTTTAGATTTGGAAAATGAACTAGGATTGATTGAGATAGATTCAATTGATTAGATTACTCTATATTTCACAATAGTATCTACATATATAGTTTCTAACACACAACATCCACCATGTCCTACATAAGATAGGAGATCACAACCAGAAAAACAACTAGTTAAGAATATAAAACCGATCTCCAAAGTGCAACCTATAGTATGCACTATAGAGAACAATATCAAGGCATCATTATAACTTTATTCAAAGTGGGATAACCCATATATCATATTATTAGCACTACTAAATATGAGGTTAATAACATTTCCTTCTACCCATGGATGAGATCCACATATCTTACATAAATAGCCACATCATCCCTTTTTTAACTACCATCATATTTTTGGACATAGAGATAATGCTTGTTATAGACTCAAGGATTGCATTAATAGATGTGTTGACAATGGCATCATAAAATTTACATAGGGGGCATCGAGATATCCTCCATCATGGAACCCTAGACCTCATTCCTCTATAATTGATTCATTTCAAGACATTCCTTTACATAAATCATCAATCACTCATCATGAGAGTAATGTGGGTTCTAGGATAGATCCTCATAGGAGATATTTTATTCCACTTATTTAGAAGGTTTGAAAACCAATACAGTAAGAACAACCTATATACAATAGTGTAGTTCAAAGAGTACATAGTGCAGTTCCATATACATATCTAACATAGTCATAGGCATTGTATTAGATTACCACTCTAGAGAGATATTCACTATAACTAGATTTTTAGGGTCCTATCTCACATAGCAACCCATTATGATTAAGATTAAATTAACCCACATCATAGTGTATTTCTCTAGAAAGATATTCACTACGGCCAAATTTTTATGGTCTTATTTCACGTAGCAACATGATATGATTGATATCCTATGAGCATTGATTATAGTTTTCAACTCCATATTGACTTATTGATCACTCATATGCATCATAACAAAGGCCACAAGGTGTTATTTCATGCAATAATCCACTATAATTGTGGATAGATGAGCCTTCTCCATAACACATACTTTTAGTCACACATCTAGTGAGGTTACATTTTATAGAGTCTCCATGTATTGCTATAGTTAGTATATCATAGACAATATCATATACATAACACATTCCTACATAGCATGAGTAGTATGAGCACTTGTTTAGTTGGACATCAGGGTTTAGATAGTGATCTAACACACATTCATACTGATATTAGTTCATAGCTTCACTTAGCAGGGTAATGATGGATCCAAAGGACTAGCCTTTATATTCCTAAGCCACTCTTGGGGAATTGAGCATATAACACTCTCCTACATCCCCTTATACTAATAACTAACATTCTTAGTTTTGAATATCCATCCCTAGCCAACCTAAATTATTCAAATCCATACCTTACCAATATACCATTTTATAAAGCTAAACCAATTCACTTTGTCAAAATAAATTACCAATTACAAAACCAACAAATTTTTTTCTCATATATTACTGCAAATTAAACCTAAATATCACACTTGAACATATCTTGTGAAATTAAATCATAGCCCAAAATTTCATCTTACCAAACATATCAATCTCAAAATCAATACCAAATCAACTATTTCTAATCAACCACTTGCAACATATATAACAACATACTTCAAATCCCATAACATAATGTGCATGAGTCACAATCAAAATAGTGTCCATATGTATAACAAGGTTTTCAAAACATATACATCATATCAAGATACAATCAATCATGAATGGGCATCATGCCTTCACTCTCAATCTCACTCTCTCCACTTGTACTAGTCCCATAATCTAACCTAGCACTTGATGACCTCACACCTCCTTGAGCTCTCAAATGCCTCTTAAGACAACTCTCTCACTATAATAACCAACCATGATCCTCATAAAAGTCTGTATATCACTACTAAATATTAGTGTACTCATCTATAATCCTCATACTCACTGTTCTAAAATTAAGTGGAGGCATCCTATGCCTATCTAGCTTAGCCCTTAGCTCATCTCTCTCTCCTGCTACCCTATAATATGTATCTGTATCTATATCAGCTCTATCAAACAAATTATAATAAACAATAGCTATAATTATCACTCACTCTATCAAACCATCCTCCACATCATCACTAAAGACATGTTGTGTAATATCTCAGAGGGTCAACTAAATGATGGTTTCCTAGAATCCATCATCTCTACTCCCTACACTAGCCTATGCCTCATCTTGAGCACCTCCCACTCCACTCACACACAAATTATAACACTACATTAGATATATGATTTCAAATCAAACTAAAAAAGAAAAAATTCATACACAATTCAAATATAATTTCTACTTACCTCCCATCATATGGATCAGTGCAGGATCCTCATACTCAAGAGCATCCCCTCCATCAATAGGATACAATGGAGCCCATCGATGCCTCATCCACCATATGGTATATGCCTCTATATATTTAACATCATATACATTAGGAATATCTATAGTTTCATCTTGTGTATCCAAAGGTAATGGTGCTAACTTAGCCTCATTAAGCCTCACATGAGCTCCTACCCTTTGTAGTGTTTATGTACTCCTCATCCAAACCCATGCTATAAGGGGCACATCTTTTGGTACCTCAATCTATCTAGTCATATGCTCATATTGAAATCACTCATACAATCTAACCCAGTGGTCATGTAATCGACAACTAACCCTCATTTATTACAACTACACTCCATCTTCAGCCTACCTAAGAAATCTTCTATAGTGCCTCTATATGATATCATGAGCCACAAATCTTTCTAAAACTCATCTATAGTGATCTATCCTAGGATATTAGATAACTAGTGTACTTTTCCATTTCTCCCTAAATGGCCATAGATGTGCCCACTCTATCCTAAGTAACCCAATCAGATACATAACTACAATGTGCTCAAAAGCCTAATAGTGAAATAAAGTAGATACACTCACACCACCACTAAATTCCTCCTAGATAAACTTGTAAAGATCCTTGTATAGGTGGACAAGTATAGTCCTACCCCATGACAACATAGTGCCATACAACTCCACACTATGAATGATCCTATGCATCCTATATGTAATAGACACCCAACTCTTGTCAATAATAAAAAATGAAGCCAATAACAAGACCCACCACTCATACAAGTGTGGAACACTTGAATACACTATAAATAATAGTAGCACATCAATATCACTACCTCTCTAATTTATACTTGAACGTACACCAACAAAAGTACAAGGACATGCAATCAATAACATCAACACCCATGTCATCTTGTAATGTCACACATCATCCACTAATAAATAAATGCAAAACGTGATACACATCCTCTAGTGTCACAATAATCTCCCATATAAGAAGCTATAAAGTACATGTATCTACATTTAACCTCTCATATAATGTAGTAATTAGATACCTATCCCATTGCATTATGCCTAGGTCACACACATGACTTAGCCCTACCCTATCCATGATAACTCTCTCATCAACAAACAATGGTAAAATCCTTGATGTCTCCATCACCTAAGCTCTATGTAAATATCTCATCTATAACTCACCCTACAAAAACACCAAAAAATAACATATATATCAATCAACCATGCCAAACTAAACAACCAAGCTAAAAAATAGTAGGTAATAAAGTATAATCATAGAAAATCATCCCTAGTAGACAGTAGCACTACAAGAAGGACACTAGCATTGGACAAGAGCACTTGAACATGGATAACAACACTAAACCTAGGACATGAGTGTTGAATCTCGGATAGGAGAGTTAGAAATAGTCAAATTTTTTCTAGGACTTTTGAAATAACTCAAAAATAGGTTTTTAAATGGATAAAAATCATGCATTTTAGTTACTTACTAGGGTAACATGACCAGTAGCCTCCCCTTGGGATACCAACTACTCAAACTAGGTCATGATAGGTGCTCATCTCCTTGGCATATTTCCTAATATAGAGCTACAAAGCTCAAACTAGTCAATGCACAAATGAATTAAGAATCAATCCAAGTTTCCTATATCAAACAACTTTTTCATCCAAAGCAAAATGCCATTTTTCCCATAACTAAAACCTCGTAAATCCATTTTTAAAACTATTTCCTTCCATATAATCATGAAAATGATACCTTTAACATCACATAAACTTCATTCTCTTACTATCTCATTTGCATACTGTGGCACACACATATCTATACAACTCTTATACCTAGACACATAACTTGGCCCTAGCCAATCAAAAGCTCATTCAACTTTCAAACAAACTCATTCTAATCAATCAAAATAACTTCTCAATAAATTAAAACTATACCAACCTTGTTTTTATCATTACGCCACTAGTCATCACTTTTGGCTCAAACTCCTCTATCACAAGATCTCACCTATTCCCAAAAGGGGGGCATCATTCCAACAATTTACTATTCCTACACTTATCCAACATGCCTATCCACTCTCATAGATGGATACACCATGGTTCATACCCATACCATAGTTAGATTATCAAATTCAACTCAAATTAATTGAAATATATAGTGATTTAGATTACATAGGTCACTCAACATTACTCAAGACATTTAGGGGGACACAGCTTCAATTTATAGATATATAAACTATTTAGATACAATAGTTTAGATCATATGGATCTATAGTGATTTCATCTTATAGGTACATATACTATTAAGATATAGTGGTTTAGATTATATGGATTCACAATTACTTAAATACATATTCAAACTTGAATAACATATTTAGGGTCATGTATATTACTACACATCTCACACATACAACTTCATACAACATGACACACTTATAGGATAAGATAGAAGATTATAGGCATATTGTAGAGCACAGTGTTTTGATATCTATTTTTTCACATGGGGAATGTAATGATAAGTAATATCACATGTGGTTATATAGATTACCAAATTATACATATGCATCACTCACATACCAGATTTGGGGGCATGGGACAGATGTTCATGTTCTTCATCATCTAGGATTATATAGATTAGATGGAAAGACATGCCATTCTCTTCTTGAACATTTATGAGAGTTTAAAATTACATATATCTATACCCAAGTTGTCACTATGTTAGATTGCATAATCATCTATATCAACTAGTCCATTATATTACCTAGACCTAGACTACATGAATTTGTGTAGGATAAAGGATAGACATTGGTTTTTGGGAATTTGAGCATTTATTAGTTCTAGTTCAAATATTCAGAGTGGGGACATGATATATTTTTCTCTTCATAGCATAAATATTCTATACACACATTCTAGATTACATGAGTTTATGTGGGACCGAAAATAAACATTGGTTCTGGGCCTTTGAGTATTTATCATTCCAATCAGATTCAACACATGGGGGAAAGAATTACCCTTATTCTCCATGTTATATGGATTCTAATTATAGATCTAGTATAGGGGACATATATTTTATGGATTACTTCTTTTTCCAGACACTATTTGACTCTCCATCCACTTCCCTATCTAGGAAGTGAGTTAGACCCTTTGCAACACATTCATTTTCATACAGGGAGGTTTAGGTACGTATTTTATTTTCTTTCTTTTACTCTAGTAATTCATTTCATTGCATCACTAAAATAAAAGCGAGGTAAATGTATACACCCTAAATTGGTCAAGTAACCACACATATATTATATTTTCATAGTCCTTTCATAAGAGAATCGACTAGAGAATATGAGCCTTGTCCACATTTAGCCATGTCTTTTATTTTACTCATCTTGATCTTGTTTCATACTTGAGTCACCTTTTTCGTTATTACTAGTCATTCATAGACTTATAGAACCTCATTTCACCTCATCCAGGTCAAATTTCCTATGTTTATTCTATCCCCTAGGTCCTGAGACTATAGGATATGAGTACTAGGATTGGAATACAATAATAGACCCTAGGGTGTCTATTTTTGACACTCTTTTCCAAAGTAATTTTTAGCATAAACGTTCAATTTCCCTCACTGAATGAGTCTTATCCTATTTCTTAGCTTCATACTTAATTTTTCCAATGTCAACCTAATGTGAATAAAGCTCCCAAATTTGAAATAAAGAGTATCTTATTTAAAGGACTACACAAGGCATTTTATATCTATAACTTACTACTTTGACACATTATAGAATTAAAATTAGTCAATAGTATAACTTAGCATTCTGCATCACACATAGACTTGCATGCTTGATCAAGGAAAGGCTTAGATAAAAGTTCATTCTTACATCAACCATGATATTGATTATGCACACTCCCTAAAGGATAAATACATTTTATTTGAGACCCTAGCTTGAGGGTTAATGTAGGTAATGATCAAGATAGTAGGGGTTGTAGATCATGCAATCATACTTCCCCTAACCCAATTTTTCCCCTTTCAATTTTGATGTATTTGTTATTTTTATGTGTGTAGATAGACCTAGGGTTTTGAGATTGACATGGACCTACAATGAGCTCTATCAATATTTATCCCCCAAAATTTTATATATATGCTCATACAGAGACAAAAATAGAAACCAAAAAACTTAGGTCTTTGGGACAACAATGGTAGAAAAGGACTATAGTGTTAGAACCTAGGTGTCCTATTTTAGTGATCCTATCCTTTCATAAAAATAAATCTAGATTTGGATTTGCAACACTATCCCAATCTTGTGCAATAGATTTTAACCTTTGAATCATCTATTTTAGCTTATTTTTATAGATAAGTTTGTATCTTTCCATATGTAATTAATTTGACTAAATTTATCAAAACTTGTAATTTATTGTATTTGATTGGATTTTTCCCCTTACTCTAAACCCTTTATTATTTAGGAACTAAGGCCCTAATTTCCTAAAAATAATAAAATAGTTATCAACCTCTAATAATTCTAACAATTTTGACACCTCAAGATCCTTACTCTGAGAGATTGAGGCCAAGAACTTAGCCAAAATGCTAAGTATAAATCTTTCACTATGCTAAGACTCTGAGAAGCTTTGCCATGTCATAATTTGATTGGACTGGATCCTTTCTATGATTAACAACCTAATAAACCATCAATATGCTATTAAGGTCCCATCAAATTTAATCTAATCACCTCTTAAAGCTATTACCAAGAAAAAAATCTCAAAATGGCTAAGTGTTGAAGTGCTTCCTTGAATAAAAATGTAGCTACTAGGAAACCAAAAATCATAGATCCTCTAAGCATAAAACTTCCCTGTAGGCTTACAAGTGACTACATAGGATCGATTAAGTATTGGGAATGAATTAATAAATCTTGAGAATCTAATGAGTGATCCTGAAGTCTTGAACAAAATTTAGATGCTACTCTTCCATGTTGAAAAAAAAGGGAAAGAGGTACCAAATGATAATTCAAATGAGTAAGGTAAAAATAAAAATGAAATAGTGAAAATACCATTGTGAAAAGTTTCAAAAATTACAAATGATATACATTTTTAAAATCCTAAATCAATGATATTAAAACTAGTAGAAAATAGATACTGTGATCTCCCTTTATTGCTTAACATCAAAAAATAAGAGGGAATAATTTCAAATAATTATGATAGTGGTGATAATATTCCTAATATAGAATCACATATAGATAAATCAAGTCCAACCATGTATCTTAGGATTTTCATAAGGTATTACCATATGAGGTGCACACAAACATAAATAATGGCATACTAGAAAGGTCATAACCATAGTATGGCATGAATCATTTTCATACATAGATCTTAAGACTCAAAACTATAAAAAATCCCAAAATGAATATCAAGTCTATAAAGTGTAGTCAAAATACAATTAGTTCCTCACTAACTAAAAGGACTATAAGTGACATATTTTATGCTATTAAAGAGGTTAATTGATTTAAAATACCCTTAAGTCAAGCTAGGGATGGCTCATTAATTTAATTAGCCCCTAAATTGAATGCAAAAGTTTTCACAAGGCATGGTGTAATGTCACTCCCAAGAAAATCCTAAAGATAATCTACCATCAATATTTGAATCTAATTACTATAGCCCCCCTAAATTGAATGTAAATCAGTCATTATGGTGTGATTCATAACATGACATGTGTATGGTAAAAGGTAAAGGAGAGACAATGAGCATAAAATTTAAATTTTGGCATTTAATAGGTGTGGTCTGTAATCTACAAATCATGATCAAGATAGAAATCTATCAATGTATCAAAAGAATCCTAGATACATCCCTAGCCATAATTGAATATTTATAACTGCCCCTAATAGTGTGCAAAGTGAACTTCATGGATAATTTTATCTATATAAGGGACATTGTTTCCCATTGTAAAGGGGTGCAATTTCATGTAATGAAACCCTATCAAAACTATAATAAAATATTTTTTATTTGTTTTTTATCCTATTTTTTCTCATTGAATGCATCCATTGTTTATAGTTTAGATTTCATGCATATGCAAGAGAAGTGGTTTTATGTTTATTTTAAATAGATGAATATGGTAGTTAGAGTGTGCATTGGCTAATATAATGCCTTGTGTTCTTTTCAATTCCCTTGTGAATAATCCATGATTTACGTGCTTTCAAATATAAAGTGTTCTATAAGCTTTGTGTCTCATTATTGAAAATATTTTGAGTGTTTACATTCTATGAAGGACCTACATGTATAATATTCATATTTGTGTCCCTTAGAATATTTCCCATTAACTGGCTAAATGTTTGTGTAATTGCTAAAAGAGGCACAAATTTATATAACTATGACTTGACATACTTCAGTTCTCAATCATCAACAATTTCTTTACTAAAAATCTCCTTTTTTCTACCTTTTCCCTCTTTTTATGTTTATTTTGAATCAAAACACTTTCCCTTGTTTTATAAATTGGAAATTTTAGGCTCAATATTAATCAAAATTCAAGTCCTATCATCTAATAAGAATTCCAAGTGTCATTAAATGGACATTAAATCTCTGGTAGTAGTAGTTCATGATCTTTGAGTAAAATAGGAAAAACTACTTGGTCCTTGGATTGAACTAATATCAGACCTAAAATTAATGAGGGAATATTTTTATCCCACGTCTTATCCCCCAATCTTATCTCTTGACCACTCAATCTTATAAGTGTATTAAAATTAGGATTTTGGCATCAACAATAGTTGGTGCTAAAAGGAGGGCCTGATGGGTTATAGTTTAATATGTGATTGAGAATAATAATAATTATAAACTACTATTTCTCTCTAATTTTCACTTTTTCTTAAGTGTGAAAAGAAGAAACTAGTCAAGAAGGGTGTGTAGAAGAATACCTATTAAATTCACGCATGTTGAATCTAGAATTTGTGAAAAATCCTCTTTGGTTAGGGAATAATGACCTATAATAATAAATCTCTACCATAAAACTTATCAGTTAGACAAGTAGTTAGGTGGATTGCCTAGCGAGAGCGAGATCCTAGAAGTGAAAGCTTTCTAAGAGGTTGTCAATCCACCTACTTATAACACTTAAGTTGAAATGACAAAATAAATATATTTTCCTTAAATTAATGTAAAAATGAAATAAAATACAGAAAATAATATAAAATTAATTTAAACAATTATATTATTTGCTAAGTTAACCAAAATGAAGCAACTAGTTTGATTATACTATTGCTAAAAATTGGCTAAGGCAAGGTTGTAGTTTTGGGTTTGGTAATTTGTTAAGGATAAAAAGAATGGTTTGGTTGGGGTTGATTGAAATAATAAAATGAGAGGGATGGATGGTTGAAAAATATAAAATAGCAAGTAACTAGGGTAGCAAAAGGATGAGGGAGCAAAGAGGGTGGAGGTGGCAAAGGTGCAAAGAGGGAAAATGAGGTAAATAGAAATACAATGGCAAATGTGGTAAAGGAGGTCAATGGATGAATATTTAAAGTGGATTAAGGGGTAAATTTAAAGGTAATAAAAGGAATAACTTGAGTACATAATTAAAAAACAAATAAGGTTACCTTGAGGCTTATTGATGTGGTTGATAATGTTGATGATGTGATGAAGGAATACTATGGTAATTTTGGCAGAGCTTCATTGATTTGAATTATTTTCCTCCATGATGTGGATGACCTCTAAAATTATGACCTCCTTTAAATATCTTCAATAATATGTTAATAACCAAAGACTAACTTCTCTCTTAACCTTGGGTGAAGGAGAGGGGGAGGGGTATTTATAGCATTTTTTGTCAAGAACCATGCCAAAAGAAGGAATAGTAGAAGTATGGCACCATTTCCCATGTGGTGTAGTAATGAGTCAAAGATGAAGTTGGTGGGGATTCTCATTTTGGTTGGTGAGTCTCCCATTTGGGTTAAAAAGTCAAAAATTGTTGTCCTTTGTCTTTTAAAAAGCACTAAAGAGGTAGGTATCTCATTTTGAAGGCCACTTTCATGTGTGAAGGCAAAATACATGTTGAATGATGGCCCCTTAAGGGCAAATTTTCCATATTTCAATGGGGGTCCCTTATGATGCTTAAATGAGGTCATTAAACACCTTGGTAAAGGGTCTCAAGTGGGGTATGATGTCCCCCATCAAGCGACCTCACTTATAATTTATGTCACTTTCCATATCACCTTCCATGTCACTTACCAAGTCACATGCCATGTCATTTACCATGCCACATGCCATGCTATCATGAATAGTGATAGTGGGTCCCATAATGAATAGTAATTTTGAATAGTATTTTAAAATATTATTTTTGAATAGGAGAATAGTGATTTGGTTAGGTTAATAAGGGTTAGTTAAGGGTTAAGAAGGTTTAGGGGCTTTTGAGGCATTTAGTCATCGAAAATTGTAAGTGTACAATTTTTTAGTGTCTACATTTCCCCCCTTTTTGTTATGCAACTATGAATTAATAAGCTTCAAAAAAAATAAATCACTTGGTTAAAGGTTAGGGTACCCTAAGTATGGGAGAAGGTGTTCCCCCTCAAACTAAGAGTCAATGAGGAAAGTTAGAATTATGTGTAGGTTTCATAAGTAGTTGGTGGGGAGGTACTACGTGGTTCCACAAGGTGGTTGGGCATGTGAAATGCCAATGGGTTCATAAAATATGACTCAGCATGATAGTCAAGATAGTGTAAATACTAAAACTACTAATTTTGATAAAAATAAGGTTAGGTTCTAGGATAAATGACAAGGTAATTGATCCCCATCATTGGTCATAACTGATTGAGTTAGTCTTATCAAGTCTCCTAAATAGGGTCAATGTTTACTTTGGTATCCAAGGTAGGAAGTGCTACTGAGGAAAACATAAATGGTATGGTTGTGTATGAGGTGGTGTAAATTCAAATGTTCAACATGGTAAAATTTGTTTGTATGGTCAAAATGACCAAGGTAAGGTCATCACAAACTATGTGATATGTTAGGTCAAAAGGAGCCAACGTCAAGGTAGACGTGGTTGAATGGTTGGGTGGTTTGGAATGGGGTGGATGAGTGGACTCTAGAGGCACTAGGCAAGTGGACATTGCTTATATAGTTCTATGGATATAATATCCAAAATGAACCTCAATCCTAATATAGTTCTTCTGAGGTGGGGAGTGTTGGTTAACTTGGTTGCCCCAATTTGATGTAGCATGTAGTTAGGTCTAGTTGAAGGATGTTGTGGAAATGGAAGCTCCAAAGGGTGGAAAAGATGGATATCAAATAGGTTTTTGATTGGTTTGATAGAAATAGTGGATGAGATTACCTAGGATGCAATTAGATGATTGATTCAACTATGCAAAAAGAATCTATAGCCATGGATAAGTACGTTCAAGCATGAAATTATGCCACCATTTTAAAAAAGGGATAAATATTCTTTATCAGGCTTTAGAAAATATGGCACTACTCAAATTGCCATGGTGACCTGACTGGTTCTTTCATCACTATCCAAATAAGCTAACATTGTGTACACTCCACAATAATGTCATTAAAAGGCTATGGAAGGGTATTATTCAATGATTCAAGGAAACAAAGTAGTAGAGTGGGTAAATGAGAAGTGGTAAAGATTTAGACCCTTAACCCTTGAGCCAGTGGGGCCCCAAAATAAGTAAGCATTGAGTTTGAAGGGAATTCAAAGAAAGACTCTAAGGGTTTTGGAATATGGATCAAGGTGAATAATAATAATAATAATAATATTAATTAAATGAGGGAGCAAGCTAAAAATAGGAAGGAAAATAAATGGTATAAATGGAAAATTGAGAGGTAAAACCTAACCATATTTCATGCATTAAAGTAAGGGCATGGAAGACATAAGGAATCAGACAAGGAGATGTACGTAGAGCTAGTACAACTAGTGACCACAATCTAAAGAGGTGGAGGTTGAATGGGAGAAAATAAAGGGGATACAACAAGGGATGAGGTGAAGGTGGACTAGGAGATGGATGAGGAGATAGTTGAAGAAAATAATGAGGTCACATCTAAAGATGACAGTGGAGAAGGATGGAAGGAACTAGGCATGGACATAGAGGAGGGAAAAAAAAAGGTCAGGAAGAACAAGGAATGTCCTCAAGATGATAAAAATGAAAGGAAACACATAAACTGGACAGGATGGTTGAAAATAATGAAAAAGAATGAGATGAAGATAAAAGATTAAGATCAGGGATGACAAGAAGAAAAATAAAGAATTGAAGTAGGGATATAAAGCACTGATACTCAAATAGATGTAAAAGATAAGTGAGTACCTAGATGGAAAGAGGAAAAGGGGAATGCAAAAGGCAAAAATAAAAAACTAAGAAGAAGAAGAAAAGAGGCAATTATGGAAGGCTTCTCAAAGGATAAATACCTAGGGAGAAACTAGTTGTGGAGGAAAAAAAGAAGATAAAAAGGATGATAAGATGGAAGAAAAAATAAATAAGAAGAAGGGAAAATGGGTATGGTGGGAAGAGGGGAGAAATGATAGATAATGGTGGTACACAAAAGAAAATTACCATAACAAAAGAAATAGAAAGCTTGCAAAATGCATAGTATGATGTGGAATTGGTGAGGAAATAAGAGTGATGAAGAGGGTGTGACAAATTGCCAAGGACAAGGGTAAATGATGAGGATGTAAAAATAAGACAAAGGAGATAGGGGAAAAGGTTGGTAAAAATTAGAGAAAGAGGAAAAAATGTAAAAAGTGGGTGGTGAAGTGAGCTAAAAATCATGCACAAAGAAAGGTGGTGGGGGGCAATGAAGAAGAGTAGGTGGTGGCTTTATTGGAGATAAGAGGGGCTAACGAAGAAGGCTATCAATCCTTGTGTTAGAATATATTGATAATCCTTGTGTTAAAAGAGATTGAAAAGCTAAAGGGAGGGAGGTGGTGAAGATATAGGTAGAGAAGTGGAGGAATATATTTTAGGTGAGAAGAGAAAACAAAATAAAGGAAGCGGTCAAGCTTACCTCTGTTCTAACCAAGAAGGGTTACATAGAGATGTTGAAACCATCAAAAATATTATGGAACCCATTAGTATAGCTTTATACTCTTACAAATAAACTAAAAAATCCATCAGTATAACTATAGACTCTATCAACAAAGCTTTGCTACTTTCACATGCCTCACATAATGGAAAGATTCTAGTGCCAAGTGTCAAGGAATGCCTATTGGAGAGTGATCTAGATGATATGTGATGATTGAGCTTGTGTAATATAATGTGATGATCAAGGAAACTCCCAATTTAGGTAAATGATTCTTTGTAACTCCCTCTCCTTATCACACACGAGACACTTGTCATAATTTGCTTTGAAATTCTCAAAAAGAAACCTATGATGAAGGAAGTTTGCAAGAGAGAATGATTGAGAAGATTTGCTACACCACACTTAGAGAAGAGGATAATTTGGGATGAGATGATGTGAAAATCAGTTTCATGACTCATTTTCCATTGCATCCACATGTATTGTAACTAATTCTCACCTTTGGATACTTGTCCTTGTACCTCTTCAACTTCTCTCTTTTCTCTCTTCTTTTAAGTTCTATAAGTATGAGCCATTTTGGCTATTGAAGGGGATTCCAACTCTTGGTATGGTGAAGCCCTACAAAAATTGTACCTTAATTTGTACTTAATCTCATGAGAAGCTAGTTGGTTATAATCTAAGCCCATTTTCACTATGTGTTGAAGTGGTCCATCTTGAATGTCAAGTATATATTGAGTTCATCTTGTTTTCATGTAATCCTTAAATGTGTTGCTGCAAATGACTTCTCTCCTAACAAGTTTCATGAAGTGTATGCTACTGCAATAGATTCTTGAATTGTGTATGAGTTTGGTAGTGTCATATCTGACCTTTCCTTCACTTGATTTCATTTTTTGAGTTTTTATTTGCCTTCATGAGAAACACTAATGCTAAGGAGCTCCATTAATGGTGTTGAGGCTAGTTTGGTTGTCTTAGTTCATTATGAAAATTCCAAGTGTATGAATGAAAGTAACTCTTGATGTATCACCTTCTAGTTTGAGTTTTATTTATGTTTTTTTCTTTCCCTTTTCATCCATGATATGTGGTTTTAGTATCATAAGCACATCAAGTCATATCTAGGGAGCTATCCCTTTCAATTCTAGAGGTCTACTTCCACTATAGGTGTTGTACACACCTAGAAGTATTCCCATGTTGGCTAAATATTGAAGAGACTTGAATAACCTCTTCTAGGGTACAAGATTTGGAGACAATAGTTGGATGGTTGATGAGCTCAAGGTGGAGGATGGAAAGGTAGGTAACTTATGTATTGTTAGTGTAGTAAAGAGAGGTGCATTAGGAAGTAAGTGTGAAGGTGTAACCAATATAGGTGGTGGGGTTTTGGTAAAAATAATGGGATTCATGATCAAGGTAGAAGGAAGAGGACCTAAAATGGAGGTCAAAGTTAAGGGAGGTAAAATTTGAGGCTTTGGGTGGTTTTAGCTCTTTGGTTGCTTTAGTTATTGGTTTTTAAGGGGGTTTGGTTACTTTAATTGTCTTGGTAGGTTTAGGTGTTTGAGGACCAATTAATTTAGAGGATGTTTTGGTTGGTTAGGTAGAGGTTTTGGTTGGTTAATAAGGTCTAGGTTGGTCTACCAAAGAATGGGTTAGAGTTTTTGGTTTGGTTCCCTTACCTTTGTCTTGGTTTTTGATGGAAGGTTCTAAAATTAGAGGTTTGGTGATTGAAATTATCTTTTCTTGTGAGATAGCTTCTAAAGATGGAATGGATGGTTCTATAATATGGGAGATAAGTGTGGTAACCTATATTAAAGGTGTGGATATGGTTACTTCCTCTATTTGGATGTCCAAAAGGGTAGAAGGTAACTATACTATTTCAATAAGCAGAGGGGGATTGGTAGATTAGAGAATGGGTTCTTTATTAGCGAGTGTGTCAAGAACCATGTTAATGGTATGGGTGTTAGGAGAGAATTTGATATTTTTGCTCTAATTTTTGGTGTGAAAATGGTTTGGAAAAGTTTTCCTAAATATTTCAAGCACTTGGTTGGGTGGTGTGTTGGGGTTATCCAATCAAACCTCCCCCTTATCAATGAGGGATTGGACAAGGTATATGAAGGTATTTCACCTATTGATATCATGTCCCATGACTCAATGAAAGGAACAATGGTCATTTTAATTATACCAACCCAACATGGGGTGAGAAACATCAAACTATTGGGGTGGTTTAATTGGTGGAAGTTAATGATATTAGCTTTTAATAAATTTTCCAAAATATAAGCATAGGGTTAACCAAGTGGAGCTAATTGCTTTTAGATGCTTTAAGTTTGGTTCCTTGGTTTTTGGTTTGAATAATTATAGGAGTTGGAGGTTTGGTTACTTTGGTTTTGTTGGTTGATAGATGGAGGAGGTGAGACTTTGAGGATAATGACATTATCGGTTACTTTATTTTTGGTGTTGGGATTGGTTTGGTTGTTTGGTTTAGAATAAGAGGGCTCATTGGGTTTGTAAGTTGAGTTCTTATTCTTCAACTTTAACTTTCCTACATCAATGGCTCTATTCTCTAGTTTGTGAGCCATGGTAAAAGATTAATCAAATGTTTGAAAGCTTTGGACATGTAATGTGGAGGAAATATGTTTCACACATGCTCATGTAAAGAGTTATATGAGTTCAAGTTGGGACAAGGGGAAGGAAAGTTGGTTAATTAGGATCCTCCAATGAGCCACACAATGAGAAATAGAATCATCCTTGAATTGTTGCATGGAGTAGAGGTTTGTAATGGAAACTTTCTTAGATATATTTATCTAAAAGGGATCTAAAAAGTTTTGTGCTAGTTGGTTGAAGGAGAAGATAGAATGTTTGGGTATGGCACTATACCAATTTAATGCTGGTATGGATAATGACATAAGAAAGGTATGAAGGAGAAGAGAATAATCATGGGAAATCAAGTATCATTAATTCCTAAATGCTCTTAAATGTTGTTGAGGGTCTTCCTTATTATTAAACTTGGTAAATTTTGGAATTTCCCACTAGGATGGATAAGGTTTGATAGGGACCGAAGGGTGAATAGGCTCATTAAAAATTTGATCATAGGATAAGAGATTATGGGCTCTAGAGATGGATGAATCAAGGGTAGTCATATTATCCATAATCATCTTCATAAAGTTTGCTTGGGGTTGAGCACCCAAAAGGTTGTAAGATGCATATTATAGTGGTGATGGTTGAGAAACATGTTGATAGTGGGTAGGAGGTTGAGAGGTTACCACATATTAATATGTGGATGCCATTGGTTGGGTAGAAAATACATATTTGTATGTGTATGTCTATGGTTGGGTAGTGGACATATGCCCTTGTGGTTTATAGAGATAACTAAAGGTCACTTGTTAGGTAGGAGTGGTAGTTGGGTTAGTGGCTAATGGAAGGGTAGTGACCTTTGTACTAATTAGAGGTAACATGGAGGGTATAGACACCACAAAGCTTTGAAGTGGAGTAGTGTTTGATGGGTTGGAGGTAATTAGAGGGAGATGGGTAGTGTTATAATTAGGCATTCTTATTTTGGAGGAGTGATTGGTAGGTTGTATAAGGGCAGTGGTAGTTTGGGTTGGTTGATTTTGAGTGGTAGCCTCAAGGGGATTATTGGTCAATGATAGGGCTCGGGTAACTAAAGGTTGAGTAGTACCCATGGTAGTGGAGGTACCCCCCATGAGGTGGAGAGGCATTCCATAAGGTGGATCTATAGGTGGGGTCAAAATTCGGATTTGGTGAGACATAGTTCTAAAGTAATGTTGTAAGGTTGCATGATTGTTGTTTAGGAAAGCGACAAAATATGCATCTCCAAGGACTACCTAAATAGGACTTCTTAAAAGAGTGAGGGGAGTCCATAAGTTAAAAAATGTGTTCTATGGATGTAGATGTCGAAGAGGTTGGTTGATTTGGTCGTGAGTTTTATTCCTCAAAAGTCCCTTAATTATTGGCAAGTAAGAACCATATGATAAAATAAGCAAGGAATGATGTGTTCTCACACCTAAAAATAAAGAGAAATAAAAGAATATTCAAGGAAAATAATGCATTCACTAAGAGTGCATTAATTCCTAAGATTTATTTTAATCTCTCTTTTGGCTTATGCCTTAGAAAAGTGTGATGGGGAAATTGGCTTGACTAGGTCCTAAAAAATAATCTATGTTTGGTTTTGGGTTGTGTTTAGGTGCTCAAAGAGAAGTATATATTGGATTAGGTAAATTTCTTGATAATTGGGGATTACTTCACTCAATTCATGATCCTAAAACCAATGCGAGTGCTTAGCCTTTATACCATTTATCTAGATTTTATACTCAATCAAAGAGCTGAGTTGGTTATCCCCTTAATGATTAAATCCAAGTACAATAACTAGGAAAGGCTAAGGTGTTCTGCTAGGTGATGAAATCCTAGTTGGACCTTGTCTCAAGTGTGTTTGATTTTTGTTTTAGTGAATTGGTTTGGTTTTTGTAACATTTGTGCACTATGGTTAATTTTCTTTGTTTAAATTAACCTAGATGAGCTAATTAAACAAGCAAGCAAACTATGTATGCAAGTTAATTTTAATCCCAAAGGAAATTTTTTGATTTATTTTAATAAATAAAAATTAAATGAGACCTAATTACAGGATTTTTATGCAATTCCTAATCCTAGGATGATTGATTTTTGATTTTTTGAGAAAATGCAAGGAAAATAACAATTTTACTTTTTTTTAAAAAGCAAAAGAGACGATAACTTGTGTTTTGGAAAAGAAGAATGGAAATTTAATTTTTAAGAAAAGAATGCAACTAAATGATTCTTCAATAATGAAAATAAATTTCCTAAAACAACTATTAACCCAAGAAAACTCTAGGGTCCCATCAAGCATGCCAAAATGTTTCTATCTAATTTTTTTTCTTTTCTTAATTTTGGAAGAAAGAAACTAGTGAAGAAGGGCATGTAAAAAAACCTATTACAATGTGCACGCATTGAATCCAGGTTGGAGAGATAATCTTTGTCATGGGAGGATGACCTAAAAATAAGAAAACATTTAAAAACACTTATTGGTTAGACAAGTAGATGGGTGGATTGCCTAGTGTGAGCTAGATCCTAGATGTGAAAGCTTTATAGGAGGCTGTAAATCCACCTACTTTAAACACTTAAGTTTGATAAATAAGAATTATATATTTTACATAAAATTATATTAAAATAAAACTAAAAATAATAACTAACATAAAATTAATTAATAAATTTAAATGTTTTGCTAAGATGACTAAAATAAAGCAATTAGTTTGGTTAACACTAATGCTAAAAATTAGCTAAAGTAAGGTTGTGGCTTTGGTTTGATAATTTGACAAGGGTCAAAAGGGTAGATTGGTTGGTGGTATTAAAATGGTTTGAATGGTAAAATATAAAGGGTGAATGATTGATAAAGTGAGTAGTCAAGATGACAAAAGGGATGGATGGGCAAGATGCTAAAGATGGCCAAGTGACAAAAGTGTAGATGGGTAAATGATGGCAAAGTGACAAAAGGGGGAATGGGTAAGATGATAAAGGATAGAAAATGGTAAATGGGTAAATGGAAAAGAAGAGGTAAAAGGGGTTAAAGTTATGGAGGTCAATAAATAAGGGGCCAAAGGGAAGGAAGAAAAGAAATTAAGTGAACAAAATCAAATATTACCTTCCAAGCTTGAAGAAGAATGTTGATGTTGTTGTTGATGATTTTTTTGAAGATGATGATGATGATGTTGGATTATAAATACAAAAGAGTTTTATGGATTTGAATCCTCCTCCAAGATGAGTGGCCTCCTTAAAGAGTAGACAACCTGGAACAATAATAATTTTTACCAAAACTCAAATTAACCATGAGTGAAGGGAAGGGTCATATTTATAGAATTTGTTGTCAAGAAACATGCCAAAGAAGTGTAATAGTGAAGTATGGATTTTTTTTTAAATTGGTATAATAAATGACAAAGGGGATAAGGGTGGTGGGATTCCCACATTTTTGGTTTGTCTCCCACCTTGCCCATGAGTCCAAAATAGAGTGGGAATCATGCACATGGGCTCAAACGAGGCCAAGGACTTTTCACCAAGCTAATTTTTCCTTTGGATTAGTTACCCATGGATTTTTGTACCATTCTCCATGTGGATACATGAGTGGTCAAAAAAGACATGGGGGTGAGATTCATACTTATTTAATAAGTCTCCCACTTACTAAAGAGTCTAAAATGGAGTGGGAATCATGCACATGGGCTTATATGGGTCCAAAATACTTTCCACCACTCAATTCCATCTTTTATATAAGTGACCCATGAATTTTGGTGCCATTTTCCATGCATGAGGATAAAAACACATGTTGAATGATGGTTCCATAGTGAAAAATGATCCATTTTCCAAAGGAGGGGCCCTTTAGTGCTTAATGATGTCATGAGGTATTTTGGAGGAGGGTCCCAAGTGGGGTATGATGTCCCACTTCAAGACATGCCACTTTCCATATCACCTTTCATATAACTTCCCATGTCACTTGACATGTCATCATGAATAGTGATAGTGGATCCCATAGTGAATAGTGATAGTGAATAGCATTTTTGAATAGTACTTTTGAATATTACTATATTAATAGGATAATAGTGATTTGGTTAGTTTAATAAGGGTTAGTTAAGGGTTAATAAGGTTTTAGGGGGTATTTATGGGGTCTCGAGGCATTTAGTTATCAAAAACTACAAGTGTGCTATTTTTTAGTGTCTATAGAACTGTTCCATGAAAACTTCTAACTTCTGTTGCATTATTAGGCCTTCACCAATTTACTATGGCTGAAACTTTTATAGGGTCTATTTTTAGTGACCCATTCAATACAATATAGCCTAAGTAAACTAAAGATGTTTCTGTAAATTCACATTTTGACATCTTTAAAATAGTTTTTCCTTTTTCAAAGTATCTAAAACTTTCCTATTGTATTTAACATGATCTTTTCATTTGTTACTAAAGATTAAAATATAATATAAGTACAAAATTATAAAATAATACAAAAATGGTATTAACACATCATTCATAACTAGCATAAATGTTGGAGGTGCATTACAAAGACCAAAAGGGATAACAAGCCACTCAAAAAGACCTTGGTTAGTTTTAAAAGCAATTTTCCAACTATCATTATCACTTATTCTTACTTGGTGATAACCACTTCTCAAATATAACTTAGTAAAACACTTTGTATTTTTCAAATGATCTAATAAATCATCAATACAAGAGGGTAGCAGGTTTTAATCATGATTTTATTCAAAGCTCTAAAGTCCTCACACATCTTCCATGTACCATCTTTTTTAGGTACCAAGACAATAGACAAAACACATGGAGAGGTACTTGGATAAATGAATCCTTTCTCAAATAACTCCATCACATGCTTCTTTATTTCTTCATTATCTACCATTGATAAACTATGCATTCCAATGTTAGGAAGAGAGGCATCCTACTGTAATTGAATCTAATGTTGAATTTCCCTCTTAGGAGGTAAATCTTGTGGCTCTTAAAAAATACCATTATAGTTACCAATAATATTTTCTATCTCAAATTTATGTTTAGGATCACAACCCTCTAAGGCCTTGGATTTTTCATTATCCTTAGATTTTACAATCATGAGAACAAAACTCTTACTTGAGTTTACAAGAATTTTCATTTGCCTTGTAGAAACAAGAGTCAGATTGGATTTAACATGATGGGATATTACTATATATTTAATCCCATCCTTTAAAAGAACATATTTTTTCTCCTCTCCATAAAATATTTCCTTTCTATCATATAAGTAAGGACTAACCAAAACAATTCCATAGATATCCAAAGGAACCACATCTAACTCTACTTCATCAATGGATTAAGAAGTAATATCAAACCTCAAGGTGCATGTTTTTGTGACCTAAAAATTTTCATCATCACACACCCATCCTAAAGGATATGGTTTTGGATGTAGTTTAGTTTTGATTCCTAAGTTTTTACCAAACTTTTTAGAAATAAGATTAGTTTGTGATCCACTATAAAAAAGAATGTTTATTTTAGTATGTTTAGATATAACTCTTATGTGGAAAAGATCAATACTTTTTCTTTTTAGCTTGTTTATATTTAGTTTTAGAAGAAGTAATAACAAAAGGTTTAGTGTTAGATGAGGAAGAAGTTAAACCTTGTAGACCCATGGTAGTCACCTTTGTTTCATCACCAATATCTGATCCCAAGTCGTATTGAACTATAAAATTATCCTTCTTTTCCTTTTTATTCTAGAATATCTTTGGTTTTAGTTATGTATGGAGTTTCCAACACTTAGCCTCATCATGATTCTTCTTGCAGTGATTACAAAAAGGTTTTACTTCCTCTTTCTTAATAATGTAAGTAGATTTACTCTTACCCTTTCCTTTAGCTTTGTATTTGCTTTCAAATGACTTATGAGACTTCTTTTCATATCTTTCCTTAGTAATCTTACCCATGGCTTCCATATGGGTAGCTTGAAGACACACTTCATCAAGGTTAGAAGGACTAAACATGAGAATAATATGTCTTAAATAACTATGCAAACCTCCAATATACTTCAACATTTTTTATAGATTGTAAAGAGGAATGCCTAACATTAAAGCCTTCTTTCTAAACTCCTGAGTATAGTCTTGTGCACTCTGACCTTTATATTGCCTTAAAGTTTACCAATCCATAGTAGCTTGTTACATATAGCCTAAAGGATAAACTTGTTTTCTCAACTCAAAAATAAAATCATTCCAAGAGGAAATCACCTTACCATGTTGCTCGAGATCCTCCTAAATATTACTCTCCCACTAGATGAGTGTTGTGCCACTCATACAGAGAGTAGCCAAATAAATTTTTTCTTCCTCACTATCAATATTATGAAGCCTACAATATATCTTAATCTACTTGACCCAGTTATCCAATTTTTCTACACTTAGCTCACCATTATAAATTGGCAAATCAAATTTAACATCAAATTTCAAGTGTGGGATAGCTTTAATATCTATAAAAGAGGATCATTTCTTGGAAGGTGAAAGAGGAATTTATTCTCTTTTATCTTTGTCTTCCTTTGATTTTACCTTC
Organism: Torreya grandis; assembly: GCA_037957365.1. NCBI lineage: Eukaryota > Viridiplantae > Streptophyta > Pinopsida > Cupressales > Taxaceae > Torreya > Torreya grandis. Next base: position 1,612,528 of record JARHVA010003538.1, on the reverse strand, counting down.
GTATGTTCCTCAAACATTTTTTCAATCATGTTTTTCATGCTAAGGAAAACACGCTAGAACTTTGCCTTAGAAATATCAAATCCCATACTTGACTGTTGGATTACACATCTTGAACTAATTTTAGGTTCAAACTCTACAAGTTCTCCTTCACCACATCTTGATTTAGACTTGGTTAACATACAAGACTATATTTCAATTTCTAGACAATGTTATATAACCTTGATCATAAGCTTTGATACCAAACTGATCCAAAAATCCAAGTTATAAAACTTTATAGTCTATTTAAATTAGATTATAACTAAATAATAAATCACAATTTATTTTAATTTAATTCAAATTGGTTTCTTTTTAAAAAAATATAGTAATATAATTATGGAAATTAAAAAAATCTAGATAGCAGAGAATAAATAATAGACATGAAAAATTTATTTACATGGTTTACTAAATGGCTACATCCCCAAATCCAATCTCTAAGTGTTCCAATCAATTAAAAACTTAGAATGATTACAATTTTTTTTTTGAGTGTAACTACCAACAAAATCCATATCATAGAACCTATAAATTTTATAAAAATAGATGTCCATAATGAATAAGAACACCTGATGTCTTTACAATCCAAATCTATTTTCTATCTTTCAAAAACCTATTACTTTTTACTCTTTGTGAAAAAAAAATCATGCTCCTTATATAAAAACATATGTTGTTTTTATTCCTCCATGCCTTGGTGTTGGCTGGGCATATTATTTATGTTGTACCCAAATCAACAACTCCACATTGGTTTTTCTAATTTAGGCCAAGATCCCACATATATAGGAGAAATGATGACTTCCATTGTTTAGGGGGTCATGATTATATTTTAAACATGCAATATCCTACATATGCATCTCCATGTGGTTGAACCAATTCATTGGCACCAAGCTGGGATTCCATGCCATAATTTGAATTGTCAATTGGTGCCAAAGATGGCCTAAGGTTCAATGTCAAGTGTAATTTAGTGATTGAAACAAACCAAAATATACTTCACCATGCATTGCCCATGTGGCTACCAACTACAATCCATTGATGCCAAGATTAATTGCTTGGTACATATTGTTCAGTGGTTATAACTTCCATGCAAACAACATATTTCACCTATCTTTGGACAATATACATGTAGCTTGAAATAACCAGGCAACTCAAGAGTGATATGGATTATCATGAAATGGGATATACATATACATATATATATATATATATATATATATATATATATATATATATATATATTGGTAGACAATTTAAATAGAATTATTTGAAAATATCATGGGTGGTGGTATGGTACTGTTGGATATATAGTGCCACACATACATCCATAAAAACAATTAATTGATTCCAATTTAAACAGATTAAAATAAAATTTCAATCTCCTTTTATATTTGACACATTTCACTTATTGTTACATCATCTTAGAATTTATTTGATTAGAACTTGTAGTGGGAATCCCTTAAATCAAAAAAGGATAAAAATGTAACATAACCTGAGTCTTTTGCATTTTTCATTATTATGCTTGTCCAAGTTCCTCCATGAGAGAGAATATTGCAAGTTTTCAAGTCCAAAGTGGGCCACTCCAAAGAATATAATTTAAAGGGCCATGGATATAGAATATTCCTAAGGAATCATGGAAAAATAAAGTTGTTCCATGATGTGCATGAGAGGGAGGGCATCTATCCAAAAATTTCTAGTTGTGCAGGCAAGTGGTTGAGAAAATCCCCAAGTAGTTGCACATAATAAAAAAGTTTGTTCGGCCCTCTACCATGAATATTATCCTTCCATCTCATGTGAAAGGCATCTCCCATCATGAAATCAAAAGTTTGTTTCAAATATTCATCATTCATTGAAGAGGTAGTTATTTTGATGATTTTTTATTACAAATATATGAAGATTTCAATAATGGAAAGGGAATATTTTCTAACTGGAAGCATTTGGGTAGATTTGAAAGTTTGTTTTACAATTGTAAAAAGTTGTAACCCACAATCTTAGATTTGAAAATATAGAAATAGGGGGTTTCTCCTCTATTCAAGGTTATTATTGGTCATTTTTTTAGGTGTTCATTTTCTCTAAGTCTAGGTTCTATAGTAATGTTTTTGGGATCAATTATTGTGTGTAGATTTTGTCTCCTTTGATAAGGTGGTTGTAGTTGTACAACCATTAGCAAGCTTTGAGAGCAAGTTTATGTCTCCATTATCAAAAGAGGAATCTCACCATGCTTGTCCCCATGGAAACATTTTGAAATATTGGTGTTTAATATTTATTTTCAAGTTAATTAAAATGCTTGTGGCTCTTTGTTGTTCCTTGTAGATTAAGTGTAGTGACATGTTTTGCAAGAATTGCTGATTGGACATTTGGGTTCATGTTCACTATTGGTTGTCATTTTCAGCATAGATTTAGTTTATAAACTCTTTCTACATTACATCAGGATAGGTTGTTAAATAACTTGTTAGGACACCCTAGGTTTATGCATTTGACAGGGAACAACATTTGAAAGAGTAGTTTCAATGTATGTTCTAGTCTCTCAGGGATCATCTTGCATTTGGATTTTTCATACATCTTTGTTAAGGAATATTGTCATGAAATATTTCAAGATACCCTAATATTTGGAAACCACCAACACAACACCCTCATTTTTAATCATCTAACTTGTCCTACCCTAAAAATAATACACCCTTTGTATAATATAAGTGTTATTTGCCTTGAAAATGCATAAGATCTTGCATATTTGAAATGTGTTTGTAGTTTGTGTTTTAAATTCTAGCATTATAGTCTTTTATTGAACCCTTGTTGAAGATTATATAGAATTAATATTGTAATATCTTTCCCATCTATCTTTAATAGCTTGTATATGACTTAGAGAATTTCTTCATTTCATGTGACAACCCTTCATGGGTGAAGTGTGTAAAATTGGTTATGACTTGCTCATATAATTTCCTTGTATGAAAATCCCCATAGAGGTTGAATTGAAAAATCTATCCATGTGAGCAAGCTACCTCATATCTCCTCTCATCTTAGTTTAGGTAGAGCCAAAAGTATTAGGGAGCTGACCATACCCTTTTTAAGTGCCTCTCAATCATTCTTGAATTCGATCTAATTTTGATGCCAAACCCTTCCCAAAATATAATGACATACTAGTACATTTTTCATCATTACTTGCCATTTTATTTCAAGTGTGCAAGTCTGAGTGTTCAAGGTGTAAAACTGGGAACCAACACTCTTTTGACACCATTATTAGGGGCACTTCTTATCACTTGTATTGTTGGGGACTCTTACAAAGAGGTAGAACTATAAGTATTTTATGTTATGAAGTTCTCTACTATTACTGTACTAATTTGACTATCTTGGCCATCAACATCACAACACTCTACTGGAGATGTGCCAAGAATTATTGAGGCTTGATAATTGACTTCAGTTATGTTCATTATAAATGATTGTTAAAATTGCATGTTGAAAGGTGTTTTTTCCATTTTGAACATTATTCTAAATATTTTAGTGTCTTTTCATTTACTCTCATCATTAACTTTAGTCAAGTATGTTGTCATCATGTATCACAGTTAGTTGATTAACTATTATATTCAATAATTATGATTCTAGTGGTGACTTTGATTTTTATCACTTGGTTTTGAGGAAGACCAGTGCATGCTCTAAATATTCTAATAAATTTAATCTTTGAGTATTTTATTGTTTGTAAAGTTGGAAGGACTGAGATCATCTTTCAGAAGTGACTTGTCAAAGAAATTGATCTCTCCTTTAAGTATTCATCCAAGGAGAATGGGATAAGTTTGGAGGATTTTTGAAGGGTAGAGTTTAGATACAAAGGGTTGTCAATATTTTGATAATCTTGAACTATTTATCTAACCCCAAATTATTGAGGAATATCATAGCTCTCCTAGAAACTCTAAAACCTATAGTCCTATGTACTACCTAGCTCCTTCTTAACTAGCTAAACCCCCTCCCTATTAGGTTGTGGAGCTAAAAGCTTCACTGATGCAAACAGAGGAGGAGGTTGCAGAAAGGTTGCAGAGTGTCATAGACACCGGCATCGGTCAGGCCAACTGATGTTGATAGGGTACAGATAGGAATGCGACTGACATCGGTTAGAGATAGGCTGGCATCGGCACGCCCAGGTAGACAGGGACTGACGTCGGTCGCCTGTGCAATTTAAAATTGCAAGTTTTATGGGAAGTTAGTTAACGAACCAAGTGTTTGCATGTCAAGAGCCAATTTTAGACTAGAAGCTGTGGATCTAATTATTGTAATTAGATGTCTAATTAGTGTTTGCATGAGATGTATATAATAGACCCATGGGCTGTATTGTAAAGTGTTCTAGTTTGAGTTGAGCAAAGTTAGCTCCTTCTATGTGTGAGGTGAGCAAGGGTGTTCCTCTTAGTTCCACAATAGTACCAAGGTGGGTGATGGTTTTAGAGTATCAGTAAGATTCTTCAGGGGTGTAGGATCTTGGTCAACAGGTGTGCATGGCTACATTAGGAGATCTACATGGTAAGTAAGTTTATTGATCTACAGGTGTATGTGTGTGCATGATCCAGGTTTGCAGGTGTGTAGAACCAGATTGATTTGCAGGTGTGCAAGATTAGGGAGGATAGCAACACAATAGGGAGCAAGATTGGGTAGGATCTACTTGGAGTATAGTGTGTACTCAGAAAGAGAGCAAGAGAGGAAGGCAAGTTAGTCCCTTCCAAAGTAAGATCATTTGGGTTGTAGGTTGTTGCAGTTCATGGGAGATCTACTTGGAGTATCTTGAGTACTCAGTTGGAGTGCATTGAGCACTTGTGGAGTGCGTGGAGCACTGGTGTACTGACAGTAGTGGATACTGACTGGTTGGAGGTGAACACCAACTCTGTGTTTGAGTTGTGTGTTGGGACAGTAAGAGAGAGAGAGCTTTAAGGGAAGATTTACTGTTTATGCCCTAGAGGTGTGTAAGGAAGAATAACTATGGCAATCTTCTTTGTTGTATTTCCTTCTGAAAGAGTTTTAATACAAGTTGTGTATTGTCTCTCATATTCTGTGTTATTTTTGAATTTTAGTTACTTGTGTATTCTAGTTAATTTCTGCATGTAAGTTGCTTGTATTTGGTAATCCATTATGTGCTTCCATAATTCCCAACAAAGTCAGTGGTAGAGTTTTTGGTTGGGTATCTAACAAAGTGGTATCAGAGCTAAGGTTGCAAGGAGCAGTTTTGTGTTTGATTACAGGTCACTCTCAGGGGTTTTTGATTGAGTGGGAGTAGAGCAATGGCAGAAGAAAGTAAGCTAAGAATGGAGGAGTTGAAAAGCACAGATGGTCAATCACGGTCTTATGGAAAGAAAGAGTAGGTAAAAGAAAATTGTTGGTTTGTGGAAGATCAGCATGAAGGAACTGAAGATGTAGATGTTGTAGGTGTTGTTGCACAGGATGCTCTGGGAGGTTTCTTGGATAAAGAAGAATCTTGTTTCATAGATTTTGTTGCCTCTTTCCATGCAGTTTGAAATAGAGTATCTTTTCATGGTAAGGTCTTTGGAGACTTTGGAAAGATTTATTTAGGGGCTGGTGTGCCTTGCCAAAGAATTGGCAAAGGGGAAGTGAAGCTAAAATTGCAGGCGGCCAAAACATGGGTGTTGAAGGAGGTCATGTAGGTCCCAGGCTTGGAGATGTGGCTAATTTCTTCAAGAAAGTTGGGTGATGAGAGATGGACAAGAACTCTGAGAATAGATGCACTTGAATTAGCTGGTGGTAAGAAAATAGGTACTCTTTATCTACTTGTTTATATTATTGATTCTTCTTCTGTTGTGGAGACGTGGCTTTGTAGGCTTGGTCACATGAGCAAGAAGGAGATGCATGTTCTTAATAGGGAGTCAGATGTCTTTGACAAACTTAAGAACTGGAAAGCCTTGGTATTTATGGAGGAGATGACGAACAGAGACCAGTGGATGGGGTTGGATACCTCAGAGTAGAGTAGTTTGGACATGGGATTGATTCAAAGAAAGCTCATGGGTAAAAAGTCATCACTCATAGGAGAACATAGGTACCAACATCAGTTAGGAGGAACCGACATCGAATAGACAGGCACCAATGTCAATCATGTGTAGACCAGAGCCAATGATATCAGACAGGGTAAGACCAACATCAGTCAGGAGGACTGACATTAGCAATAGGTAAGACCGATGTCAGTCAGGAGGACCAACATCGACAGTAGGAGGCACCGACGTCGACAGGGTTGGTAGTTAGGGACAGGTGCATGGAATCGATATCGGTCAGATGCAGACTGTGTCGTGATCGAGGTTGATCATTGTAACAAATTTTGGGTAGACAGTAAGCTGTCAAGGAGTCTCAAATGTCCATATGGAGGACTGAAGGTGTAAGTAAGCCTCAAATTTATTGTTCCTCTTCTTTATACTCATTGCTCATTACAGAGCAGGAAGGATCTAGGAAATAGTGGGAGCGTGGTAGGTATATGATGTAGAACCAAGTGGGAGATTTGGTAGGGTTGCCAGCTGGATGAAAGCATAGAGATGAATGGATTCCTTAGTTGAAGAATAGAGAGAATGAACACGTGAGATGGAAGACCAGGTCATATGGTCTTGAGGAAGCTATAGGACAGTGGTACAGGTTTTGACAGGTGGATGACAAATCATGGGTTTAGTCAATGTCAGGGTAACTACTGTGGTTTGTCTTACCAGGTGGATGATGATTGCAACATTATCCTATTACTGTATGTGGATGGTATGCTAGCTAGCAGGGTTGTACATACAGGGTTTTGCTAAGCTAAGGGTAAGATTAGTTTAGTGGCATGTCATGAGGAATTTAGAGTAGTGAAATTCTTTGGCATGGGAGACATGGAAGATCATAGGGTGATTTTGTCTTTAGTGGGAGCTGATGTGAATCAGGTGTTGGTGAGATTCATTACATAGGATGTAGAACTAGAGCACACTAAGGGCTGGATAGTTCAGTGCCTAAAATCACATGAGGTCTGGTATAGACCTGAGTTTGCCCAAGCAGTGGGTGCTATCAAAGAGTTAGGAGCCAATTCAGAGAAGTGGGTTCTCAGGTATTTGAGAGGGACCAGTAGTAGGGATTCATGTTATGTAGGGTCAAGACTTCACTACATGGGTTTGTAGGTTCGGATGTGGTAGGGTACTCGGATGATAGGAGGTGCACCACAAGTTGTGGTGGTTGGTCTTCAAGGTTGAGCCTGAAGAGGGATACAAGCTAGGAAATAGATTAGACGGGGTACAGGTATAGGTATAATGCAGCTATTTATCTCCAAGTGGGAGATTGTTAGGTTGTGGAGCTAAAAGCTTCACTGATGTAAATAGAGGAGGAGGTTGTAAAAAGGTTGCAGAGTGTCACAGACACTGGCATCAGTCAAGCCAACCGACATCGATAGGATACAGATAGGAATGCGACTGACATCAGTTAGAGATCGGCCAGCATCAGCACCCCCAGGCAAATAGGGACCGCCATCAGTCACCTGTGCGGTTTAGAACTGCAAGTTTTACAGGCAGTTAGTTAACGAACCAAGTGTTTGCATGTCAAGAGCCAATTTTAGACTAGAAGCTATGGATCTAATTATTGTAATTAGATGTCTCATTAGTGTTTGTATGAGATCTATATAATAAACTCATGGGCTGTATTGTAAAGTGTTCTAGTTTGAGTTGAGCAAAGTTAGCTCCTTCTGTGTGTGAGGTGAGCAAGGGTGTTCCTCCTAGTTCCATAGCAATACCAAGGTGGGTGTTGGTTTTAGAGTATCAGTAAGATTCTTCAGGGGTGTAGGATCTTGGTCAACAGGTGTGCATGGCTACATTAGGAGATCTACATGGTAAGTAAGTTTATTGATCTACAGGTGTATGTGTGTGCATGATCCAGGTTTGCAGGTGTGTAGAACTAGATTGATTTGTAGGAGTGCAAGATTAGGGAGGACAGCAACACAATAGGGAGCAGGATTAGGTAGGATCTACTTGGAGTATAATGTGTACTCAGAAAGAGAGCAAGAGAGGAAGGCAAGGTAGTCCCTTCTAAAGTAAGATCATTTGGGTTACAAGTTGTAGCAGTTCATGGGAGATCTACTTGGAGTACATTGAGTACTCGGTTGGAGTGCATTGAGCACTTGTGGAGTGCGTGGAGCACTAGTGTACTGGAAGTAGTGGATATTGACTGGTTGGAGGTGAACACCAACTCTGTGTTTGAGTTATGTGTTGGGACTATAAGAGAGAGAGCTTTGAGGGAAGATTTATTGTTTATGCCCTAGAGGTGTGGGAGCCCTAGGGGTGTGTAAGGAAGAAGAACTATGACAATCTTCTTTGTTGTATTTCCTTCTGAAAGAGTTTTAATACAAGTTGTGTATTGTCTCTCATATTCTGTGTTATTTTTGAATTTTAGTTACTTGAGTATTCTGGTTAATTTCTGCATGTAAGTTGCTTGTATTTGGTAATCAATTGTGTGCTTCCATAATTCCCAACAAAGGCGGTGGTAGAGTTTTTGGTTGGGTATCTAACACTCCCATGTTTGATCCACCAAGTCCACCTCATTCACCCCATATACCTTTTCCATTTTTTCTTGAACCTCCCATTAAACCAATCATGAGGCATAGGGATCTAGAGGAGAATGAATGTCCTACATTCTATGTACCTAGATTTAGGCCTATCAATTTTGATGAAATGGAAGGCTATCTTAATGAAGTCCTAAATGAAGTTAGGAAATGCCTCCCAAAGTTTCAAGGGAATAATGTAGTGAGTGGTGATCAATACTTAAGGGATTTTCATAATATTATTGAAGATTATGAGGTTGATAATGAGGATTTGTGCACTAAGTTAGTTTTGAACAAGTTGTAAGAAGACACTTGTGAATGGTTCAATTCCCTTCCCACTAGATGCATCAATTCATGGGAAGAGATGTAGAATGTTTTTAGAATTTAGTATGGTTATATGATTGATACAAATTTTCTCTTGGTTGAATTTGAAAATATCAAAAAGAATCCTAATTAATGTGTGCAGGCATATAATTTATGGTTCAAAAAAACTATGATGAAGATACCCAAAAACATCAAGTCCAATGATACAATGTGTTTGATAAAGTATTGTGATGCCTTTGATAAGAAGGCTATGTACTACTTGAGGGACAAGGATTCCACTAACCTATGGTTGGAATTCAATATGGCCATCCAAATTGAGAACAAATAAAGGCTGTGGGAAATCCCAAGAATAAGTGGGCTAATGTGAAATTGGTTAATCTAAAAAAGACACAGTCCACTAAGATGGCCAGTCTTGAGGAGATTATTAAAAATTTGGCCTCTATTTTCAAAGAAATGTCATACAAGTTGACCAAGGCTGATAAACGGATCCCTCATTTGTCTACCAATCAATAAAGGCCTCCAAATCCAAATAAAGAACAAAGGGGGCCTACTTTTCACAATAAAGATAATGATAGAGGGAAGAGGCCTACATGTGAAGAAATAATGAATAGAAAAGTGCCTGATCCATTGATTTCCAAAGTGAATGTGATGAATTTTGACATTGATAATGATTATGTGATAAGTGCTTCCTTCCACATCCCCCATGTGATATAATTAAACAAACTAATGAAGATGTGGATGAACTTAAGTATACATCATATGATGATGATATTTTGATGTTCCATTGTCAAAACCCCCAAAGTGAGATGACTCATTCCATGGAATTTCTAAGTGCTTTTACTATTGATCAATTTTGGCATGTAGTTGAAAAGGTAAGTATACCAACTCCCAAATTGACTTATGATGTCAATATGACATAATCATATAAATTACCCATTCATAATTTTGATTTATTACACTCCATGGTGATTAAGAAATATGATGGGGGGATTCTATTAGTTGAGGACAGGTAGCTACTAATTAATACAACAATTTCCTAAGAGAAGGATTATCACTTGAGAAGCAAATATCAAGCTATTGCACCTCAAGACACTTCCCCTAAAAATCCAAAGGTAGGGGATTCTAATAAGGAGGCTAAGAAAACTAAAACAGTCCCTAAATCTTCCAAACCAATGTTCATTTCCCAATTTTCTAAGCCAAGAGATGCTCTAACCAAGAATAGAGTGCCCAAATTATCTAGTATTCCTAAGGGTGCTAATGAGTTTTAAAAAAATCCACCTTTGAAGGCTACCATTAAATATTCAAATCCATTCCATCCTACTCCACTTCAAACCTTGAGTGACTGCATTCTAGTTGAAGGTGTTTTCACCCTTCCACCTAATACTTCACTTCCTCAGTATAGCATATTTGATATGGCCCAAGTGTTGAGCCAACTAAAAATCACTATTCCACTTGTTGAATTATTAAAAATACCTAAACATAGGAAGAGAGCATTCAAGTACTTGGAATTTTATGAAAGGTTAGCTATGAATGAAATTGAGTTGCCCTAAACACCCCCCAAAAGTGATGAAGAATCAAAAGAGGTTGTTGAACCTACTTTGGAGGTCTATTTTTGGAATGCATTTATAGAAAGTCAGCTGAATGTATATCCATTTTACACAACCCTATTGATCAATGCTCTAATTATTCACAACTACATGTTTGATTCTATAACTTCTTGCAATGTGATGTATTTGTAGAAAGTTAGCTAAATGTAGATCCATTTTATGCAACCCTATTAATCAGTGGTTTGATTGTTCACAATTGCATGTTTGATTCTATAACTTCTTACAATGTGATTCCCTTGGGTGTCTTAAATTAAATTAGAGTTAAGATTACATTATCCTTTGGAAAGTGTTATGCCATGGACTAATGAGAGGTTCTAGTTGTTGGACAAGTCAAGGGGTTGGTGGTACTATTAGTACTGCACCCAAGAAAGTATTTGAATATGGACATGGTGGTTGTGGAATACCCACCCAAAAGGGGGATGTTTCTATCATGTAAATGAGCTACTAACATGGGTAGAAGTGTATATATGGAATTATCTCATGACACCATTCCACTGTAAGGTAATATGTTCAAGATTTATAGAGAGCCAAAGATATTTCGTATAATTAAGGATCCAAAACATGATCTTAATGAAGTATTATACACAGATATTGAGTTTGGCAACTTTGTTGGGAATGTTGATGCTAGTGAATAGCCTATTATGCATGATATTGAACCTAACAAAAAAATTTCAATTTGGAAGATGTGATTTGATGGGGCTTTTTCCAATATTGGAAATAGAGATGGGGTTATTTTCTATGCACCTAATGGTAAATGTTTTATGTTTTCTTTTTAGTTATCCTTTAAGTGAACGAATAATAATTTTAAGTATGTGGCACTCTTACTTGGCTTGGATTTATTGTGAATATGGAATTAAAAGTAAGGTGATTCCAAGCTAGTGGTTAAGCAAGTCTATAATGCTTATGCCACCAAAAACAAGGTTGAAATGATATCAAAATGCTATTTGAGATTTTATTAAATTCTTTGATGTGTTTAATCTTTATTATCATGATAGAAGTGTCAATTAAGAAGATAACAAACTTGTAAGGTTAGGTGCTCAATTTGATATTACGAATATGATCCCTCATTATTAGTATCAGGTGGAGGTGCTTATCAGGCCTTCAATCCTAGATAATGTTCATCATTGGTAGGTGTCTAATAATGATGAGTAGATTAAGAGGTTTATATATTATGAGGCTAAGTTCTATCATTATCTCAAAGATTTAGAATCCATGGTTCAGGTTTGTGATGGGAAGAAACCTTGTTTGGGAAGGACATTATTCAATTGAAGACAAACATGCTTCCTAAAGGATTGGTAAGTTTATAAGCATATTTTGATGGAGTTGATAGAATTAAATCAAGGGAATCATTCATTTCAAAATACATGACTGATTGTAACTTGGGTTCTCATGAGAATCCAAAGAAGGTTTGGCTGGGTACTCACCTAAGTGTAGTTAAGAATCAAGCTTACATGTAGTTGTTAAGGAGATACTAGGATTGTCTAACATGGTCTTATTCTGAATTGAAAGTGTATAGGGAAGACTTGTTTCATTATGTCATCCCATTGTATACTGATAGCAAGCCTTTTAGGTAGAAATATAGGCCTATTAACCCCATCTTGGCCACCAAGATGAGGGAAGAGTTAAAAAATCTAAGGGATGGTGGAATCATTTAACCCATCAGGTAATTATCATGAGTTAAAAATTTAGTCCCTGTACGGAAGAAGAATGTGATATCTGCTTATGTGTGGATTTTAGGAATTTGAACAAAGATTATTTGAAAGATAATTATCCCCTACCCAAAAATCTAAGGGATGGTGGAATCATTTAACCCATTAGGTAATTATCATGGGTTGAAAATTTAGTCCCTGTATGGAAGAAGAATGGTGATATCTGCTTATGTGTGGATTTTAGGAATTTGAACAAAGATTATTTGAAAGATAATTATCCCCTACTGAATATGGATAACTTAATATAGAGTGTTATTAGATCAGAGATGTCTACTTTAGACATCTTCTTAGGGTAAAACTAGGTTGTGGTGAAGGAATCTGAGAGATCCATGACTACATTCACTATACTTTAGGGCACATATGTATATTTGAGGATTCCTTTTAGGTTGATGAATGCTAGTGCAATGTTCCAATGAGATATGAACATTTATTTTGTATGGGTAATTAACCAATTCATTTTTGTGTATCAGGATGACATTATTGTATACTTTAAAAATAGAGAAGAACATTTGGAGCTTTTGTAAAAAGTGTTGATCAGATGCAGGGAGTTTGACATTTCACTTAATATGAATAAGTGTCACTTTGGAGTAAAAAAGGCAAAGTTGTTGGGACATATAGTGTCCAAGGATGGTGTCATGATTGACCCTAAAAGGGTTGAAGCCATTGATAAAGTGCCTATCCTACAATCCAAAAAAAATAATTCAGTCTTTCTTTGGATAAATTAAATTTATAAGGAGGTTTGTGTCCAATTTTATAGAGATCACACTACCTATTACTTCCATGTTGAAGAAGGATCAGACCATAAAATGGGAATAAAAGGCCATGCAAGCTTTCAATGACATCAAATGAGCTTTAACGTATGCCCTTATTTTGTCTATCCTTGATTACACTAAGCCATTTTAGATATTATTTTTTACATCATATAACACTATTGTTACTATCCTATTGCAAAAGAGTGAATAGGGTCATGAGTAACCCATAGATTTTTTTATCAAAGCTATGTAAAGTCTTAAATTGAACTATACCATCATGGAAAATTAAGATTTCACTCTCTTGAAAGTTGTCAAGATGTTCAAGCCTTATATTATGACTTTAAAGATTGTTTCTTATGTCCCTTATACCATGGTAAAGGACATATTGACTCAAACTAAAGTATCCAACAAGAGATGTATGTGGGTCAACAAGTTGCAAGAGTGTGACATAGATATTCAGACCCTCAAGTCAGTAAAAGAGATTGGTCTAGCCAAGCTTATGTCTGAGACCAATTTACAAGTTTTTGAGGTAAAAATGGTTGTTTTTAATGTTGATGATACCTTGAGTCAATTTAACATGTCTCCATGGTATAGAGATATTATTTACTACTTGAAAATTTAAAATTGTCCCCTGACTTGGATAAGAATTAAAAAATAACTCTCAAACTTGTCTCCCAAAAATACCTCTTGATTGAGAATGGACTAGCATGGAAGAATATGGGGTTCTCTTAAGATGTTTATTAGAAGAAGAAAATTGTTGACTTGATTGAAGACTTCCATAGTGGAGTATGTGGTGGCCATTTTGTGCCTAAGGTTACAACTCATAAATTCTGAGAGTTGGTTATTGATGGCCATCACTATTTAAATATGTTACTCAAAAAGTTAGAAAATAAAAAAAATGTCAGTGCTTTGCTGAGAGGATGAAAGCTTTTGGTTCTCTTCCTTTGTATCCTATGATGATTGAAGGCCCATTTAGACAATGGGGAATGGATTTTATTAGGGAAATTATTGATTCATAAATAACTATACATATATGGATATTAGTTGTAACTAACTACTTTACAAAATGGGTTGAAGTGATCTCTACAAGGAAGGATACACACTAGGTGGTTATGGATGTTTTGCTAAATAAGATTATTTGTAGATTTGGTGTGCCTGTCAAATTTAATACACATAATGAAATGAGCTTAAAATCTAAACCTTTAGTGGTATTATGCAAATATTATGGGATTGAATTGACCTACACTTCCAATTATAACCCTTAGAGGAATGGGAAAATAGAATACGGTAATAAGAACTTACTCAAAATCATTAGACGAACATTGGAAAAATAAGAAATGGGGTGAATAGCTAAAATTTTCTTAATGGGATAATAGGATCACACCTAAGAGAGCTATAGGAAAAATCTATTTTGAACTTGTTTATGGAGCTCAATCAATTTTGCTTATGAATTTTTAGTTGCCAACTTATTAGCTTATGTAACAACAAGAGGATGATGAGCAAATCAATCACTATGAAAGTAGGATGAACCAGATTATTGATCTTGATGAAGTTCAAAAACAAGCTCATGAAATGCACCTCAATTTCAAAAAAAAATTGAAGAATATATTTGATAAGAAGGTCACTTCAATAACATTTCAAGTAGGTGATCTAGTTCTACTTTGGGATAATAGACATGAAGAGAAAGGAAAGCATGATAAATTTGATTCCTTTTGGTTGGGTCCCTATTATATTGATTTCTAGATTAGGGAACACACTTTCTTCTTAATAAAATTGGATGGTGAAATACTAGAGCTGCTAGTCAATGGTAGACATCTGAAACACTTCTTTGATTGAGTCCATAACCTATGTACATTTATATATAATGTATAGTTTATCTTTATATTCTTTTATTGCCTTGTTTCTCCTCTATTTTGGGCCTTGTTTGTACAATTTATTTCATGTTTCTATCATGTGTTCATTTCCAAATCCTCCTAATCTATTTTTTTAATTCTACCATGTTTTTCTAAATCTTCATGAGTGTTTATGGAAAAAATTTAAGTCTTGACTCTATGACCCAATGGATTGACACCTAGTCTTACATTTTTGGGTTCTTTCCATACCCACAGAGGGTATGCACCCCTAGGTGAGAGCCAGTGTTAGTGACCAAAGTTGCAATAAAGAAATTTATCCCTTATCAAGTATGAATGCTTGAGTTTCTTATCTAATTCTAATTTTCAAGTGCCCTTGGTCTATCAAAAAATCCAAGTTAAGTTCATGTTTATGCACTTTGAAAAACCCTTGTTCTAATTTTCCCTAGCCAAGACCTCCTAATTTAAAATTAACTTTAAGTGGGAACATTTTTAATATGTTGTGGACTTAGGTTTATTTGTTATACTAAGGCTTGGTCATGTTTATTAACATGACCAAACCTTAGTCAAAAATTTCATGTTTAGTCCCTTTTACTTCCCATATCCTGGTCCCTTTTATTTTATTTACATGGTTTGGATAATGCCTATCATCCATTTCATTTTTTAGCATGGTCTAAATAAAGCTTGGTCCTTTTGTTTTATGCTTATCATAAAAGTCCATAAGTCCATTTCCTTCAAGGATTTTTCCCATGTAAAAAGTTTTAAGTGGACTTTTCCTTCAGGTATTTTTCCCACACAAAAATCCTAAAAGAAATGCAAAGTCAATTATTTCGGTAAAATGTTAAAATTTAAATCTTTTAGAAAAAATATTAAGCCCATATATGCTTTGATAAAATTATTTTGGATAAATTTTTTGAAACAATTGTCCTAATGAAGACAAAAATGTCAAAGACTTGATTTCTTTGACAAAAGTGTAAGACTCAATTTCTTCAGTAAAAAGTGTAAATTTTAGTTTCTTTGGGGAAATTTTTTATGACAAAATGTCCAAAATAATTGTCCCAATGAAGACAAAAATTCCTAAGATTGAATTGTTATGGGAGAAGTTTCTGAGAGAGTTTAATTTCTTTGGAAAAATTGTCCCAAACAAAATGTCTAAAATAATTGTCCTGATAAATAAAGGGCCCAGGAGTAGAAGTGCCAATAATAAAAATCCCACAATAATTTTTGCCAAGACAAAAATTCCAAAGACCAAGTTAATGAAAATAGGAATGTCAAAGACAAAAATCCCTAGGATGAGTGAAATGATGACAAGTGTCCCCATCATAGGGATCCTATCAAGAATCAAATGAAACACAGAACAAAGGACTGGGCCCTATGCATAGATGTCGATGGTCCACACTTGATCTGTGAAAATGGGATCAATGAGTCTAGCTGAAATGAGGAATTATTTAATAGAGATCAAAGCAAATGCATAGACAAATAGGTTAATTCACTTGTGTATTTTTATAAGTTTGTTTATAAATCATCTTAGACCAAAAAATTTATGTGAAAATGGTGTTATTCTTTCCTTAAAAAATCTCCTATAAGTTTGGTGCCTTAATGTTTTTTCTGACTCAAGATGCAAGATTTAAAAATTTGAACAAGCAGTGTGATGGTTGTGCATACATCATTATCAGTCATGTGGACATCAAAATTAAGCTCAGCCATTATCTACTATAGCCTAATTTGACAGTCATACACCCATCAAAGATGTTCATATGAACATAAAATGATGGGCATGCATACGTCAAATTTAATCCATGGTAACTATCTATTGGGGCTTAATTTTGATGGTCATGTGCCTGTCAAAGACATTCATGTAGATGTCAAATAATGGGTGCATGGACATCAAAATTAAGCTTGATTATTATCTATTGGGGCTTAAATTTCATGGTCATGCACTCATCAAAGGTGTTCATGTAGATGTCAAATAATGGGCACACAGACATCAAATTTAAGCCATAATAAATAGCCAATGGCATTTAATCCATGGCAAATAGGATCAATGGTCCACATTACATTGGGATTCAAGATCAATGGCATGAATGAAATATAACTTATCAAAGTCCTTAGGTTGAATAAGGAGTACCATGTGGTGGAAGGGCACTAGCCTGGTAGAGATTGACTGTGTACAATGTATAAAGTGTGTGAATTCTCTAGGTGGCATGAGTTTAGGGCTCTTCATGGATATCTAAAAACTCATAAAAAAATATAGTGCTAAATGGATGACAAGAGCTTGTAGAGATAACAAGTGGTATGCTAGCATTCATCATGAAGACAAGGATCTAGCAGTGTTTATCCTAGGTGGACTTTTCAAAGATGTGGAGCCAATGATGTGTTGACATGTGTCCTAAGGGAAATGGTCACATGTCAAGTTAATGAACAAAGTAGCATGGTGATGTCATATAGGCATGCACATCATGATCAAAGATCTTGTCCAAAGTGAATTCATGGATCTTTCACCATTGAAAATAGATTGACTTGACAAATTATAGAGGACTCATGGTAGTTGCACAAGAAGTCTAGGGTTTTAAAAGTAATTAAAAATTTGATCAAAAATCCATGGGTCCCATTATATAGAAGCTCATGATTTATCTCCCATAGATGCTATAAAGGGCACATAGGTTGAACACCTAGATGTCATTGTTTTTCTATAGGTGCATTTGAAGTTTGGGACTTATGGATGGAATGTGTATTTTGATAGTTAGGGGTGTAGAAGTACACTTTGAAAAAAATAGAATAATTAGGAAGCACTTGCAACCTATTAACATTATTTTTGTGTTTTTGGCATACTAATATGAAGGAGCTTATGTTCATAAAATTGATGACCTCTTTGCAAATCTCAGGTAAAGCTTATATGAGAAGGGAAGTTATAAGAATGAAAAGTATATGTTCAGTGAATTATAATTCAAAATGGATTTACTAACCCATTATGTGCTCATTTGAGAATTCCCTAGGGGAACTTCCTAGAGGGAATATAAATGCCAATTACATAAATTGAAAATTGCCAAGTGGGGTCAAAATTTTCTTAATAAGTCAAAAGTAAAATAATGCATTTACATATTAAAAAAGGAAATAAGGGTGGAACCCTAAAAATAAAAAATTTCAAGAAATAAAGATACAAGTTGTAAAATGTGAAAAGGTAAGTTACTCCATGAGAGAGAATATTGCAGGTTTGTAAGTCCAAGGTGGGTCACTCTAAAGAATATCATTCAAAGAGCCATAAATCTAGAATATTCCCAAGGAATCATTGTAAAATTAGGTTGTTATATGCCATGCATGAGAGGGAGGGCATATATCCAAAATTTTATAGCCATGCAAGCAAGAGGCCAAGAGCATCCCCAGGTAGTTGCACATAATGACAAAGTTTCTTCAGCCCTCTACCATGAATATTCTCCTTCCAGATCATGTGAAAGGCATCTCCCACCATGAAATCAAAAGTTTTTTACAAATCCTCATCATTCATTGAAGAGGTAGTTAGAGTTATGATTTTCTCTTGTAAATGGATGAATATTTTAGGCATGGCAAGGGAATATTTTCTAGCTGGAAGCATCTGGGTGGATTTGAGAGTTTGTTTTTCAATTTTGACAAGTTTTGACCCACAGTCTCAGATTTGAAAATGTATAAATAAGGGGTTTCTCCTCTATTCAAGGTTGTTGTTGGTCATTGTTTTAGGTGTTCATTTTCTCTAAGTCTAGGTTTTGTAATTTTTTTTTGGGATTAATTATTGTGTGTAGGTTTTTTCTCCCTTACTAAGGTGGTTGCAACTATACAACTATTGACAAAATTTGAATTTTAGGTCAAATTGGGGCCCCTATAGGCAAACAATTTATTTTTAGGCATTTGGGGGTCTAATATATTGTCATAAGATGTATTATATGTAAATTGATGTCATTTAATGTTGTACTAGCCTTGGTCCTTAGTTATTTTAGTCCTTTTAGCCATTTTGATGTCAAAAAAGGGACATTTAATGACTCGTATAGATTTATTGGGAAGTTTGAAGGTTAAAAACAGTTATTTCACATGCCATGTGTCCTCACATATCTTAATCAACTACTAGTAACTAAAATTTGTAGGTTCTTTAGAAGAAAGAGTAGTTTTCATTGGAAAAAAGGTGAGTTTAGAACTTGTACGACTCCCTAAGAAGTGTTCCACTTGGGATAAGGTCATGTAATGAATATTAATATTCCTTATATCCATATAAGTTCTTGACATGCTTTGTAAGTTCCATTTTAGGCCCAAAACCATTCTTCTCCTTTTTTCACCCTTCTTGGTAAGCAAAAGCAATCTTCAGGTTTATTTTGGTATGGCCATTAGGGGAGGTTTCAGATAAAATTCCTTGGGGAGGTGAAATTAAACTTAGATAAACTCATTTATACTAAAATATTTTGAATAATGGTGGTCTATGATTTATGAACCATCCTCATAAAGTTGACTATGCTTTTTTACTTAATGTTTCATGCACCCTATAGGTTTTGCTCTATTTTTAGAAATTTCATACAAACCATTTGGTGAAGTTACTCCATAGGATCTTTCATCTCTTATAAATTCCCTCCATTCTTGTTTTAAAGTTTCATAGTGTCTCTATGAGAAAATCATCTCAAGTTTGTAAGCTACACTCTTTTGGGATGATAGGCCAATTTTCCATCATTCTTAGAACTTCATGTTTTGAAAATGGTTTCATGAGGTTGTGTTATTTTAATTTATATGTTTTAAAGGTTATATTTATCTCCATTCACCTTTCATCCTCTTTCTCTAATCAATGTTTCATGGGTTTTAGTCATAAACATGATATATCCAGTTTGCTCCATGACTATCATATGCAAGTAACTGAGTGAACTAAAATAATAAATTTATCACTTTAATGGATAAAAAATGGTTTTAATATGTTTAAATACTCATTTAAACATTAATAATCAACTTATCCCTCCATATGGTGCAAGGGAAGAAGACTATTGTAGTCATGTATAACATATGCTTTCAGCCTACCATTGAACATCATCTACAAGTTTCATGAAGGAAGATTCCATACTAAAAATAAGGTTTTGATGTTTGTTTCATATGATTTGAAATATTAATAATGTATTTTGATGTGTTAAATAGGCTTACATAGGGTTTTCCAAGCCAATTTGCACCTACAACCAACTGTGTTTGACTGTGTCATTCAATAAGCTTAAATAAATGGTTGGAAGGTATAAGTATAGACATGTTTGTATAGGTATGAATATGGATTATTGTGGTTAAAATAACATAGATAATGTATTAAAACATCCTATATAGGGTCAAAATGTGCATAATGACCTACAGGGGTTACTTTTGAAGAAGGAAACATAGTCCAAAAGGCATACTATTTGAGAGTTTAAGGTATGTGCAAGAATATATGAAAGAATGGAATGATGAATGGATATTGGGACATATAAATCATAATAATTTATATATTTATATTCCCTTGAGAGTGAAAATCAATAAAAAGGAAGGTATCTAATTAGACAAACATAGTTCCCCTGCTAAAAACCTTACACACAGTTTCCCTAACAAGTCTATCTTAGATTTTCATGTTTTTGGAGGGTCTATGCATAAGGTAAAGGGATTAAATTTTGTGTATATAATAATTAACAATTTAATAATCCTCTCCAATAACTATTTTTTTTTAAAAATAGGGTAAATTCCCTCTATTTTTTCTCAAATAGAGGGTACTTTCCCCATGCATAAACCCTATAGTTTTGAGAAAAGAGGTGAAAAGGTTATTTGAGGACTAATTGAACCTTTAAATAAGGTTTTAAAATATGTGATACACATATAAAAACATGATAAACCAAGTAAAGAAATGATATTTTGAATAGAGAGGTCTAAACCTCTTAAGGTTATAGATAGGTTCATGAGGCAAGGGTATTCCTAGAGTCCAAACAAGAGTTCACTATCACTTCTAGATATAATTGAGATTTTAAATTCATATAAACATGTTAATATGGTCATAAAAAAGGTTATAAATCTATTAAAATTCAAATAAAATTAGTTAGATGATCTAAACCACAAAAAATCAGGTAGGCCTACTAGGTAAGCTTTAAGCCTAGAAGCAAAATAGGGAACTACTTTCACTTTTCACATGAGATATGATTCATATACTATTATATCATGATTATAGGGTTATTATAGGTATGTGAAATATTTAAAATTGCATATAAATAATTAGGATTTTAATTTTGGGCTTAGAGGCAACATTAGGCTTGTGGAAATGAGGAATCAAGCTCAATAGGAGATTTTCAAATTCTCACATATTTAATGAGAACTTGCATGAAATCAAAATGAGTTTAGGAAGGCTAGTGGGGGTCTTAAAAGACATGTTTGTGGAATTTGTTTGCAATTCTGACATTAGAGTTTTATAAACAAAACTTAAGAGGGTAAAATTGCTCAAAACCCTTACTAAACCATTGTAAAGACAAATTTGAGGAAATGAGAGAGAGAATGAACAAAAATATAAAAAAATGGCATTAATAATGATTTGATTTTAAATAGGACTCAGTTAGGATCCATAACATCAAAATTATCTACATGAACATGGTAAAAATAGGGTATTTTTGACCACTTTATGTGTTTTGTAGTTTTTAAAAGGATTCTGAGGATGAAATAAAGTTTGGGAGGAATATATAAACTTTTTATAAATATATATATGACCATATAATACTTTGAAATGACTCTTGAGTATGAAAATAAATAGCTTCATCTCAGATAGTCAAAACTGACATAGTGGACAAGCTAGTGAGAAGAGTGGAAAACTTCAAGTGGGGTGATTTTAAGGTGTGTCTAATTATTATAAGGCCATTTAGGGTCCTAAAATTTTTCATCCACTACCTCCCATGGATTTTCATTTGAAATTGAATCTAAATTTGAGGCCAAGTGTGTAGGGTTCATGAAGGAGGATTTTTTTCGATTGCAGATGATGATAGGCCATTTTTAGATGATTCCAAATCACCAGGTCTATAACCAATGCATGAAAAGGTATGTATATAAACCTTACCATTTATTCCAATAATCATAACTATCCCTAATCAGTTTTAGGATGTTCAAATAGGTCCAAATAATGAAGGTAATTTTTTGAGCCAAAATGAGGAGTTTCATGCCACATTTCATGAGTTTTATGATTTGGATGGACACTTGTTCTTCCTAACCTTGCATGGTTCATCCAACATCCTATTATAATGGAAAATTAACTAATTCTCTCAAATTTACAAGTGTTTTTATGACCTTTTTAATTCTCTCTTCTCCTCTCTCTCTCAAGTTCTATAAGAATAAGTCATTTTGGCTATTGTAACTTATGCTCTACCTGATTATGGTGAAGCCCTACTCATTTACATTCCATTTGATTAATAAGACTACTAATTTTTTCCTCTTCATGATTTTTCATAATTTTTTATACTTTAATGTTGGATATTTCTTAGTAAAGACTATGGATTCTTTAGCATGTTATCTCATTCTATCATCTATTTGTAGTTAGAAAACTTCTTCTTGAAGGGCATGTGAAGTGTTCTAGGAAATGTCAAGGATTGAGTGAGTTAGTATACTAATTAATGAAATTAAAGGCCTTTTGTTTAGTCCTCCTATATTTTCACATTCATCCATAACCTCATAACGTAACATTGATGTTAGAAGATGTAGATTGAAGGAGGTATGTTTGGTTAGTCCTTTATTCTCATGTGTAACATGTTGATTTGAAGTTGTCATTTTATTTGGTGTGTCACCTCCCTTAGAATATTTTTATTTTACTTATATCTCTCCCTTTCCCCCCCAAATTTTAGTTGTAGTTGCAATCCAAAGTGTTACATCAAGGGAGATAGTGCTATCTAGAGATTCACCTCATCCTTAGGCTACCCAAAAGCCTAGAGGTTTTTCCATTGTGCCACTTGGATGATGAGAGATTATGCATCTCCTCAAGGGGTGAAAATCCAAGTTAAAATAATTTTTGGCATGCCTTTTAGGACTCTTAATCCAAGATGTTGAAATATTTTTGGTGTTCTCTTTCAATAATCAGTCTGTAAAGGCATCTATCCAATCATTAATGGTGACTCTGAAGTTACATCAATTGGTCAAGTAAATAAAGTTTCCTTTTGAAGATTGTTGGTAATATATTTTCTATGTTCTTGATTTCAATGAGGTTTCATGGATAATATTGGTGTTGAACATTATTTTACACAAGTTGGTGAAACATTTTAAGCTTGTGCCATTCTTTATAAATAAGAGCAAGTTATTAATCAACCCTATCATGAATTTTACTAGCTTCAACATGAAGTGTATCAACCCATTCATTAAGTGTATCAGTCCTACAATCAACCTTCTCCATATCTTGCTCCTAGTCAACCTAGTCACTTCTCAAGTCAATCTATTTCCACCTTCAAACAAACTCTTTTAGGATATGAGAGGTATATGTTAGATCTTGACACACAAAGGGGATATGGTCAAGAGTTTCCTAGTCATATTATTCATAAGGTGAGAGATACATTAGAGCTGGTCAAAAGATATTGGGTACCTATTGAGAGCTCCAATTGGCAAAGGCTCAAAAGTAAGATGCTTGATGTGAGTGGCATAATTTATTACTTAGAAGATAGGTTAAGATTTAATGAAATGCAATCTCACCAAACCTATCAACCTTCATATCTACTTCCCCAAGTTTTCTATCAGCCATATTTGATCCCTACTCATGAGCTCAATCAAGGATATCAAAGTCATCCTTTTCTTAATCAATTGGAAGAGAGAGTTGAAAAGGGTAACCTTGTTTTTGAAGCTAATATTGATAGACAAATTAATTTAGTAAATATTTAGATACAATAGTCCATGTTAGTAGAAAAATAAGTGGAATTCAAGCCCTCATTATCCTCTCCCATTATAACCCCACTTCAGGAAAAGACCTTTAGATATGAGATTACAAGTTGGAAATAAGGTGGAGAGTCCAAGCCTAAGGAGATTCAAAGTTCCTTAAAAAAATTCATCCAATCCTCAAATTTCATCACTACCTTAAGAAAAGACTTCTAATCTTAACATCCTAAGCTAGAGTAAGATAGTGGAATCATGGGGAAAGAAAGAGGATAAAAGCATTGTTAAGGAGTGTGAAGTTGAGAATGAAGTTGATTCTTTACAAGTCCCTCCCACACTTCCTCAAGAAGAGACCTATTTTCTTCCATGTCAATACTCTTGCATTCCTTATCCTCATGATTCTGCCTATGAAATTAAATAAATACTTTTCCAAATTAACCTAGCCAAGAAAATTGAAGAGTTAGAGTCAAAGATGAAGTTGTTAAGTCAAGGTGTGATAGAAAGTTTAGACTCAAAAGAAGATCATATGCCTTAACACACCCAACCTATCCCTCCTAAAGAAAGTGTTAAATCTAAATAAGATGTGAATGAATTTATTTTTAAGTGGAAGGAAAATAAACAAGATATCTTAGCCCAAGGTTTGCCTCCCCTTCCTCAAGAGATCCTAAAAGAATCCCCAATTTTACATTCTCAATCTAATTTTGAGCCCTATGTTCCACCTCCACCAACTATTTCTCTTGTCCTAATCCCATAACCATTTGCCTTGATGTAAATATGCTATGGTAATGTAAATAATATTAGTTGGTTAAGGAAAATTCAAAACTCTTGATTGAAGAAAGTGCAACTCCTTGGTAACCTCATTGGGCTAGGTCACCAAATTTCAAGATGCCTAGTCTTGGCATCACCAAGAAGGAGAAGGAGATTAAAGATATTGAATCCCTTGAGAAGAAAGATCAGATTATGATAGTTGATACATAATTTCAGATCCCTTAAGAGGTCCTAAGTGTTGAAGAAAAGTTGAGCCCTTGTGTTGAGTCTTCTTGTTTGATTGATAGTGAAGAATGATTTTCTTGTGTTGAAGAGGAAATCTTGGATGAAGTCCTTTTGGATTCTAAGGAAGAGGATGAAGGTATTTATCTTGTTTTTCCCCTTCATGATTATGATAAAAAAATAGTATGAATACTTATGGTAGTAGTTTAAAGATATTTATAATGAGTTTGTGTCTCTCAAGGGGTCTATAAATTCTTTGGAGTTGATTACAAGTGATGGTGAGCAAGATGACATTGTCAAAAATGTCATAGATGAGAAAGGAAAAGTTCCTAATCAACCTTGGGATGACCTATTTGTAGTTATTGGAGTAGGTTACATTCCTATTCAAGGAGGCTATGATCTAGTCAAAGATGGAGAAGGCAGCCTTCGCACTAAAGTGAGTATGCAAAGAAAAAGCATCCTTTCAAATCTGTCCTTTCAATAAACATATGGATTTGATGATGACATGTTTGAAGTCATCAAGATGGGATATCATCATCTCATTTATTTGAGATAAATGTATCAAATACTGAAGGATTGAATAATTTACTATTGACATCAATCTTCTAACAAGAAACCACTCCTCTTGAAGCCATACCTACCAAGAAGATACTAGTTGATCATGAAATGAAGAGTGGGAAGAAGTATGAGGTATGCATACAAATTCAAGAGGAATTATTTTACATTAGAGACCTATTCAAGGATGATATAATTGAGGGTAGATCAAGTGAAGTGCCAAGGAATAGGTCCGATTTATAAAGCATCCAATCCAAGGAGAAACATGCTTGTCACTATGATTCATCCCATCATGAAGATGATTCAAGAAGTTCTACTTTTGATCCTAGAAAGGAGGTATGCTTAGTTGATAGTTGTACATAATAGTTTGTTTTTTGATTCCCCTAAGTGCCTTGAGCACATGTGTGTGTGTGTCTTATAAGTTTGTTTGCTTTGATTTTGTGTGTCCTTACATTGTGTGGTTGAGGTAATCAAGTGGTCTTGTCTTAATCAAAGTCTATGGTCAAAGTGATATTGTTGTGTCTCAAAATTCAAATGAATCCCTAAGCCCAATGGATTAATAAGGCTATTGGTCTAGTTAGTATACTAGACATAATACCTCTATGAGTCACCAATTTGTTGACCAAATTTAACTTTTAGGTCAAATTGGGGCCCCTATAGGTAAAAAATTGATTTTTAGGTGTTTGGAAGTCTAATATATTATGTCATAGGGTGTATTATATGTAAATTGATGTCATTTAATGTTGTACTAGCCTTGGTCCTTAGTTATTTTAGTCCCTTTAGTCATTTTGAGGTCAAAAAGGGGCATTTAATGACTTGTATAGATTTATTGGGAAGTGTGAAAGTTAAAAAGAGTTATGTCATGTGACATGTGTCCTCACATGTCTTAATAAACTATTATTAATTGAAAGTGGTAGGTACTTCAGAAGAAAGAGTATTTTTCTTAAGAAAAAAGGTGAGTTTGACACTTGTATGACTCCTTGGGAAGTGTGCCACTTAGAATAAGGTCATGGAATGAATCTTCATATTACTTAGATCCATATTAGTGCTTTAAATTATTTTGAAGTGCCATTTTAGACCCAAAACCATTCTACTCATTTTTCACCCTTCTTGGCAAGCAAAAGTAGTCTTCAAGTTTGTACTTGGTATAGCTAGCAGGGGAGGTTTCAAATAAGAAAAATTGGAGAAGTGAAATTAAAATATAATAAATTAATTTACATTAAAATATTTTGAAGAATGGTGTCCTATACTTTATGAACCATCCTCATGAAGTTGATTGTTCTTTTTTTCTTGCTATTTCATGCACCCTATAGGTCTTGCTCCATTTTTGGCAAGTCTGTAGAAACCAGTTGGTTAATTTGACTCCATAGGATGTTTCCTATCTTATAATATGAATTCCATGATTTTTTTCAAGTTTTATGGTGTTTTTATTAGAAAATAATCTCAAGTTTGCAAGTTTCTATCCTTTAGGATGATAGGCCAGTTTTCCACCATTCTCAGACCTTTATAATTTGAAAATTGTTTCAAGAGGTTGCATTAGTGTAATTTATATGTTTTAAAGGTTATATTAATCTACATACCCATTTAATCCTCTTTATCCAAACAATGTTTCATGGGTTATAGTCATAAACTTGATATATCTAGTTTGTTCCTTGACTATCATATGCAAGAAACTGAGTGAACTAAAATAAGGAATTTAAAATTAATGGTTAAAATATAGGTTTTAATATGTTGAAATATTAATTAAAAAATTAATAATAAATTGAGCCCTGCATATGGTGCAAGGGAAGAAGATTGTTGTAGGCATGTGCAACATATGCTCTTAGCCTGCCATTAAACATCACCTACAGGTGTCATGAAGGAAGATTCCACATTGAAATGAAGGTTTTGAAGTTTTTTTTAGATTATTTTAAATATTAATAATGTATTTATACGTGTGAAATAGGATTGCATAGGGTTTTCTAAGCTAACTTGCACCTACATCCAACTATGTTTGACTATGTCATTCAGTAAGCTTGAACAAATGGTTGGAAGGTATAAGTATGGACATGTTTGTATAAGTATGAATATGGATTTGTGTGGTAAAAATAACCTAGATAATGTATTAAAACATCCTACCTAAGGTATAAACATGCATAATGACCTATAGGGGTTACTATTGAAGAAGGAAACATAGTCCAAAAGGCATACTATTTGAGAGTTTAAGGTATGTGAAAGAATATATGAAAGAATGGAATGATGAATGGATATTGGGACCTATAAATAAAAACAATGAATATATTTATATTCCATTGAGAGTGAAAATCAATCAAAATTAAGGTCTTCAATCAAACAAACATAGTTCCCCTACTAGAAACCCTACACATAGTTTCCCTAACAAGTTTATCTCAGATTTTCATGTTTTTGGATGGTCTATGAATAAGGTTAAGGTCTAATTTTTTTTTGAGAGAATAATTACCAATTTAATAATCCTATAAAATAACTATTTTGTCTAGACAAATAGGGGAAGTGCCCTCTATTTTGTCTCAGACAAAGGGTATTTTCCCCATGCAAAAACCTTATAGTTTGGAGAAAAGAAGTGAAAAGGTGAGTTGAGGGCTAAGTGAACCTTTAAATAGGGTTTTAAAAGATGGGATACATATATAAAAACATAGGAAACCAAGTCAATAAAGGATATTTTTAATAGAGAGGTCTAAACCTCTTAAGGTTATAGATATTCTCATGAAGCAAAGGTATTCCTTAAGTCCAAATAAGAGTTCACTATCACTTCTAGATCTAAGTGAGATTTTAAATGAATATAAACATGTTAATATTTTCATTAAAAAGGTGATAAATCTATTTAAATTCAAATAAACTTAGTTAGATGATCTAAACCACAAGAGTGTAGGTAGGCTTACTAGGCAAACTTTAGACTTAAAAGCCAAAAAGGGAACTACTTTCACTTTTCACATGAGATATGATTCCTAGCATACTATGTCATGATTATAGGGTCATTATAGGTATTTTAAATCTTTAAAATTTCACATAAATCATAAACAATCCAATTTTGGGCTTAGAGGCAACATTAGGCCTATGAAAATGAGGAATCAAGCTCGATAGGAGATGTTTAAATGCTCACATATTTCATGAGGACTTGCATGGAAGCCAAAGGAGTTTGGGGAGGTTAGTGGGGGTCTTGAAGGACATGTTTGTGGATTTTGTTTTGAAATTCCAATGTCAAATTTTTATGAACAAACCTTAATAGGGTGAAACTACTCAAAACCCTTGCTAAACCCTTGTAAAGACTAGTTTGAGAAAATGAGAGAGATAATGCACCAAAATGGACCAAAATGGCATGAATGATGATTGGATGTTAAAAATGACTTAGTTAAACTCCATACCATCAAAATTATCTATACAAAATCTATATGAACATGGTAAAAATATGGTAGTTTTGATCATTTTGTGTGTTTTGTAGGTTCTAGAAGGAGTCTAAGGATGAAATAAAATTTGGAAGGAAGATATAAAATTGTTATAAATAAATATGACCATTTAATTATTTTAAAATAATCTTAAGTATGAAAACAAACATCTTCATCTCAGCCAGCAAAAACTGGCATAGTGGACAAGCTAGTGAGAAGAGTGGAAAACTTCAAGTGGGGTGATTTTAAGGTGTGTATGATGATTCTAAGGCTATGAAGGTTATTAAAAATTGTCATACACTCCATCACATTTATTTTTATGTGAAAATTAAGTCAAATTTAAGACTAGGTGTGTAGGGTACATGAAGAAAGAATGTTTGGGATTATAGATGATGATAGTTCCTTTCCAAATGATTCTAGATGACCAAGCCTACAACTAATGCATGGAGAGGCATGTATGTAACCCTTACCCTTAATTATAATAATTATAATTGTCGCTAATTATTTTTGGGATGTTAAATGAGGTCCAAATCATGAAGGTAGTTTTTTGAGTTAGAATGAGAAGTTTCATGCCATATTTCATGAGTTTTATGACTTGAATGGACACTTGTGCTTCCTAACCTTTCATGGTTCTATTGAACATTTTTGGTCCTACAAGTAAAAAATAAGTCTCCATTTTTCCTTGTTTTCCTAATTAGTTAGTCTCTAATGTCTTTGCCTTATTACAATTATGGTTTTTCCCTTTGTAATAGGCCTGTTCTTATAAAGAGCAAAGTGATTAGAGTCATGTACATTTTTAGGTTGATCTAGGGGTTATTTTTTCTTAAATAAAATTACCTTGGACAAGCCTTTTCTGGCAAAGGAATGAGCTAGTTTCAAAGATATGCAAGTCTTTCACAAGACTCCAAAGGTTAAGTGCCCTTGTGGAGGGAAAGAAGGTGACAAATGGGACCTTTCAACTAAGCTATGAAGGACAATTTTGGACCTAGGGTGCCCTTGCAGAGGGTAGATAATGAATTTTAAATAGGTTAAGGTAGAACACTGAAAGGCAAGTTTCCTTTGAAAAAGTGACAAGGCAAAACCAAGGATTTCTTCAGAGTTTTTGTCTAAATAAAATCCATGTAGAGCCAAAGGTAAATTCCTTTGGATAAAATGCTTGAAGGAATTCCTTAAGAATTTTTTTTGAAGAAATTCACCAAAGGAAGGCTGAGACATGAAGGCAATATTTCCTTCAAGAAAATGTCTAAAGGAATTCCTTCAGAAATTTTGTCCAAAGGAATTGGGAAGACAAAGGAGCCTGAAGGGAAGAGGGCTCTTGGCCAAGGAAAATGGGCATTCTCCATTTTTTTTGAAGGGTCACCTTCCCTTTAGGAGGTTTCATTTTGAAAAAGTCCAAAGGAATTACCATATATGATGATAGGCATGAGAACATCAAATTCAACATGGTGAGCTAGTTGTTGGAGGTTTAAACATCTGGTGACATGCCCATAGATGTCAACTTCAAGATAGTGAAATAGCTGTTAGTTCTCAAATGGTAATGGGCCTATGGACATCAATTTTATGGTGATAAGATAGGCATTGATTTTAAAATGTTTAAGGATGGGCCCATGCATGAAATGGGTTACTAGTTGAAGAAAAGGCTAAAAGAGATTTCTTTCAGACAAGATGTCTGAAAGAATTCTAGAATGCTTAAGCATCACTAAAAGCAGATGGTAAAGCTTGAAAGAAGATATAATTCCTTTAGACAATTGTCTGAAGGATTTCCTTTGGATGTTTTACCTGAGGAAATCTGAAGGTTCAGAGACCCAAAGATAGAATTAGTGACCCACTAGGAAAGGAGCCAAGAGGAGAAAAATAATAGACCTGAGGGCTGAGTTTCCAAGAAAAGACAAGAAGTAGCATAGGAAGAATATAGCAATCCAAGTGGCACAAGAAGCATTGATAGGAGAAGTTATTATTTTAGATGAAATAGTCTCCACCAAGTAGTCATCAAAGGGAGCACAAACATTCAATAGAGTGACCCCTTTTTCTTCATTTAGCCTTAATGAGTAGATAGTTGTGTAAAGCTTCATAGAGAGGTGGCCTTGTCATTTAGAAAACAAAGTGACCCATGCTTTAGTAGGAACATTTAATATGGTTTGAGCAACAAAGTCAATACTTATGACATCTATAGCATGGTTATTTCAAGCCATTTATGGAAGGATGACACCAGCATGAGTGAATTCCTCTCTCATAGGTGTTTAATATAGTATGGGCTGTCTATTCTTGAAGGCACCAATAGTCTTTCTCTTAATGATATATATTTTAACCTCTCAGCTTGAAAAGGGGATCTCTCACTTGTGTAAGGTGAAGCCCTACCAATTTTACCTTTGAATTAAAAAAATGCACTTTACCTCTATCTAACTGGTTATACTTCTGAATATGTCTATGTATCAACTTTGTGTTTAGTCATTTCATCTTAATGCTTTCATAGGCTGGTACCAACATATATAGTATATCCATGACCATTTCTATAGGTTAACAGGAAGTGCCCAAGTTGGAGCATAGAGATAGAAGAGTAATTATCTGATAGTGTGCTTCTATAACAGTTATAGTAAGTTCTTTTTCTTTGTATCTTCATTAAGCCCCTTGTTAAAGTGCCCATATAGTCTAGTCTTTTATTCAGATGAAGTGTCTATTCACCCTTTTGGTCTAAAGTGTTGATATAATCTGAGTAGATTGAATCATTTGGTGCATCACCATTTTAGATAGGTTTCGATTTTGTTATATACTTCTCTCTTTTCACCCCCCATTATTAATAGTAGTAGTTAAAGACCATCAAAGATGCATCATGGGGGCTAGCCCATATCTAGAGATTCATTCCTTGATTTGTCAAGCCCACAGTAGGAGGAATGTCTTAATTATGCCATGTGGAAGAGAGGAGCTAAGCCTTTTTTCTAATGGTGCAATCCATAGCATCAATAGTTTTTGGCACACCTGGTGGGACAATTTTTAATGCTCAGAGAAGTTATAAGATTGGTGCTAGTCTTTTTACTGCAAGAGTGAACAACTAACCCAACATCTAGTGACTCTATTTTCAAGAACTCAGTCTTTGGTCAGAGATCATCCTGACATCCCATGCTTAAGGTCACCACAAGATCTTCTACCAAGGGCGTCCCTTTTGAATTCATTAAGCTGCCCTTAAACTGAGAAAAGTAGCTAAGGTTTGTAAGGACTCATCCCTATACATCAAATCATTTTCCTAGACCTACCATAAAATATACCTACATGAGAAGGTCCCAGTTGAACCCTGTCATCACCATGGCTTTACCTTTTGTAGCCTTCCATAGTAAGAGCCATTTAAACCTTATGCATTATGACTTAATCCTAGGGACAACCCTTAAGAGTGTTCCTCCTTTTAATGAAGAAGGTCCTATTACCGCTATTGAGCATATCAAAAATATAGCCAACCTCGATAACATTCATAATGTCAATAAAGAGAACATAGCCATTAGGTTACTGGTATTGTCTTTTATGGGTAAAGTTTTGGACTAGTATGGGACCTTGCCTATGAATTCAGTTGGCTCATGGAATGAATTATGCACCCTCTTGACAAATAGATTTGGGATGAAGAGTGACCATCTCTCTCTTGCTAAGAAATTGAACACCATGAAAAGAGATCCAAATGAATTTATGTAGGATTTTAATACCAGGTTCCAAAAGACTTGGGACAGAGTCCCCATTTTAGTGAGGTTGGCCCCAAGCTATGTTTTCTTTTATTACTTAAAAGCTTTGAAAAATGATATTTTTTTCATGATATAGTCCATGGGAGGACAAGTGTTACTAGTTACTTATGAAATAGCTACAACCAATGAACATTGTCTAGTACAAGTAGGAAAGATAGCCCCTAAACCTCATATGCCACTCTTTCCCAAATTACCACCCCTAGTTCAGACTTTTGCACCCACCTTAGCTCTTCTTCCTGGTGTAGAAAAGTCAACTGATACCTCACCAAATGACCTCCATGAAGTTAAGAACTTGTTATAAAGTGTAACCAATGAATTAGTGTCTCTCAAGAGGTAATAAGCTCAAAGTTATCAGTTGAATCAGGGATACCAGTAGTTTAGACAAATGAATAGACCTCCTTTCTAAAATTATAACTAAGGCTAGGGTTAGATTACCCAATCTAGACCATATCAAGGTTATAATTTAGGTGCCCCTTTGTCATCCAAAGCTCTTGTTCCCACTCAAAATAACTTTGTACAGGAACAACCTAATTTCCCACCCTTGGGGTATGGTTAAGAACAAGTTGCATATACTAATGAGTTGCCAAATCAATATGTAAATATGAAAAATGATCAAATAGTCTAATTCCCAAGTTTTTAGGCATCAATACAACCTAAGATGGGCAACAAGCAGGCTCAGTCTGATTCTACTCTCATGAATCACCTAAAAGGAGAATTCTACGTAGTCAATTATGTGGGGAGTTTGAATAACCAAGGTGATTATGTTGTAGCCAATACTAGGTCCAAAAAAAGAGCTATGGAGGAAGCATATGTAGCTACTCAAGCATCTACAACATATTTTTCATCATAAGTGAACCATAAGTTCCCAAATTACAAGCCATTAGTTGCACCCTCAACTCATCAACTTGTACCTCAAGCTGTAAATGCCCCCAAAAAAATTCAAAAGGGAGAAACCCCTAGATAAATATGGTGGACCAAATGAAGAAGCTGCACATGAATATCTCATTATGGGATTCCTTAGTAATTCTAGGGAAAAAGGATATACTCCAGAAAGAATTACACAGGTTAAATGAACAAGTTATCCCATCAAAGGATGATATTGTGTTGATTATGAATGGGCACCCTTCCATAGTAGGTCAAGTAAAGTAGGATGAAAAGGTTCCTTATTTATATCTATCCTTAGTTATTAGAGATTTATTAGTTCACAATTGCATTATTGATAGTGGGTCAAGCACCTCAGTAATGCCCAAATGTATAACTGACAAGCTAAGACTCAAATATGAGGAAATGACTAAGGGAGTCCTGTAGTTAGATGAATCACTAGCCAAAACATTAGGAGTAGTAAAAGGATTGAATCTAACATAGCATGCATATCCAACCTTCTCCATTCCCCATGAAATAATAGTGGTAGATGTTCCTCCCTAATTTTCTCTCTACTTATCTAGGGATTTCACATCCAAGATATGTGGCTACTTAGCAACAAACTATTCGTACATGGTTTTTAAAACCAAATATGAAATTAAAGTGAAGATTGAGTCAGAACCAATCCATAGAGATCATATAGATCCATACTGAATCAAGGTAGCAAATGTCAGCTACTCCATCCTTGATGAAGAAGAATTCCAAATGGACCAATCTCCACCCTCTTCTCTTGAAGGAGTTATTAACCTACTCTTAGATGAATGGAGAAGTGACCATATTGAACATGACCCATACAAGTTCATCGAAGAGGTAGGCCTTGGAGTTTATTGCATGTATGAAGAAGATAATTTTTTTCCAAATTTGATGAAGGCCATCCAAGAGATCTCTGGTCTATGGCAACTCTTCTTCGATGGATCAAGGAGAAAATTGGGAGCTGCTAGTGGAGTAATGTTAGTTTCACCCTCAAAGGAGAGATACTTCTCAACTTTTAGGTTCCAATTTTCTTGCACTTACAATGTTTCAGAATATGAGTATCTCATTCATGGTTTAGAATGGGCAAGAAAAAGGGGAATAAAAAAATTGTAAGTTTTTGGAGATAATGAGTTAATTGTAAACCAAGTGAGAGGTTAAAATTTGACCAAGAGTTCCTTGCTTAAGTATTACAACACAGGGTGTGGGACCTAATAGAAATTATTCTAGCTTTCAACATTATTTCCATTTCAATAGAACAAAATAAGCAAGCAAATAGACTAGTAGTAGTTAGTGCTTAATTTGACATTCCCAAGAGAATAGGTCAGGATAGTAGTCTACACCATTTAAAAGTGATAATAAGACCTTCTGTACTTGATAATGTCATGAATTAGCAAGTGTTTGACAATAATCAGTAGATAACAATCTAGTAAGAGGACACTGAGTTTGCTTCTAGAAATCAATCCAAGCTATAGCAGTAGTATGATGGCCATATTGTTCAACTAAAGAATAATAGACTTCCCAAAGGTTTGGTCACTCTTGAAACCATTTTCAATGAGGATGACCAACTAAAAAAGGATAAATCAAGCATCATGACCAAGAAAGAAAATTATTAAAGAGTCAAAATTTTCAAGGATAGGTTGTTTGCACTTGGGAAGGTATATGCAAATGAGGAAAGGCATTCTTTCATTTTGTTATGCCAAGAGTTTGCTGATGTTTTTAATTAGAATTATAGTAACATAAATGGTTTTGACCCAAGCTTGGCCCAACACACCATTAAACTAGAGGAAGGTGCCAAACCCATCAAACAAAAATAAAGGCTTATTAATCTGAAGATTGAGCCTCTCATGTGGAAGGAACTCACCAAGTTGATTGAGTCTAAAATTATTTTTCCTATCAAACACTCTTCTTGGCTGGCTAATGTAGTCCCTATTATAAAAAATAATGGAGAGATTAGACTATGTGTAGATTTTAGAGACCTCAATAGAGTCTCGTTAAAACATCACTACCCCCTCCCAAGTATGGAATAGATCCTCCAAATGGTGACAGATATTGAACATTTATCCCTCCTAGATGGGTATCTAGGGTACAATCAAATGTTATTCTAGGACTGTGACTAGTACAAGACAACCTTCATTACCAAGTGGATAAATTTTTCTTACAAGAAGATGTTATTCAGACTATCAAATGCTATAGCCACCTTTCAGTGAGCCATGGACATAGCTTTCTAGGGCCTGATAAATAATATTGTATTGGTCTACCTTGATGACATGACAATTTTCTCTAAGGATGTAGGCCAACATCTGAAACACCTGAGGTAAATTTTTGAGAGGTGTAGAGAGTTTGGTATCTCTCTCAACCCAAATAAATGTATGTTCAATGTCTATGAAGGTAAAATCCTTAGTCATGTTGTTTCAAAAGGGGGCTTGACCATTGATCTAGAAAGAGTATGCGCCATCCTAGTGTTGTCCTTACCTAAACACAAGAAGGGTTTGTAAAGATTTTTTGGTAGAATAAATTTTATTAGGAGGTTTATCCCTAATTTTGCTAAGATAGTCAATCCACTAACTTTCATGCTAAAAAAGGATGAGAAGTTTGTATGGAAAACATAAAGGAAGGATAGTTTTGAAGGGATTAACAAAGCTATTGCCCAGGCTCCCACCTTGATCAATCCTAACTTCTCCAAGGATTTTAAACTTTACACCTTCAAAAATGAAGAATTAATCTCCACCATGCTCACTCAAGAAAATGATGAAAACCTTAAACAACCTCTCACATTCTCCAGCTAAGGTCTAGAAGGTTTCAAAATTAGGTACACATATGTTGAAAAGCAAGTACTTGTGGTCATATAAAGCCTAAAGAAGTTTAGACATATGTTTTCAAACAACAAGGTTCATGTCATGGTGCCACATCCCAGTGTCAAAGATTTCTTGATTAGCAGTGATCTAAATGAAAAGAGAGCATGATGGATTACCAAAGTAATGTAATATGACGTAGATATCAAAACCACCAAGCTGGTAAGGGGAAGAGAGCTATGTGAACACCTCAATACTGACCTTAAACAATAGAAAGAGAGAATTTTACTACTTCATGATGAAGCTATATTAGAGAAACTTGTAATCATAGAGGACTAGGCACAAGACATGACTCATTTCCTTCTCACTAGTGAGTGTCCATAGGGCCTTGATAGGACTAAGAGGACGTATTTCAGGCTCCAGTCACTTCCTTATGTCCTAGTTGATGGGGTGATATTTAGAAAATATTTTTTAGGAGTACTCTTGAGATGAATAGACTCAATATAGGTCAATAAGGTATTATCCAAATTTCATGTCAGGCCAACTAGTGGTCACTTTGCTCCTAAGATAATAGTTGTAAGAACTATGAGGGTTGGTTAATTTTGGCCCACTTTATTTATAGATACCCATGCCTAGGTATGAAAGTGCCAAAATTTTTCTTTCTTTGATTGAAAGTAATGGCTAGTTGCAATGCCTCTGCAACCTATTCAAGTAGAGCATCCATTCATGTAATGGGGCATAAACTTCATAGGAATGATCAAACCTCCTTTTAATGCTAGCCACAAGTGGGTCTTGACGACTATAGATTACTTCATGAGATGGGTATAAGCTATTGATTTGAATGAAACCAATTAAAGTGCAATCCTAGACTTTTATGAAGGCCTAGTGACAAGATTTAGAGTCCTAGTTACCATCATCTTAGATAACACATTATCTTTCTTAAGAAACAAAACAAGTGAGTGGGCATTAGGATACGACATATACCTTAGTACTTCTTCTAATTACTATCCATAAGGAAATGGGCTAGCTGAGTCCACCAATAAGAATCTGATCAAGATCATTAGGAGGATAATGGAAGAAAATTAGAGAACTTGGCATGCCAAGCTAAAAATAGCCCTGTGTGTAGATAGGGTTACTCCAAAAAGAGCAGTTATTAATTCACCATACCCACTTGTGTATAGAAGGGAAGCTAGACTTCCTATTTCACTTAAATTTCTAACCTTGGATCTTGCCCACCAGCTACAATTGGAAGAAAGTGATAGTATGGAGGTCAGACTTTATGAATTAATGGAGCTTTAAGAGGCAAGAAACCAAGCCATGGTTTCCATGACCAGCCATTAGTAGAAAATGAAGAAGCATTTTGATAATAAATACTCATTGAAAGGCTTCTCAAAATGTGACATTGTCTTAAAATGGGATGAGGACTGATTTAAACCTAGAAAACACACAAAGTTTGATGCCTTACGGAGTGGTCCATATGTCATCACTCAGTGCAAGCAACATAACACATTCCAAATTTATAGGTTGGATGGTGGAGAACTACATATCGCTATTAATGGGATATATATTAAGCATTGTCACTCAGCCTTCTCTTGTTATGTATATATTTTTCCTATTTTCCCTAAGTACTTTTGTGCATATTCATAGTTTTTCAGCCTTGTGTGTGTTTTGTTTATTGTTTGGGGTAGAAGCTTCATGTTGATTCTTTAGTCTCTTAAGGTTATTGTTAGCATTTTAGGATATATTATAACTCTATTCCTAATAGACTTGTAAGACACTAGTTTTCTTAAGCATAGTAGCCATGCTTCCCCTATGAATCACCAAATTTGTTGACGATTTTTGGTCTTGTAGGCCAAAAATTGGTCTCCCTATTTCCTTGCTATCCTGATTAGTCAATCTTTGATGTCTTCACCTTACTACAATTTTGGTTTTTTGCCTTTTTAATAGGCATATTCTTATAAAGAATTGAGTGATTGGAGTCATGTAGGTTTTTAGGTTGACCTAGGGGTTATTTTCACTTCAATCAAATTACCTTGGACAAGCCTTTTTTGGTAAAGGAATGGGCCAATTTCAAAGAGATGAAAGTCTTTCACAAGAATCCAAAGGTCAAGTACCCTTGTAGAGGGTAGGAAGGTGAAAAATGGGACCTTTTAAGCAAGCTTTGTAGGACAATTTTGGACCTAGGGTGCCCTTATGGAGGGCAAAGATCACATTTAAAAGAGATCAAGGTAGAAGGCCAAAAGGGAAGTTTCCTTTAGGAAAGTTACAAGGCAAAACCAAGGATTTATTTAGACTTTTTATCCAAAGAAAATCCATGTAGAACCAAAGGTAAATTCCTCTAGAAAAATACCCAAAGGAATTTTTTTGAACTTTTTTCCAAAAAAAATCACTAAAGGAAGGTCGAGACATGAAGGCAAGATTTCCTTCAAGTAAAATGTCTGAAGGAATTCCTTCAAACATTTTGTCTCAAGGAATTGGAAAGACAAAGGAGCTTGAAGGGCAAATTCCCTTGCAGAGGGCTCTCTACTAAGGAAAAGGAGCCTTCTCCATTTTTTCCAAAAGTTCACCTTCCATTTTGGAGGTTTCATTTTGCAAAAGGTTGAAGGAATTACCAAAGATGATGACGGGCCTGAGAACATCAACTTCAGCATGGTGAACTAGCCATTGGAGGTTCAAACATCTAGTGATGTGCTCGTAGATGTCAAATTCAAGATAGTGAAATAGTCATTAGTTCTCAAATGGTGATGGGCTTATGGATGTCAATTTTATGGTGATAATATAGCCATTGATTTTCAAATGTTTAAGGACGGGCCTATGCATGAAATGGGTTAATAGTTAAAGAAAAGGCTAAAGGAGATTTATTTCAGACAAGATGTCTGAAAGAATTCTAGAATACCTAAGCATCACCGAAAGTAGATGGTAAAGCTTGAAAGAAGATAGAGTTCCTTTAGAAAAAGTGTCCAAAGGATTTCCTTCAAATGTTTTGTCTAAGGAAATTTGAAGGCTCAAAAACCCAAAGATAGACTCAGAGACCCACTAGGAAAGGAGCCAGGAGGAGACAAATAATATCCCTAAGGGTTGAGTTACCAAGAAAAGACAAGAAGTATCACAGGAAGAATAGAGAAGTCTAGGTGGCATAAGAAGAGTCAGTACAAGTTATTGCTATAGATGAAATAGTCTCCACCAAGCACCCATCAAAGGGAGTGTAATAATTCAATAGAGCAGCTCATTTTTCTTCGTTTAGCCTTAATGAGTAGATAGTTGCATAAAGCTTCATAGAGAGGCAACCTTGTCACTTAGAAAATAAAGTGACCCATTCTTTAGAAAGAACATTTAATTTAGTTTGAGCAACAAAGTTAATACTTGTGATGTCTACAACATGGTTCTTTTAGGCCATTTATGGAAGGATGACACCAACATGAGTGAATTCCTCTCTCCTAGGTGTTTAATATAGTATGGGTCACTTGTTCTTGAAGGTACCAATATTCTTTATCTTAATGCTATAGATTGTAACCTTTCATCTTGAAAAGGGGATCTCTCACTTGTGTAAGGTGAAGCCCTACCAATTTTACCTTTGAATCAAAAGATCACATTTTACCTCTATCTAACTGGTTATACTTCTGAATATGTCTATGTATCAACTTTGTGTTTAGTAATTTCATCTTGATGCTTTCATAGGTTGGCACCAACATATCTAGTATATCAATACCATTTTTGTAGGTTAATAGGAAATGCCCAAGTTAGAGCATAGAGACAGAAGAGTAGTTATCTGATAGTATTCTTCTACAACACCTATGGTAAGTTCTTTTTCTTTATATCTTCATTAATCCCCTTGTTAAAGCACCAATATAGTCTAATATTTCTTTTAGATGAAGTGTCTATTCACCCTTTTGGTCTAAAGTGTTGATATAAGCTGAGTAGGTTGAATCATTTGGTGTATCACCATTTTAGATAGGTTCTAATTTTTTTATATCCTTCTCTCTTTTCAACCCCCCCCCCCATTATTAATAGTAGTGGTTAAGGAACATAAAGATGCATCATGGGGAGCTAGCCCATATCTAGAGATTCATTCCTTGATTTGAAAATCCCACAATAGGAGGAATGTCTCCATTATGCCACATGGATGAGAGAAGTTGAGCCTTCTTTCTAAGGGTGCAATCCATAACATCAATAGGTTCATCCCATATCCTCTTCTCATATACAAGTAACTAATTATATTAGCTTTACAAGTGTCCTTGTGACCCTTAGACTTCTCTCTTCTCCTCTCTCTCTCAAGGTCTATAAAAACTAGCCATTTTGGCCATTGTAACTTATGCTCCACCTGGGTATGGAAAAGCCCTACTCATTTGCATACCATTTGATCAATAAGACTACTAATTTTTACCTCTTCATGACTATTCATAGTATTTTATACTTTAATGTTATATATTTCTTAGTTAAGACTATGGATTCCTTGTCAAGTTGTCTCAATCTATCATCCTATTTGCAATTGGAAAACTTCTTCTTGTAGGGCATGTGAAGTGTTATAGGAAATCAATGATTGAGTGAGTTTGTCTATTCATTAGTGTCATTCAAGGCCTCTTATCTATTCCTCCTATCTTTTCACATTTATCCATAACTTGATAATGTAACATTGATGTGATAATATGCAAATTGAAGGATTGTATGTTTGGTTAGTCCTTTGTTATCATGACTAACATGTTGTTGGCTGGAAGTCATCATCTTATTTGGTGTATCACCTCCCTTAGAATAGTTTTTTTTCATTTATCTCTCTCCCTTTATCCCTCCAAAGTTTATGTGTAGTTACAATCCGAAGTGTTACATCAAGGAAGCTATCCCTATCTAAAGATTCAACTCATCCTTAGGCTACCCACAAGCCTAGAGGTGTTTTTATTATGCCACTTGGATAAGGAGAGATTATGCATCTCCTCAAGGGGTGCAAATCTAGGTGACAAAAATAACTATTAACATGCTTTGAGAACATGTTTATGTCTCACTTTTCAAAAGATATATCTCACCATGCTTGTCCTCATGGTAGCATTTTGAAATAATGATATGTGTAATATTTATTTTCAAGTTAATGAAAATTCTTATGGTTATTTTTTGTTTCCTATAGATGAAGTGCAACGACATGTTTTACAAGAATTTTTGATTGAACATTTGGGTTTGTGCTCACTACTAGTTGTCATTTTTAGCATAGATTTAGATTATAAAATCTTTATACATTACATCATGATAGGTTATTGAATAAATTATTAGGTAACCCTTGGTTATGGATTTGACAGGGAAAATCATTTGAAAGATTAGTTTCAGTGTATGTTCTAGTCTCTTAGGGATCATTAGGTGTTTACCATTATCTTGCATTAAATTTTTTTATGCATCTTTTCTATGGAATATTATCATGAAATAATATAAGATACCATACTATTTATAAACCACCAACACACCACCCTCTTTCTTTTTAATCATCTAACTTATCCTACCCTACAAATAATACACCCTTTGTATACTATAAGTATTATTTTCTTTGCAAATGCATAAGATCTTGCATATTTGAAATGTGTTTGTAGTTTGTGTTTTAAATTATGGAAATGCATTATTTTATTCAACCCTCGTTGTTGTAGATTCTATAGAGTGAAGATTGTAGTCTCTCTCCCATATATCTTTAGTAGCCTGTATATGATTTAGAGCATTTATGTATTTTGTGTGACAACACTTCATGGATGAAGTGTGTAAACTTGGTCATGCCCTTATCATATCTATTTCTCATGCCAAAAATCCCCATGGAAGTTGAATTATAAAATCTCTTCATGTTAGCAAGGTACCCCATAAGTCCTCTTACTTCATTCAGGTAGAGCCAAAAGTAGTAGGGAGCTGACCATATCATTTATAGTGCCTCTCAATCATTTTTTACATTTGATCAAACCTTTATTCTAAACCCTTCCCCAAATACAATGACATATTATCACATTTTTCATCATTACTTACCATTTTCTCTCAAGTGTGCAAGGTTGAATATATGAGGTGTATAACTAGGAACCAACACTCTTAGCATATACATGTTCATAAACCCATCCTCTATCGAACTAAATTTAATAGTCATATACATCCACTAGATGAAGTCACCATTTACTATCTAATTTATGGCTCACCAATAGAAATATAAATACCCTATATGGCCTTAGAGACCATGCACCATA
The DNA here is from genome assembly GCA_037957365.1 of Torreya grandis. NCBI lineage: Eukaryota > Viridiplantae > Streptophyta > Pinopsida > Cupressales > Taxaceae > Torreya > Torreya grandis. The sequence goes on along the minus strand of JARHVA010003538.1, from coordinate 1,570,328 downwards.
TGATACCAACCAAATGTAAGTTAGTCTTGCATTTCTTTTTGCATCCTCTAGATGACTGGTCACTCTATCAGGATATTCTTTTAGGCTCAGACCTATAATAGTGTGTTGTGCCCAATAATATGACCCTTCCAATAGGGAATCAAGTATATATATAGATAAAACTACACTAGTACCATAGGGACCCAAGTAATCTAAGTTCACAAGTCATACATATATTATATCATCCCTATCATGCCAATATAAAAGTATTGTTCACTCTTATCAAGAAATAAAATTGAACTAACAAGAGCTATCAAAATTAATATCTCACTAGGCATTGATGCCTATGTTAGTGGTGGAAAAGCTACAACTTGTCTTGATGTTATCCCTCTAGGAACACCATTTGGGGTGAATTCTAAGTCCTCTAGGGCATCAATATCTATAGACCCATCCTCAACCGTAATGTGTGTCATACTTAGTGTGTCCTTGAGTAAGGCTCACCTACCCTTTAGCATCCAATAGATCCTTTGACCCTAAATGGGTAGTTGTATGATCATCCATATGTCCTCCACTATCATGGTGGCCTTACCTATTAGTAGGTGGGAGGTTGAAGTATATAATTTCTAGCACTCTACTAGTGCTAACAAATATGATTTATCAACTAGAATAACATGTATCCAAACTATGTGTTGTAAGTCCACTATCTCAAATAATGATATTATGTCCCATATTATCATCCCTAGATTATGTAATACTCATAACTACCACTCACACACCACCACAACACCTACTCACTCTTACATATCACAAAACAAAATAGAATCAATTCAATCACTTATATATTTTCTCTTGGATGATGATTTTACTAATTTATTCAAATTATGGCCTTAGCATTTTATTATTATATCCTAATTTATTTCTTTCTTATATGTCATTTGCCATTTGTGGTGATCTTATTATTTTCCCTATTGATCTTACCATTTAGTATGGTGTTCCCATTTTTCATCAAGTCATTTTCACCATCCCCCCAACTGATATATAATCTCACCATTTTGTAATTTGTTCCTACTAATTATTAGAATGACCTTGTTATTTCAAAAAAGTTTTCCATTTATATGTCTTGTATATTACCAAGTGTTTTTACCATTTGACTAGTGTTTCCACTGATTGACCAATGTTTTCACTAATACCTAGACATTCCCACCATTTCTGATGAAGTTCATTCAATTCAATAATATCATTGATTTTATTTCCAACCACTTTGGTGAGGTACTTGAATTGGACATGGGTACAACATTAGCACTATGACACCATTTTTGTGGGTAATTTCACCATTCTCAAATTTTTGATAATGTCAACTTTAGCAAATTTTCATTTTTATTAGGGGTATTAAAAGATTTAAATGATAAATTTGACCAAAAACTATTGTACTTGTCAATACCCCACTCCCTATCGACCATTAATACTCTCTCAAATGTTCACCAAGGTGTCTATGGTATAGGATATTGGCCATTTTCTCTTTGTCTCTCATGCACAATACTAGAACTTCTAAATTATATAGCCTGAGGGTGAAAACAAATAATTGTCAGCCCTCAAGTGTAAATTTAATAGCTAAATTTTTTAATTTTCCTCTTGTTCTTATTTGTGATCCATTTTATTCCCAATAGGCTTATTTTTGCCTCCTTTGGTCATTTTCATCCCATGTTATTCAAATTGCTCTATTTTAAGCCTCTATTACTAGGTCCCATTCCATTTTCTTCTATTTGAGGGCCCATCCATTACAATTATTTTTTTTCCGCCCCACCCTTGAGGGGGCATCCTATGCTTCCCAAACATTATTTGGGGCATTTTTGTGAACACATTTTTTTTAAATCAATTAAAATCAATGAAAGTGGGAGAAAAATTATTTCTTCTAATTTTGATCATTTTAAGTGACCTTTTTATTTTTTTAAAATCCATTCTTTTCTTGAATGTATCTCCACACCCTTTCAAACAAGGAAAAAATGTAGAAATCTAATTCTCACCACTTTCATGTCAAAATTGCAAGTCAAAATTTATTCTTGAAATAACATTTAAAATTAGACCAAACACCATTAAAACACTTTAATTCATCTGCACATGTTACATTCAATTTTTGAAATATCTCAATATGTCCCCAATTGAGGCATGGCACTATAACAAATTATCATCTTTGATAAATTCAAGTAGAATACAATTATTATTTTGGGGGTGATATTTAGGGGAAATTAACTAAAGAAAAATAATCAAAATTTGACATTACATAAGGCACATAAAATATAATTAGGATTAAATAGTAAAGCAAGACAAATCAAATGGATAAACTAAAAATCCATGAAATGAGCTAATTATCTAGTTATGACATATTCAAATTTCAATGAACTTTTGAATTATGACCTCATCATGACATCATCAAAAAGTTATCATGCACTAGGTATTTATGAGGATAAATATATGAATTAAGGAAATCCATGACTTATTAATGCACCCTCCTTCCAAAATAATCAATGCTATTGCCTTAAATATTGAAAAAAAATGGCCACACATCTTGATTTCTATCCTAGGGTCACACTTAGTCTGCAAAATGTATAAATAGCAAGGCCATTACACACTTCCAACAAGATTTTTTGTGAAAATAAACCATGCATAAATCTATCTAAAATATTCACTAGTTTTACCAATTCATTCACAAACCAATCCAATAAAGCTTAAAGAGATGTTGTAGGCATTATCTCTACAACATTGATAAATATTTTGAGTTTTATATCTAGACACAGTCTGCTTGTGGACCAACTTTGATAGTAAAGTCCATGGGGAAGGTATAACTTGTCTTTTTTATGTTTTCTTGTTTGTTTCTTTATCTCATAGACCTCAACCAATTGAGGGAGTAGGCTTAGTATGTTATTTATTTATTTTTGTTCTTGATTTTATTCAAAGTCCCACTAGGTATTTCAATGTGGAGTAAGATAACAAATAGGTTAGTCCATTTGTAAGCGAATAAAATAAATAAATAACATACTAAACCAATTACATCAGTTGGGAAAGGTATATGAGATAAATAAAAAAATAATGAAACATAAAAAAGAAAAGTTATTCCTTCCCCATGGACTTTACCACCAAAGCTAGTCCAAAAATGTGATTGTGTCCAGATATAAAACTTGAAATATTTAGCAATGTCATTGAGATAGTGATTCCAACATCTCCTCAAGCTCTATTAGATTGGTTCATGAATTAATTTTAAGAATTAGTAAAACTTTTAGATGTATTTATGCATGTATTCTTTGAACTAAAAATATTGTTGAAAGTGTGTAATGGCCTTTGTATTTATATGTTTTTCAAACTAAGTGTGACCCTAAGATCCTGATCAAGATGTGTGGCCATAAATGGATTTAATTTTTGAGGCAAAAGCATTGATTATTTTGGAAAGAGGGTACATTAATAAGGAATGGTTTTCCTTAATTTAGATATTTGTCCTCATAAATACCTAGTGCATGACAAATTTATGATGATGTCATGATGAGTCATAATTCAAATGTTCATAAAAATTTAAATATGTAATAACTAGATAATTAGCTCATTTCCATGGATTTATAATTTACCAAATTGATTTGTTTTGATTTTTTATTTAATATTGATTAGTTTTTAGGTGCCTTATTCAATGTCAAATTTTGATTATTTCACTTCAATTAATTACCCCTAAATGTCACCTACACAGTGGTAATTTGATTCTAGTTGAATTGGTCAAAGTCGATAGTAGGTTGCAATGTCATTACCTAATTAGGGATGTATTTATATGTTTTATTAATTTAATGTGATGTGTACTGATGAATTAGAGTGTTTTATTGGTGTTTGGTCTAGTTTTGTGCATTATTATGAGAAGTAATTCTGACTTTCAATTTCAATATGATAGTGGTGAGAATTAGATTTGTACATGCTTATATCTCAAGATAGTGGGTTTGAGAATAAGAATCATCAATATCCTTTAGATTGGAAAGTAAAATGGGCTTCCTTAAGTTAATATTCATCCCTCCAACATACTTCATGAGCATATCATTATTAAATGTATCTTTCCCATTTAGACTAGCTTTTTTGGAAACTCATTTGTATAAACCTACACACATTGACCTTATTTTTGCCTCAAATATTCTCTTCAATAGAAATTTCCTATTCATAATAAATAGGATAAAATTGCCTCTTAATTAAAAATTTAGATTTATCCCACTTACTAATTGGTGGTAGGTTATTAACAACCAAATAATTAAGATAAATCTTAAACTAAGTTAGAAAATGACTAGCTAGCTTCAACCTTACAAAATAAATTTGTTGTTATTCACTAATTCAATGATAATTAAAGTAAACTTCCAATTTGGATAACCAATGATTAATTTTATCCACATTTATCTCACCTTCATAGAGTTTAATGTCAATCTTTTCCTCTACTTTTAATGGAGGTGGAGCTCAGCTAAATTTAGGCTTTTCTTTCTCATGGTTGGAAGCATTAAGCTCCTCTCTTAATTCATAAGTATCCATGGAAACTCTCAACTTTACCATGACCACCTTCATAATTTTCCCAATCTCATTCATGGATTTATATATTATTACAACATCCTTTTCTAGTTTATGGAGTCTTCCTTCATAATTTTTAGGGATCTTGTCATCTTCAAAAACCATACTTCTCAAATCTATATTCTAATTTATTATGGATATCTCTATTTGTAAAGAGACCCAGTCATAATTTCCACTATGAATTGTTACTATTTTCATGGGAATATATTTTAAAAATTATAACCAAACAAACCACATAATCTATGGAACATTAATCAACTCTATTACCAATATAATTTGTAAACTAGGTAGATATTCCACACCAAGTTTCACCAACATGGATCTTATAAACTCCTAACAACTCCTTGATTTATTGAATCATAATTTATGTGTTAAATTTATTTAAAACAATCATTATTGTGATTTAAAACTAAGCTAAAATTCTTGCATATGGAAAGGAGTACAATAACATGAAAGTAGAGCAAGGAACTAGCAAAATAGAATAAAAAGAGACACCATATTACCTTTGATCAACATAAATTGAGAAAACTCTAGAAAAAGTGAGGGATATCCTCCTTGTTCCATTATATCTTTATTCACATACAATATTACTTCCTTCATGAAAATCCTTTGTATTTCACTATTCTCAAACACTCATATGCTCTACAACTTTTTCACTTATTTTTTCCTTTCCACATTCTAACTCAGAAAACCACATACAACCAAGAAGATTACTTGCTAAGAACATTTCCTCTACCTAGAAAATCTCTCTCCATACATATATATGGAACATAAGAACCAAATGGACCATGAAATAGAAGCCTAAAAGACTCAAAATATGAAGAGGAAGCATTTAAAGCCATTTTTCATACCATTCTTTTCACATTGATATAATTGATTAAATATGTAGGGGGGTTACAAAACTATCCTAGTTTGGTTATGTAACTACCAGTGAAGCTTAAAAAACCATTGAGTTGGTTTGATCACTGATAACAATGAAAAATATTTTAAAGGCCATAAATTCCACATACAAACTTGGATTGACATGTCATTTATTTTAAAATTGCATAATTTTTCAAGAGGAACACAAATATGTAATTAAATATTACTTTTGATTACATCTTCATAATGTCTTAGTCTTTTTACCAATACCTATCCATTTTAGGTCATAAAGTGTAATAAATTCTTATTGAACTTACTCAATGGCTATAACTAGAAACAATTAATATAAATAATGTTTCAAGTTACATTATCATGCAATGATAATAAATAATAAATTAACCTATATCTCTAATGTTAAAGATCAAAAATTTGGATCAACTTATTATAATAATATAAAAGTTATCCTAAGACACCTAGGATTAATGAAAAATAGCTATAATATTGTTGCATCCCCTCAATTTATAGGAGTCTTTCTAGTACCAAGCATTCCTCTGAACTTTTCAAATTTTCCTCATCCAAATACTTTTGCTAGGATGTTTTTTGGTTTCTCTATTGTATGGAAATGTTGAAACTTGACATTTCCATCTTTCACATAATGCCAAATCATATGAAATTTTGTCATAATATGCATGGTTCAATCATGAAATACTTGATTATTTTTCATTTTAACTACATAATTTTTAACAAACATGAGAGGTGTTGAATAAACCTATTATTCCTACAAATTTGAAAGAACTCTTCTATTCCACAAATTCTCTCTAGTTTCCTCTAAAGTGGCCATATACTATGTTTCTAATAAATAAATTTCTAGGAGTGATTGATTATTATATTTTAATGTTTGGGTGGCCTAATTAGGAATAATTTTATATGATTTAGGCACTTCAATTTCATATTATAAAGCTCCCTCACTTTTTTCCCTTGTTCTTGTGGCCCATGTTCATTGTGTGATGAAGTTGGAATTTTTCCTTCAGGAGGATTTTATTTCTCATGTACAGGAGACAATAAAGACTTAATTTATTCCTAATTGTATATCCCCCACTCATAATTTTAAATGTGTATATCACTCTCCTTTTAGACATCAAACTTTGCATATTTATCAAGTCAACATAATTTTTGATCAATATTATCTTTGTCCTTTCATAAAAGACAAAATATCTTGAAATTAGAATCTTATTATTTTTATAATTATATAGCCTATTATCCTTATAAGATTTAAAACATCTCAAATCAATGAATTTATAACTCCTGTAGTCCAATTCATTCCTCTTCTCTTTTAAAATCAATTTGTATCCATTCATCTTATGAAAATTACAATATGGTTTATTGTGTATCCTATGTAGACAATGTGTTGGATAGTGATGAGTATAAGGAAGTGTGATCATCTCCTTATCTAATAATATAATCAAGATATCATGAGACCTATCTCTATATATAAATTATATAACCCCTTTGTTTATTTCTTATACTCTACTCACTGTATGAGGTGCTCTATGAAGTGGTTCTTTGCCTTTGCTAAGTATCTTTATTGGTTTTTTTATTCCACTTATATCCTAATCATAAGTGGAGTAGGTTCATGTACCATGTTAGATGATTATGGATCTAGGAAACCTAAATCTAAATCTACCTCTGAGTGTGTAGTGACTAGTCCCAATTCTATCTCTAATGCTATAGCTATGTTACATAGATATTGGAATGATTTGGATGTTTGATATAATAATTTTTAATTAAGAATAAAAATGAGGTATTTATAAATTATTCATTCTACATATAAATATATTAGTTGAAAAATCAACTGATGCATACATTATTTGAATCTTATAATGTACTCAGTTATTTGTTTTGTCTGACCCTAGTGTAGTGAATGTAACCTCACATATATGACTTGCAATCCCTTATTTTATATGTAGTTCCTAATAAATATTGATTCTAACTCATAATATATATGTAGTGAATAACTAGGGAGTGTATGATGAAACCAATTTAGTGCCTCACCTTCTATAGAATTTGGAAATAACAATAGTAGAGTCAACTTGTTGGTGGCATGTACCATGACTTTCCCATAAGCTTAAAGGTGCAAGTATGGGTCTACATGCCAATCAAAGTTTGGTAACACTAGTATATAAAATTTGGGTGGTAAATTTTTAGTGAATATTCTACATAGAATAAGATTTCCATGGATGACATTAGAATCAACCCAAGAGTGGTATGCTTTACTCTCTAATGTCAGATGGTGTACTTGTTTTTGTAAATCACCTATGACATGCATCATTGATATTACCTCTTTTGAAGGTATATTATCATCATCAAGGGGTTCATTTAACTTTTAAATTTTGTTATTTATCTTAGCCATTGGTACACTACATTAGGGACCTTTTTTAGGGAGGATTAGTTCACTCTTTGTAACTTTTAGAGGGGTGATAGATTGGACCTAGTGAGAGGGAAATGGTTTATCACCATCATGGAGATTAGGTTCAGAAATGGGTTATAATTTAGTAATGGGGTTTAGGGAAATTCATTGGTATCTTTTATTTTGTTAATTTTAAAATAAGTATCATATGATAATGGAATAGAAGATAATTTATTATCATGTGAATGTAAGTTATGTAAACTATGAGCATACAAATAAGTGCATGTGTGATTTTTATCATTTGACCTGGAATTAGTTTGAACATGAGAAATAAGTGAAATAGAGAGATAACTAAAAGGTTTAGATTTAATATATTCTTCACCAAAATCATAATAATCATCATTATTCCAAGGTTAATCAAAATCAAAGTTTAATTCACTTGTAGAAGTAAGAGTAGGATAAGTATCATTTGCATGCTCACTAAGAGAGAGATTAGGAGAATATTTTAACTTTTTAATACTATGCAATATATCATCATGTGTGGGTGTAATGCAATGAATTTATTCACTAGTTATGTGTGGAGTGAATGTATGATTATTAATTTCAATCTTGGAGTCAAGGGTAGAATAAGTACCAATCATGTTTTCATTTGGCATATTATGACATATAAGAGAAGAGTTAGAGACATTTCTATTATCAATATTTTACAAATAATAATTACATTGAGCTTGGAATGTAAAAGAAGGTGATAAAATAATTTTTTTTACTTTAGTTTGTGCATTGGTAAAAGGTGTAATATTATTTGTACATGATTTTTAAAATTTGACTGAGAAGGGGAAAGAATATGCATTGCTCTTTTCTATGTTACTTGAATAATTTAAAAGTATATTTCATGTCTTGCACTTATATTGATTTAATTTAAATAAGGAGGTAGCAAAAGTAGTTGAAAAACTAAGATTACATTGAAACAAACAACTACCAATAAGAGGTTCTTTTTACATTATGTTGTTAGTTTGATTTTGAGGTATATGAGAAGAGGGAGAGGAAAGAGTAGAAGATGCATCTAATATATCCTCATCAACACTTTCATTGTCATGCTCATAGTAATCTTAATATTCATCATTAAAACAATAGTCATCATCATCATTATAAATGAAATCATTATCATGTGATAATGTGAAACCTTGGAAATTTGTCCATTCATTATTATAATTATGAGAAAAATTCAAAAATACATCAATTGGGTGATGGGTAAGAGGCTTCTTGGATGTCATTTTAAACATGCCAAAGAAGATAATGTAAATAATGAATAACAAGCATATGATAGGTAGAATGTAATACAACATAGATATACATGAAAATGTGGTAAATATTTATCCCAATGTGTGAAAAAAAAATAGGATTGTACTTGAAACCCTAATTCCTATTATTTGGATGTATAGGGACCTAGCATGTAGATCTAGGGTTTGATGAGGGTTGTTTGAAAAAAAACTTAAATTATATTAAATTAATGAAAACTTAATGTAGGAATGATTTGAATGAGCTAGATTGTGTCAAAAATTAGGAAAAAACATAAGTTTATAACCCTAATTTAGTGCACAAAAAATTAATAAGGTAAACCCTAGGCTAAACTAGGGTTTTTTTTAATATTTGAAGTAAGTTGAGTTCACCAAATGTTTTAACTTTTTAGGAGTTAGTACATGTAAATCCTAAGTTTTTAAAGGGCCGAGTATATTAATAACTTAAAATTAATATAGGAAATAATTGATTTTACAAGATCTTCCCAAAATAGCAAAGATGTAAAGAAAATGTACTTATCTAGAATAAAATAGGTATTTCTATGACTTAAGAGGCTGAAGCATGCTTGAGAATTAGTCAGACATATTTGTTCCATGACTATATTTTAAATCAAACTTTAGATAGTAGTGATCTTATGAGGATATTAGCACCTATGGAACTAGTGTCCAATTATGGCACTAGTGTCCTTAGAGGACCTATTTGAAACTTTCAAGAAAGTTGTGGGAAAGTTTGAGGGATCTATAGGTGATTTTATGACTTTTATAAACTCACCTATGTCATTATTTTACTTTAATATCTTTTGAAATCATAATGAACCCCTAAACATGTGAAAAAAAAATGAATTAAAAACAAAATAAAGGGAAAAAATAGGTTGTGTGATATTACAATCACACAGAGCAGAACCCCTATTGTCTTGGCTGCTACCTATATTGACCCCAATGCTATGAGGCTTAGATCACATATAGTTATCCCTTAGATAAAGTGCATAAAAAATACACATGGTATGTTAGAATTACTTTCACTTAGGCCCTTATTTGATCAAGCATGCAAGTCTAGATGTGATAGCTAAGTAATATAAAATGTATTGAGTTGTATTCTTGACTTATTTAATGTAATTATGTGCCAAGATAGTAAGTTCTAGATGTAAAACACCTTGTGAGGCTATTTATATAAAAGGAACTTTGATTTGAATGTAAGACCTTGTTTGTTGGCTAATAAGACATAAAAAGGGGATTAAAAACATAAGAAAAGGATCAAGGGAGGGTTAGGACCCAAAATAGAGAAGAAAATGACTATTGGACACTAGTGATAAAAGGTGGACACTAGAACTATGTGGCTCTACTATCCACATAAGGACACTAGTGTTTTGAGGCCTAAAAATAGAGTTAAGATTGGGCAAAATAAGCTAGGGGCTCTTGTGACTAGTAAGAGATGACTCATGACCATTAGGGGTGCAATTAATAGGGAAATAAAAACATAATAAATATCAAAAGACCCAAAATTACCATGTGAACAAAGGCTATATTAATCACTAAGACCTTCATGTAAAAGAGAAACAAAATACATAGTACTTGTGGTTACTTGACCAAATTAGGGTGTATACAGTAGCCATAAATTTGATTTTATGCCAAGTATTTATGATGTAAAATTATTATTCAAGCTTAACTAAAATAGTGAAGCATATTCAAATTCAAATATCCACATATATAAAAACATGCACTTCCAATAAGATAATTTTAAACATGCAACCACCAACAAAATCCTTAAGGTATAATACCAAACTCCATAAAAATATAAGGTCCTTATTTCATTATTTTGAAAATGGGGTGTGTTGTACAAGCAACAAAAAAATAGAAACTCCTATTGGGAAATACTCCTGAATATTTCAAGAATATAAAATCTCTAATTTCACAAGAATAAACAACATTAGTTGCAAACAATCACTTAAACCCAACCAAAATTTAAAGGAACTAAAGTCCATGGGAATAAGTGACATACTAAGCTAAAATCCTACCAAAGACCATTTAAGTGTGTGCTCGAGTGATTAATTAATTTTATTTGCATTCACATGTAGTAATTTTGATTTGCATAAGGTCATAACTACCAAGGGTAAACAAATTTACATTTTAGCTTTGGGCAAGTGGTGTGGGCATTATTTTGATGCCAACTAGGTGTTTACAACATTTATAGAGATACATCTATTTCCTTCCAAAGGCCTTGATCCACTACTAACCATGATATAAAGCACGTGGTGGAGGTTACCGAGATCACCCTTTAGAGGAGAAAGTGTGTATTTTATCTTTTCACTTAGTTATTTTGAAAGGATATTTTTATTCATTTTTATCTATAGAGGGTTGGGGACCAAACCATAGGTAAAAGGGAAATGAACAAGTTCATAAAAAATTAAGATAAATTAGAATTGAATCAGTGTTACATTTTATTTATATATTATATTAAGTATATTAGATGGTTTTGAACAAGACAATAACTTTTATAAATTCACAAGTTTTGTTCAAAATTAGTGACCTTTAAAATTCAATAAATGGAAAAAGCAATCATAATAGTTCACATAAGATTTTTAACAAAAAAATATAATTGGGTTCTTTGAGTTCAATCTACATTACTTTTTCAACATTATTTTATTGCATTTGTTTGATTAACAATGGAACCTCAATGAAAAATAGTTAAGACAGATCTACCATAAAAATTAGAAAATAAACAAAATCAAACCTAACCTAACAACAAGGGATTAGAAGGAAAGAAAAATTAAAAAAAATAGGAAATTATAAAGAAGAATAAAGTATTTATAGGGTGTTCCATTCCAATTCAGACTTGGAAGTAGTGATTGAGGAATTATCCATTTATAGGCAATGGTACATCCTCACCAGTTAGACCTTAGGTAGAATGCATTATCACCCAAGTTTTCAAAAATTTGGTAGGGACCTAGCCATAAGTCATCAAATTTTTTATTCCATCCCTTTTGTTCATGGGACTTGTCCCACATAAGTAAAAGGTCATAGATCCTAAATGATTTTGATATGGACCATTATTCAAACCAATGTTTGACAACCTCTTGATGCCTACTAAACTATAATAGGGCTCTATCAAGGTTTTTATCCAAATGTAGAAGGTTTAAGAGGTGATCCTCTATTTGATCATTTATTTATAAGTAATCCCTCATAAATAATAGGGTAGGGATTCTTAGTTTGATTATAAAAATGGGGTCTTAGCCATAAAACTGATGGCCGGGGGAAGTTCCTAGAGTAGCTTTAGTTCTAGTCCTATTAGCTCATAATGTAAATTTCATTCATTATGCCAATTCTTAGGATTATTTTCCAAGATATTTTTTATTATGCTTACCAGATTATAATTTTTAGATTCGACTAATCCATTCCCCTATGGATAATAATTAGAATATAAATTCAAAGTTACCTAATGATCATATGCCAATTCTAGAAATTGAAGAGAGGAAAAGGTAGGTTCATTGTCACATACCAAAGTATAAGGCATACCAAACCTTATGACAATGTATTCATCCAGAAAATGTATGGCTATGTTAGTAACACAATTCTTGAATCATTGAGCCTCAACCTATTGAGTATAGTAATTCATTGTATTAAGGATGAACTTATGTCATGTAGATGAATTCACATTTATTTCCTCCATAAATTCTAGTCTTCACTGTGTGAAAGCTCGATCTTTTATTACTAGCAACAAAGGCATTAATGGAGTGTGATCTTTATTTGTAACAATATGATATATATGGTAGATTTATACATGTGCATGCACATATTTTAATAGGTGTGACAAGTAATACCCACCCTCAATATTTGGTGGTCAACGGAATTTTTGTATCCATGCCCAGTCAAATGTTTTCTATGGAGATTATTAAGCACCTTAGTCACTTCTTTACTCAGGCATCTGAGATATATACCTTCATGGTTCCTCTTATAGAATATCCATGATTTGATCATGAAATGGATAATTTTTATGCATATTTCTATCCTTTGGATGGAATTCAAGTGCATGGGACACTCTTTATTGAGAAAATAGTAGATCACATATTGATACCAACCATCAGTTATGATATCTTGCACCATGTATTATTGACAAAATATATGTGAATCTACTTTGGCCATGGCTTGGATGAGTCCTTGACCTCTTAACATATTCATTAGTTATATCTTTATGTCAAACTCTTGAATAATGGTCATCTATTTACCTCTTATCTCACTCAAATCATTGTGCATTAATATAGCCTTCATGTGTAGGTCAATCACAACTATGAATGACTTACCATGGAGAATGTAGTGCCTAAACATTTTGAATAATTTTATCAAGGAAAAACTTGCTTGTATATGTTTGAATACATTAATTTATCATTATATAATGGAGAAATCATAAATGAGATAGGTATTTCATCTTCATCTTCTTTTTTCTATGTCAAAATAACATCAATTAAGTGTTCTAAGGCAAAAAGTAGAGGTAGAAGGGTTGTGTGTAGTGAAGACTGATCATTTCTAGAGTATTCATAATTGCTTTCTTGATTTAAACAAAAGTCATTTTTTCTTCAACCATCCATTCAATCTTTGTGTCCTTATTCGACATGTTGTTTAGTGTCCAAACTATCTCTATGAAGACTAAAATAAACTTTATGATGAAGTTGATCTTGTTGGAGAATGATTTCAAATCTTTTTTGCTACTAGGAAATGAGATTTTTAGAATTGTCTCCATGCTCTCTAGGTCTACTAAAATACCTCTTTATGAGATGATGTGACCTAGTAACTTACCCCATATGACCCTAAATATGCACTTATTTGGGTTCAATGAGATTCCATGTTATCAACACCTTTGCAATACTTCCCTCAAGTCCTTCATATGGTCTCCCTAGTTATTTAAAAATATAGTTATATTGTCCATGTATATGACTATGCATTTAATGATAAGATCCTTGAATGCAATGTCCATGAGACATTGGAAGGTGGAACCCATATTGATCAAGCTAAATAGAATCCTCTTGTATGTGAATTTACCCCACTTGGTTGTAAACATTGTCTTGATTTGGTCTTCATCATTTACCACCACCTAATTATATCCGAAGCACCCATATAAGAATGACATCATGTGGGAGCCATTCACTATCTATAGAACTTCATCTAGTTAAGGCAATAGGTCATTATCCTTTTTTAAAGCTTTATTCAAGTTATAAAAGTCCACATAGAGCCTTATCTCCCCGTTCTTTTTTCTGATTGGTAACAAATTTGCAACCCATGTGGAGTGTCTGATAAGGAAGATGATCCTATCTTGGAGCAACTTCTATAACTCCTTAAATATTAATGGCTCTAGTAGTGGATTCATCGATCTTTACCTCTATCAGAATGATTTGACTCCTAGTTTCAGAGGGATGGTGTGCATGAGAATAGATGTGGTAAACACTTTTAAGTAATCATATATCCATGCAATAACATCCTTGAAACACTTCAAGTCTTGAACAAAGTTTTTTTTATTATTTTAATACATATCATGCCTAGAAACATGTTCTTTGATTCATTTACATTTCCCATATTGTAGTGATGATGGATTATTCCCTTACTATGGGTTGATTTTTATTTATCACCCTACTAATCTAGGTCAAACACTTGTTTTAATGAGACCATTCCTTTATGTATATTGTTTGTATTCAAATTCATTATCCCATCTTCATCTATTTCAAAGTCTTCTCAACCATTTTCACCAATAATTTGATCTATAAACACCTTAGTGTTGGTGATGAAATCTAATAGGTGTTGGTCATCATTAGAGACTTGTAAATTGGTAATATTGTATGGGAATAAAGGATTAAATACTATCTCTACTATGAATCTTCTTAATATAGAATCAACCATTGGTTTTAGGGTACTGGTAGTTGTTTAGAATGCATCTGCCATATAATTTATCTTACGAGGTAGTCTTTGAATATTTAATGCATAAAAGTCCTTTATAAATTTCCATACTTGGATATGGTACCAAGATAAAATAATTTCATTACAATCATACTGTATACTTATCTATTTGACAACCAACTCTAAGGCACTAATCACTCTAAGATTCTTCACTTTATTTCTTAGTGTGAACAAGATACCATGAACTAGTGCTTCATATTTAGCTACATTATTTGTACAAACAAATTATAGGTGAAATACAACTAAATATGACTTCCCTTGAGGATTTATGAGTTCATCATTGGAACCAAATCCATTATTATATATAAAATCATCAAATTTCAAAGTTCATAAGTGATTTTTTTTAGTATGTGGAGTTTTGATAAGTTAGTTCTACTGTACCATTATTTTTTCACTAGCCTTCTCAATCACGAATGAGCATGGGTCTTGCTTCTTAGCTAATAAAGAATTTTTGGTCAAATTTTTGATGATAGAGGTAGGATTAGATTTTTTTAGAATGGCAACCTCCTCATCCATGAGGTTCACAAAATCTTTATTTTCATTGATATATATCTCTTTTAATTGGCTGATTTTTGAATCAACTATGCCCAATGCTAACAATGACTATTGGAAGCCTTGTCCTACACTTAGATAAGTTGTTTTCAAATCCTAGTACATGATGGAAGCACTAGGAAATTTATTTATTGTAAGTGCACATATGAAATCATCTTCATTTAGTTCATACATCTCCTAGATTTATGAACCTTTTTCACACAATCAACATGTTAACTAAGAATGTATTATAGGCTTCATCCTCTTTCTCAAGTGTGTATACTCTAAACTCAGACTCTTCAAATAATATATCCTTTATCTTTTTATATTATGTGATCATGTGAGTCATGTTTAGCTCATGTTTAATCTTGATCTAATTGGTTATGCCTCTCCATGGGAGCCACATATTGGAAAAGTCTATTGCCATGTAACCGTTTAGTGTCCTCGACCAATCTCTACTTAGGATCATACTATAAGCCTCAGGTATATCAACTACTTGAATATAAATAAATTAATAGACTCTAAGATTTAAGACCAAATACATATGGATGTGGTTAAACTCACCAATAACATTAACCTCTAATTTTTCTAACTTAAAAACTTTTCTATTTGAATTTGTAGGATTCAAATTAAACTACTAGAAAATGTCATAAGTAATCAAGCTAAAAGAAGCACCTGAATCAACCAAATGATTATGCAAGTGTTTTTTGAAAATATTGACCGTTAGAAGAAAAAGATGATTTTAAATCTTCTCTTTATATATTATGATGTGAGCATCAACTCTTCTACTAGTTTCTCTCCTTTTAAGAGTAGATAATTATTTTAGAAACATATCCTTTTGATTGGAAATTTGGAGTAATTCAAACATCATGATGTTGGCCTTAATTTTCTTCTTGGGTCATATACAGTATTGTATCCATGTTTTATTTCTTCCACTGGTCTATTAGTTAATGGGGGAGTAACATTGTTCTTGGTTTGATAAGAATTTTGGGGTCATTTAGGGTGAAACAAATTATTACTTGAGTTCTCATTAGGTGAAAATTGAGTGTTCTTCAGAGGAGTAGAAGTAGTTAGTGGGTTTTGAAACTTAATCTTCAACTGGTAGTTGTTTCCCATTTGAAATTACTTGAATTCATGGACCTCATCCAAGTTATCCTTAGGTTTATTTTTTATCTCAAATGGAAACTCAGATGTTTCCAAGACTAAATCTATGTTAGGGTTTCATCCACCTTGTTTATAATTATTGTCATATGTGGGGACTAGATCTAAGTTGTCCATATCCTTTTTTGAAATATATTTAAGGTAAAAATGATTTTTTTACAATAAAATTTAGTGTGTTTAAGTGTATTTTGTATCTTACACTAGGTGTGAAGTGATAAATCAGTCAAGTTCACTACATTGGAAGGACTATTTCTATTACTTTGGTTAACACTATCTAGTGGGCTAGGTATACTTTTATTATTTGTCCTTGTGTTCAATTGTCTATTGGTTATCTATAATTTAAAATTATTATTATGTGGTGGGTTATTTAGATTTTTTTTGGTGTTTTTAGGCACTTGCTTCTACAAATTGACCATATCATTAGTTAAATTTTGAACCATTTATTACAATTTTTATACTTCATGGTTTACACAAATATTTTGTTAATTTTTTTATTGTAGTTGTGGGCTAGCTACAAGGGTAATAGAATTAATAAACACAAGGGTAGCATGGTTTTTTTGGTTATGAGTATTGTTAATAAGTACCTAGTTGTTTAGAAATGATGGAATATCATGTTGGTTATTAGTAGAAGCAACATAACCATTAGTGTTAGGCATGATAGCCATGTTGTTAAATGTAATGGTAATAAGTTGTTGATTATTCTATTATGGTAAAACATGATTTTGAGGTACATAAGGTAGACCAATAGTCATATAGATAATAGGAATTAGATTATAAATTATATATGGGCTTGCATACAAGGTACTCGAGATTGGATTCATCAACTGGGTGTTATGTTGAAGAGCTTGGTTGATCATTAGAATTTAACTATAAGCATATGGTTGGCCAAGTGAAGGTAAAGGACCAAGTTTGTAACCTTTTGGCACAATTTTTAATTCAATGTTGATAGCCTCATTATAATATAAAGACAAAGATAAGAGGATTACTAGAGTTATCTTAAGGAGCATGGAGGTCATTGAATATAAATCTGCCAAATATGTTTTTTAGGGATTTTTTAAGGGTCCCTAAGAAGAATCCATATGTAAAATTCTAGTGAATATTAAAACTTACATTTCAAATTCTTGTTGAACTAAAGGTAAACTAGTATCATTACAAAGGAAAATCATAGGCATCACCTAAATATAAAATTTAGGCACCTCTATCTAAACATTATGGATGGTTTCGAGACCATATTAATGGTATCAAGACCCTATGGACAACATCTAGACCCTGTGGATGCTAGACTACACACTTTAGATGCTAGACTACACGCTCCTGATGCTCATTTTAAAAATATGAAAAGGTCATCATAGATATATTTTATCCTAAAAATTATTACATATTTGGATTATTCTTGAAAAATTAGACAATTTAAAAAAAAAACATCTTGATTTGAATCTGTATGCCTAAGTTATGCTCATTTGAGGTTCTGGATGCCATCTAGAGTTTGTGAATGGCACTTAGAGCCTATGGATGATGTCTAGAGCCTATAGATGGTGTATAGAGCCTCATAATCATTATTTTAATAATGAAAATAATGATAAAATATATCTATTATGACCTTTTTTCCATTTTTCAATTGAGCATCTAGAATTTACAATCTAACATATAGAGCATGTAGTCTAGCATCTAGAACGGGTAGACAGACATTTAGGGTATATCAATTTTATTGGAAAAATCAAGTAGAATGTCCTTTGATGCCATGGAAATTTATACTCATAATTTTATAATTATTTTTAAATGTTAGGTGATCTAACCTATAAATATAGTTTACAACCTAAAAATTTAGGCAACCTAGTGCTCTTTACTTGTCCAAAAATATCACCAAAACTAAATTTATGGAAATGGAATATCCATGAATTAGAAAAGATTCACCACTAAAAAAACCTTGATGTTTATATGGTAAGCCATTTTTTTGTGTGAGGTTATTTCAATATTTGGTATAACTCATATAAGTGTGAATTAAAGACACTTATTGGTTCATTTAGCTCGCTACAGGCAGTTGCAAAGTGGTGATATATGACAATAAAATCAATAGGCATCCTAAAGTGATTGGAAAAAATGTATTCTAATTTTTTATAGGAAGTGACACATCCATTTATTAACCCAAGGTACTAGGCATAAGCAACCTCTCCTAAGGATTAAGGAAACATGCAACAAGTCACATCCTCATGTTGAATTTACATTCAAACCAAGGCATATTTAAATGCTTGAATTTGTTCCCCAAATGTTTAAATCTAGTCATGTGTGTAATTTGGGCATAACTTGTTAGGATTATTCAATAAGTCATGAGTAGGCCCTAGAATGATCATAGGGAATCTTCCTATACCAAGCTAAATAGGATTAGTCACCATTGGTTTACATTAACGAAGCATAAATAGACTCACAAAAGGAATAATAATAGTTTTTGGTGAATTACCAAATGATTAGATAGGACTAAATTTACCTTTTCCTTTATTATATATTTGTTTAGATATCTTATGGTCACTAAGCTCTAAGAACTCAAAGCTATTCCTAACATATTTGGATTGGGTGCTTATATTTCTAACTTCCATCTTAAGAGGTAGTTTAGCTCAATGGATTTAAAGTTTTCTAATAATGACTTAGTCCAAAGTTTGGAAGTGAACACAACTCATGGTTTCAAGGCCCTAATTCTAGTGTCATAACATGTTGGTAATTCTTTTGACATAAGCCAATAATTAGGTTAAGGGGTTGTTAATCCCTACCTCTCCTAAAAAGTTCCCATGGAGGAAAATGTTTTCCCAAGGTCTAGAATTACTAGATATTGGTATATTGGTCTTCACTAAGTTGGATGATGTGGACCATTCCTTTAAGGAGGATATTTTAATGAAATGAGAGGGTATTTCACTTTGGTTAAGACATTTATTAAAAGAATACACACTTTTCTAGTAGTACATATAGGGTTAACCTCATATATAAATCAAACATTCTAAGATTTGCATATAAAGAGAACGGTTGATTTCTTTACTAGTTTAAAACTTTTATGAATACAATAATACTACAATGGTGATAAAGAAAATATGAAGCAACAATCAATATAAACTTCTAGTTGTAGATTTTTTAGTTTCTAAATTAACTCACTATCATAAAAATTTGTAAAAGATAAGGGATTAAGGGATTAAGGGGCTACAATCTAAATAGGTTCTCTACAACATCTGATTGGATGAATATAATGAAAACCAATCCCTAATTGAGTGATAATTAACACATATTCAATCGAGATGGTGTGAGAGTCTGTGAATTGACTAGAAAGGAGGAAAAGGCCATAATCACCAAGTACATGTGCAATAAATAAATTTAAATTCTTAATAACCTTTAAATATAAGGATATGCATTTTGATTAATAGTATGGGATGATTATAATCATTCTAATGAAAAAAAACTATTCTATAATAGTAGGATTAAAACATGTAAAAGGAGATATTATCCTAAGAAATCATAAAAGTGTATGGTTCCACATGTATTTATTACAAGCCACAAATATCCAAACATGAAAAACATCATCTAATTCTAAAAATATTATCCTAAAGAAAGGATCTCAAATCATAATGTATATACATGAAGGGGTGATCCCTTCCAAATATTTCCAACATAACCCATTAATAGGGTAGTTTCAAACAGTCATTACCAATTGAGGGAATATGGTTAGACGTGGATTGATTTTTAATTAGGAAGGAGTTATGCCCATGCTTCAGTTAAGGCCTATGTCATCTATCCTTATTTTTTGGCTGATTACCTTGGGTTCCATCATAATGTTCAATACATTTTCATTTGTCATTCTATCATTGATTTGAATATCCCTTATGTTTCAAATTCACTACTGTGCAAGGACTTGGTACAACCTCCTTCTTATCTTATGCTTCATTACGCTTGAGCCATGGACTCAAATTCTATGATGATGACACTTGTCTATATTAACAAATTGGATTGGAAGATTGAACCTAAAAGATCAAAGGTGAAATTTAGTCATAATCCTTTCAAAGAAACATATGAAGGATTTTTCTATTTGGATATAAATGTTTGCATTCAGTCAGATATAGATTCAAATATAGGCCCTTCCATGAGTTTTGATAGTCTTAACATCTAATCATACCATCAAATTTGATCCCAATGGTAATGCTAACATTATTACCAGTGCACCCTCTTCTTGTAAAGTTCTTTCCATGTGGTTGTTTCATGCTTATCCACTGATTGATTGAGGATTTTATGTTTCAATGACTATATTTCACTATGGTAAGGTGGGATTTTTCAAATGGCATCACCTCACTCACCCAACACTCTGATACTATGCTAAGTTACATAGACCACCCTAGGATAATGGATTAGTAGGATTTTTCCACATGGTGACATCCCACTAACTCACTTGCTTGAGGCTCATTCATGTTACTAATTCTATATGAATCTTTTTGGGATAGTAGATCACTAGGATGATGCCATGTGGTAACATCCTACTAACCTAATTGCCCACATATTTTATATTATATAAAATCAATCAGGATCAATGGATCATTAAGATATTGACACTTGGTAACATTCCAGTATTTTGATTACCTAGAACTATGATGACATCATTGATTCTATATAGATCCTTTCAATATTATGGATCATTGGGATGATACCACATGGTAGCATCCCACTAACCTACTTGAATGGAGATTTTATCTTGTATATAAAATATCAAAATCAATGGTTCATTAGAACTTGACACATGACAACATCCCACTAATCTACTTTCCTAAAACTATATTAACTAGATGAATGAAAAGTGTTACATGGCTCTAGGTAGAACTCAAAAATTGACTAAGTTTTGAAAGGATTTTGAATAGGTTGGAACTGTCGAGAGTTGTGAAAGAGTACCACATGGTTCTAGGATACACTTAGATACCTATGGGCACAATATGAAAATACATAGTTAGTGAAATTTTAAATCAAAATTAATGGTTAAAATATCAAATATAAATGGTTGTGAAAATATGAACAAAAACATTTAAGTTCAAATCCCAAAAATGACAAAGTATAGAGTAGAAATTGTGTAATGACTTAGTCACTTTGCTTGATTATAAAGCTAATTTATTCCATTTTATATGAAAATGACTAAGTAAAATGATAAAACCTTATAAAAATCTAGTCAATTTATCCCAAATTAAAATAGAAATTGATCAAATTTCTTTGAAAAAGAAGCAACAAAACTTTGAAAAGTTAAATAATTTACATAGAACCAACATAAAATAGTTTAAAAGGCATATTTAATGTGTTTCAAAACAAACATTAAATAGACTAAAACTTAATAATTTATCCAAATTCAAATATTTAAAACTAATCAATCCATAGATGTGATTTTATGCCAAGTATTTATGATGAAAAATTATTATTTAGACTTGGCTAAAACAATGAAGCACATTCAAATTCAAATATCCACATCTAGAAAAACATGCACTTCTAAGAAGGAAATTTTAAATATCTAACCACTAATGAACTCCTTAAGGTATAAGACTAAACCCCATAGTAAAAATATGGTCCCCATTTTATTAGTTTGAAAATAGGGCATGTTGTGCAAGAAATAACACACTGTCAAAACATGAGCATTGTTAGTTCATCGAAATGAGGAAATAAACTAAGTATAGAATGAAAGTACAAACTTTATTAGTGAAGGATATTAGAAAAAAAATATCAATCAAACTCATTATAAAGGACCTAAATTTTATAGTTTTAAAGGCCTAGAATTAGTGAAATAAAACATTGAAAGGGTCACGTCAAACATGCAACTTAAATACCTTTTAAAAAGCTCAAAAATTGAAGACTCAAATTTTACACTCAAGAAATTTACAAGATAGCTCATAGTATAAAAAATAAGATAAGTTAAAAAGTAAGATGTAATAGAGTTTTAGTCATTTTTTTTGGTGTAATGGAATAATTACAAGCCGAATTGCTATGGTAAAATTTTGAAAAATCTCTAAAACTACACTAATTATGTATACACATAATATTTTCAAACTTTTATTGATTACTAACACTTTTTATCTTGTAGGAAGCTATCGAGTCTCAATCTCTCTGAGTGCATGAATTAAGGGGTACACTAGGAAAGGGGTGGGTAGACCATTGATGCTTCATAAGATTGTTTTTCCTTTTACCACTTACCATCCAGACACTAGCCTTTTGAAACCATTGAAACCCCAGCTTGTTATTTTAAGTTCTACATATTCGTATCAATTTCTATGTTTTATCCTTCATTTCTTACCTTAACATCCTTTTGAATTGTTAGTTGTGCTAGGTTTACTAGGTCAACATAGAATATTTTAGGGACTTTTTCTCTCTTTTGGTTTATTGGCCTCTTAGCCAACCTAGCACATACTTAGAGAGTTAGACCCCAAAATGTGTTAGGTCAACTAGGTCAACCTAGCATAGCTTACATATATAAATCATTTTAGGGTAAAATAATACTATATATAAGGTCATTTAACACCATTTGAGATAAATAATAATTAAGAGAAGAAGTTTGAATGAACATCTACCTATTGACCATTCTACTTGGGGAATAAAGCTTCAAATTCAACACTTTTTTTAGATCTTTGATCTCATCCTATGGATAAGTATTTTGAATGCTTGG
Organism: Torreya grandis; assembly: GCA_037957365.1. NCBI lineage: Eukaryota > Viridiplantae > Streptophyta > Pinopsida > Cupressales > Taxaceae > Torreya > Torreya grandis. The sequence continues at coordinate 1,546,897 of JARHVA010003538.1, read as the reverse complement.
ATACATTATGTATCCTAGAGATAATTTATCTTAGTTATCCTTAAATACCATGACAATATCTTATGAAGCACCTTGGCCAAGGGGGAGATTGAGGATTAATGAGTTCATCTTCAAAGGTAAGAAATCCTAACTTTATTCCTCTTTGGTAAGAGTAGATAAATAGTGCATTTGTATTCTTATCTTCCATGTATAAAGATTTCATATACATTGACATGAATATATGTATTATATACATGTTTAGTTTAGTTATTTATTTTTTTTGTTTCTAACCCCCATTTTATGCCACAAGATTTAGTGCACACTAGATTAAATTTACTTTTCTTATTATTAGATTAGTGAAATGTTAAATCATAGGACTCTTTTAGGGTTGTTATGTTATTGTGTTAGATTATAGGCTTTGGAACCCTACCTCACATGATGTGTTATGACAAGTGATCCCCTAATTGGGTCTATCATATCCTCACATTGGTCATGCTCCTGCTTAATAATTATATGCCCCCAATTGGAAGCGTAGGTGTACTCTATCCCATCTGGTCCAAGATTGATTTATGGACATGATGCATTTTTGATTGCATACATTCTAGTGAACTTGATGTGAAACTAACCCTTGTAATATTTCTTTCACTTATTTAATTTCTATTCATCATTATTTTTATCATATCTTTACTATGCTAGATCAACCCTATCAAGCTAGTTATTTCTCTTTGTGTTTAGGTTTATAGTAATAAGCAACTAGATCAACCAGATCAACCCACTTCAAGTTTTTAGAATTATAAACTCATGCTTAGCTAGCTAGATCAACTAGCTTGACTTAGTACACATTTCAAACTTCTATTTCAACCTACTAGGTTGACCTAGTGCATTTTCGACAATTTTTTAGAAGGTTCCTACACTACTTGTTCAACTAGCTCAACCCAATTTGTAGGTTACTACTAGTTTTCTCTAAGGTCTCAAATCAACAATCTTTTCCTTTTCATTTATAAACCATTTAGGTCAGTTTTTGTTTCCTCTATATATTTATTTTTTTGTACTTTCCTTTCAAGTTTTCAATCTTCAAAACTACCTCCATACAGTCAACTAGGTCAACCCTATGGACCTAGTTCTATGTTTTGTGTTTTTTGAAATAACTAGGTTAAACTGAACAACCTAGTTCATTTTCAAAATTTAATTTTATAGTATAGGTTTGACCCTATCGACCTTGTTTTGTATGATTATCCATATAGTTTCTAAACTATATCTTGTTTCAAAGTTGGAATGAACCATATATGTTAATCACATCTTTCTTTTAAGTTATTTTCATGATTAAAATAGTTTACATAGTCTAATTAGGGTATTTTGAATCAATCACTTAGATTCACTATTTATATTCTTTTGCACACATGGCCACACCCCATAAACATCAACAATCATTTAAACATTTCACTACCTATGTCTACCTATTTATATTTCATCACTAAGGGGGAAACCAACATGATGCTCTGTTCAAGTATAAATCATGGTTAATGGTATATTTTGGCTAAGAACTTATTACCCTTATTGTTGTGGTATGTGAAGTAAGGGGGTAGGCCCCAATACCAAGCCTGTATCATTGCCACTACAATCCCTTTCATCCTAAACTTACCAAAAACTATCCATAGATTGTTATCTAGTACCTTGATTATAGCCAATCTCCCCTTTACATTTAAAATCATTCTTAATAGTCTAATCAACATTATAGGTTGATCAAATATCTAGCTTTACTTTCAAGTTGTTTTTTTGATCTTTGATCAATTATTTGTGCAACAGCTTACATTATCCAACATTAGTGCAAGATTTTTCTTTGTGTGCATTAGTTGGATTGGTCAACGTCAATTTAATTGACTATTTGTTTCCATTCCAGTACTTATTATTGTCTTACATTATTTTCAATTATCTTTCTTCAATTCATAGCTTGTTATCATCTTTCTTTTCTTCCTTGTCTATTATATTAGGTCGATCCTGTTAACCCTATACCTTTTTTAGCCCCTATATACTATGCTAGGTTGACCTAGTCAACCCTATACTATTTAAAACATCTTTTCCTCTTTCTATCAGTCACTATTCATTGAACTAGGTCGGCCCTATGGACCTTATATAGTTTTACAACCCCTATTTTGCACTAGGTCAACCAGGTCAACCTAGTACTATTTTAGACATTTTATGATTCTTTGCTTTGTCATCTTTATTTTTTTACTTTCATCATGGACTTTATATTTGGTTACAACACTAAATTTTAGTCAATAGACATGATGGAATTCACCAATTCTAATAAGGTCTCCCATATAAAAATTAGGGCTCTTTTCAAGAATGTTAGTAATGTTCATATTAAAACCTGCACAATGAACTATATGACCCCTCCTCATACCTCTTTACATCAAAAACCTCTTCTTATCTTATAGTATTATCTTGAGTTATAGTATACTCCTAAAATTCTCTTCTTTATCACAAAATTCCCTCAACACAGAGGGAAGGGTCCTTCCACCATATATAACCTCATGATTAGCCATCAAGTTGAAGATCCTCATTCTCCTACTCCCACTTTCTTGACCAGATTTGTGGGTAACAATTTCTTTACTTCTCAACATCTTCCTTCAATCTTGAATCCTTCTTATGATATGACATATTCTTTTTTATCTTCTTCCACCTTCATGCCTAGTATCTCAACTAACATGGTAGGTTCTACATCTAGTGGGCCTCTCATAAGATCCAATATTCTTAATCCATCTACTAGTGATTTGATTGATACCCAAGGCATTCATGATTTTAGTGTTTCATCTCCTCAACCATTTAGTATTCCATATTTTGATTCACAAGTAATTTTTGCAACTAGTGCCTCAAAATCTCATAGTTCTTCTCAAGCTCATACTAACACTAATAGTGGTACCCAAGCTACTAATATCAACACAAACATCAATACTTCTTCTTCTCATAACACTAATCAAACTCATAAATTATTTTTACAAAATATTAATCAAATAAACATGTTCGAATCTCATAATATGAATCAAAGGATGAGAATGCAAAACCACCTTCTTAATCTTTAATCCAATCCTCAACTAATGACTTGGGGCACACATAACCAAAGTGTTCCTCCTCCTCCTCTTCAATATTATAAAGTTAATCTCATTCCTCAACCTCAATTAGTCAACAAATCCATCAAGAATTTACAAAAAGAACCTCTTACCACCCAAATTGCTAACATTGACATTGGAGGTATAAAACCTACAATTTCCTACAATAGATCATTCGACCCTACTCTTCACCTTGAGATATTTGGAAATATTTACAAGGATGGGGTCAAGTTAAATACCTTTTTTGCTACCAAAATCCTAGATAAAACCCTCACAGGTGATGCCTTGGATTGGTATAATCAACTTAGAACACATTCTATCACTACTTTTGAAGACTTAGTAAATGCTTTAGTATAAAAATTTCAAATTAGTGATCTTCCAGAGAACACTTTGGCCCATTTCATCAATTGCAAACAAAATGAAAATGAAACTGCCCAAGCCTTTATCAAGAGATGGAATATTTTGTCAAATAAATGTGAACATAACATGATGGATGATAATATTTTTCATCTCTTTGTAAATTATTTATTTTCTAAATTACAATATCAAGTCTACACCCTTTCTCCATGTACCTTGGAAGAAGCGATCGATCAAGCTAAAAGACAAGATTTATTCATGTATCAATTCAAGTCACCCCAACCTTTCATGGGCCTTTACCTATTAGTAAAAAATAAAAACCAAAATATTACCAATGATGGTGTTATCAATTCATTTGACACCATTTACAATGTACAAGCTATCATTCCTACTTCTTCAAAACCAACTCCTTTTCAACAATACACTAATTCTCATTTCTCAATAAACAACATTAATGTCCATAAACCTTTATCATCTATTGAATTTTTTAAATGTCTACCCAGGCCTCTTCCTTGAGAGCTTGAACCTAATTAACCTATGAAATCATGGTATGATCCTAATAATTTTTGTTGGTTTCATGCTAGCTAGGGTCACTCTCATAAGACTTGTAGACAACTCCATAATTTAGCTATGAAATTTCTTCTTGGCCCAAATTTTGATCATGATTCCATTATTTTTAAGCTTCAACAAGCCTATGAGATTTCTTTCAAATACTATTAATCACATGATAAAACTCAATCCTTAAATCAAGCACATACTGATTTAGTTATCTATAAAGACCCCTTACCTAATCATCAACCAATCCAAGAAGGTCAAGATAAGACCACCTCTTCCACCAATAATATATAAAGTTTATTGAACCAAATTCCAAATAAAATGTGGTTATCATGAAAAATATGTGAAGAGTGGTGGATTTCATTGATTCACATCCTATCTACACTCCTCATTCCCATAAGATATATCATGTTTTCCAGGATTCTTCACAAACTCATTTAAATGAGTTGGGGCAAGAAGATATTATTCATTTTGATGATCCCATTTATGATTCTCCCTTAAATTATTCATCCCATGTTATCTCTACTTCTTTCCCATCATCTTCTAATACTAATGATAATCCAATTTTTACTAATACTTCTTCTTCCAAACTTCAAGATTAATCTAAACCAACTATTTCTTCATCACCAAATGATTTACAAATTTCTTCTCAACCTTCTCATTCTTATCAACTTAAATTTAAATGCTCTTTGGATCCACCTTCTCAAGACCTTCTTAATCATTATGAACCTATATCTAATAATATCCTTATGGGTTATGATGAGTGGGATCCCATTGTAGAACTAACTAATATTTTGTCTCATATACCTTTCCTTGAACTCATGAGGACACTCCATGTCATATAAACTACCTCATGAAACTCTTATTTGAGATGAATATCCCTCACCCTCTATAAATATAGGATTCCATTTTATCCACATATGAGGATAGTATCTTACATCAATGTGAAGATATGTCTATTAACATTGATGAAACTGTAAACACTTCTCTTTATTTATGATTTCCTATCACATTTATGATTCTAGATGAGATTCTACTTCATGTAAATGATCTTCCTTTATATATTAGCATCTAAATCAGAGATATCCAAGTAAATCAAGCCTTTATTGATAAGTTTTCTGACACTTGTGTCACTTCCCTCGATTTCATTAGACTCTTGGTTATTTTGAATGTAATCTCAAGTCTACACATAACACCTATCAAGCATATGATAGAAGGAAAATGCCTCCCTTAGGGTGTGTATGGCTTCTCATTACCATCCCACATATCTATGTTTATGTGAAGGTAATGATCTTCAAATTTCCCCTGTCATATAACATCTTTATTGGTAGGTCATAGACTCATCGTATGTAAGCTATCTCATCTTTCAACTACCACTGCATTAAATTTCCTCACAATGGAGCCATTTATAGGATTAAAGGATACATTAACCCTTAGAATTTTGAACAATTCTAAGATCATGGTGTCTTTAAGATTCCTACTCTTGAGCCTTTGTCTAATGTTTCATTTCATGAGTTTTAACATCTAAACTTTCTGGTCAACTCAACTAGAGGTTACAATAGGCATCTTAAGCTTATTGGTAACATTCCTCCTAACCTTTTAGACTATGATGATGATGAGATTAATGAGATTAAATAAAATTTCAAAAATTTTGATCTCTCACCTCATCTCATCTCATAGCTTCTTGCTTCCTTGTAGCCTCATTCTCACAAGCCTCCTTGTGATGGCATTCTTGTAGTCTTAACTAAGACTAGGCACTCTATTCACCAAGCTTCTTTCAATGATAAGGTCATCCTAACTTGTGTCATCAATATTCAAACTTATGATGATGTCTATTATTTAAATGATCCTATTTTAGATGGCCTTGTCTAGGCCCATGATTCTAAGATTGTTCATTACCACTCTTCTTTACTTGAGTCTTTTCATGCATCTCATTGTTCTCTTTCCTTTATAGTTCTTAATTATTATTTTTTCCCTCTTTATCATAGTGTAGAGATGGTACTGATACCTCTAATTTTTGAGGATCCACTTAAGACCATGATCTTGGATCATGTTATGACTATACCTTATCACTTTTCCACACCTAGGGTAGTCTTCCTTAGACCTTCTACAAATCCCACTTCTCCTTTAGTAGGGCCAGCTATAGTTAAGCCCATTCCTTTTTCTTTTATAATTGAACCTATTTTCAATCTTGCTATTGATGAGTCTCTTCCTACTTCTCATCCTAGTGCTCCTCTTATTGAGTTTAGTTCCACTCCTTCCTCATCATCACCTTCTCTTTGTGATGATTTACTTCCACCACCTAATATGGTTCCTTTGCCCAAAAAATGGGCCAATGAGTCTTCTTCAGCTTCTTCTACTCCTATTTCACCTCCTTTCATGATTGCTCCTAAAACCACTCATAAGCATATTTGTTGCTTCCATGGGATAGATAACCACTATTCTACCCATTGTTGTAAGTTGTGAAAATATCTCAATACCTTTCATCCTTTTCCCTATCATTAGATAAAACCATACCTCCCCTGAAAATATTTACTAAATATTTACCTAAGAATGGTGAGGTATATTGTCTATGACACTTATGTGGCATGCATCACACTAATCATTGTTGCATTATATAATAACATATTAAGGATCACCTTGTAGCCATCCTTAGACCTTCTACCATTCCTCCCATAGGTCATTTTCACAGAAGGCTCCTCCTTCTCCCATGACTCCACCTCTAGTGGATTGATCACCTATTGAGGTCCCTTCACCACCTTTTATGCCTCCACCTATAATTCCTTCACCTATGAACCTTCCCTCACCTATGGATCCTTATCTACCCATGAGTCCTTCACCTATGGACCCTTCTCCACTAGTGATTCCTTCTCCTCCCATAGATCCTATTTCCATGCATTATCCTGACTAACCTTTGCCTAACTTTCCTCCTTAGCATAATCCTTTTAGAATCCCTACTTTTTCAATTAAGTATATCAAAAAAGAAGTATTTTCCCAATATTCACTGAAGATTGATGAGACCTTAGCTATAGTACACATTCAACTTTATAGAGACTTATTTGATGTATTGGATAATGTTTGTGGATAGATTTACTAGTATTTATGAGCACATGCATGGTACTTTCTAATTTATCTTTGGATTAGACATGTTCTCTAATATTATTTTTATCTGTTATATCATTTGACACTATGTCAAAATTATTCTTATCTTATATCATGTTTTTCCTTCTTTTTGTATTATAGTTAGCCTATGTTATCATTGTACATTTTGCATATAATTATTTTTCCCTAATCATTACTTTCTCTTTCTTTAGAGTATTTTCTCAAAACTCTTCCCTTTCATCTTTATGATTGATTGATTTCTCATCTTTATTTTTCATAGATAGTTATCATGGTGACTTGGTTATACTTACCCTCTTCCCTTTGATTACTATCTCCTATTACCATATGATCAGTTCACAAGCAATCTTTCTCATTACTAATTTTTTTCATTGGTCCTCCTTTGGATCTCCTTTTTCCCTTCTTCCTTTTTCCACAAAGTAAGCAAATACATGGTTGAGACTTGAGATCACATGCTAAGTTCATTGTCAAGCCTAAGTGTTCTTTTTAGTCTTTTGCCTTAGGTTACTTTACTTCCTTTAGCCTTAGCCTACATCTCATTTTGTGTATCACTATCTCTCATGATTGGTCATTCTAAATATGTATGGAGGAGGAATCTTAAAAAGCCTTCAAAATAAAGTTAAAAGTCAAATCATTTAAACAAAAGGCAATGATATCAAAAGGAAAAAAATATTATTAAAAGCCTAATCACACTTAAAGATGTGATTCAAAGCACATATCCTTGTTCTAATCAAAACTCAAACTCCACATTTGGCCTCATGGTAGAGGTGAGGTCCTTTGGGGTGTAGTAGGATAGTATATTTAAAGAGGAAAATAAAAAATGTAGTGCTACCTAATTTCTCACATAAGTACCTAATCTTCTTGGTAGACCAATGGCTCTATAAGGGGTCTTGAGGAGTGGGAAACATGTCATGGGAAGGTAGGTCCCTTTTAATTTTTCTTGTACCAATCTACCATCATGAATTGATCTTAGTAGCACACCTATTTGCCTACAAAGATTTGTGTCTATAGAAAGTGGGTTTTCTTTGTACATAGACCACCATTAGTCACTTAGTGTCTTTTCATGTCCTTAGTATGACTTTTTCCTCCTAAGGTATTTTCATAAGATACCTAAGTATTACTTCTTACACTCCCTTTTTCATTCATTTTCCTTCACATTTCCTTTTGGAAAATATTATTTTGTTTACTGATAACTTCCCATGGGATATCATTTGTGAGTTGCTTTATAAGACCATATATAGGACCCAACAAACCTCACAAATTACCATATTTTCCATCTTATCAGCCACATCCTTGATTTACCATTACTTATCCTTCTGCTTACCAATATTGATTTGGTACCCCTTCAATTTTTCTTTTATGAGTTGTAGTATAAGACTGTGGATATGACCTAACCCTTCTAACAAAATTTTACAATAATCAAGTCACCATCAAAAATTACTTGTAGAAAATATAAGATAAGATTTGATTGATTATGAATTTACACATCATTGACATGCTTCCCTTCTTAAATTAGTATGTAAGATTAAAACCATTTCTTGAATTCCTCATACTTCCCAGCTTGAAATAGTATGATAAAATTAAGACCAATTTTTTGTAAATTTTACTTTTCTTTTATATTTCCCATTGTGATATAGTATAATTGATTGACTTAATTTTGATTTCTTTTTATTACCATTTTTTCCTTTTTTACATACCTTCCATTTTTTTACATTGTTTGTCATACTTCCCAACACGATATTTAGTATGATTTTACTTGTTTTACTTTGGTGCAAAAATATTTTACATTGTTTTAAAAACAAATCCCATTTTACCATCTTATCTGCCATTTTATTATATCTTTATACTTATCATTATTACACATTCCCAACTTGAACTAATGTGTAATGCATTTTTGATTGATTATATTTTTCCAAGTCCTTTTCACCTATTTATTTTTAACCATGCATGTGTACTCCATAATTCTAGAAAAGAAACCACACCACATATACTTCCTATAGCATATAAAACCAAGCTAAATAAATTTTATAGAAATAAATATATCCAAAAGCATCCATAAATACAACCATAAAGACAACATACACAACCAACACCAATAAGCCAAAATGATAAATCATATATATATATATATATATATATATATATATATATATATATATATATATATATATATATATATATATATATAACATGAGTTTGATATAACATATACAACCATAACAAAGCCCTAGCACTAGGGTAGGGCTCCATCTTGTCTATCTCATGGACTAGCCATGCTACTTACTAAGGCTTTAGTTTGACTCCTCCATATAGTATATTGTAATGAGGTAATCCAAGATCTCAATACCTCTAACTATCCCTATTGGTGTGCTATATATACTTATGCCTTCACAAACTTAACTTAGGTTATTGTATGTGCCTGTGTCAGCTAAGCATACGTTATTGTATATGTTTACATCATTTGTGACACTATGTCTAGACGTATATCTCTCTCATTTTCCAGGTCCTACTAGGCCTAACTCTCACCTACACCCATCTCTACTAGTGGTTACATCCTCTCTCTTTGTACCTATATCTACCTTACTACCTCATCAACTAATTTGAATTAGCTCATTTGAGCTAGGGTAAATGGTACACTCAAATCCTATAGTGTCATAGGGTTGTGTGGCTATAGTGTCTCATATAAGATGTCATGAAGTGATTCCCTCACTAGGGACCCCCATCTCTCTTCCTCATCCTTAGGTACACCTACACAATCACACCAGTTGGATATTATATCACTATCATATCTCATAATATCTATCTATATCTCTCTACTACTAAATAAAAACTTAAAAAATAATTCAACCATCTTCATACCTATCTGTGTCTTATCTCTTATGGTATCATCATCTACACATTCACCTTACATAGTCTCCCCATATACATGACCTCTTAGTACCTCCTTAATAGGTCACCTCCTTAACTCAAACCTAGCTATCATGGCTTGTGTCTATCTTAGCCTTCATCTAAGTGGTCTCTCTATCATCTCCTTTAGCTCATCTATGGGGTCATTTGGGATGTTTATAATCTCAGCTCTTCTTATCTCCATCACCATCATATCCTTAATGGATACTACTAATCTTGTTATGGGGTTGGTAGTGGTACATCTAGTATCTCTACCTCTTCTACCTACTCTTTTGCTAGTCATCATGCCTGATTAATCCATGGTTGCTCCTAATATGGCCTCAATGTTAGCCTCACTATCAATGATTTGAGTCCTTTCCTCCCTCATGGCTCCCTCACATGTCAAGCCCACTAGTTAGGCATCAATATTAGTGTCACTAGATGAGTTAGGCCCATCTATCTTAACACCTATGCCACTAGATGTGGCACTCTCCACCATGTATAGTGTTTGACCACATCTCTCCTCTCTAATGCTAGTGTAACTATGTGCTATCTCACACATGTAAATTTTATGTGCCCATATGATTACCACACTATGTCCACACAAGTAACTGACTATAGCACTAACACATGGAACACTACCCATGCTAGCTAGTCCTCTCTCTATCTCTACACTGAAGGTGACCCATCATCGACCATATGGGGTAACCTAGCTAGTCAATTTATGGGAAATATTTCATATATCCATGTTATCAATAGTATGATTAGTCCCATGGTATTCTTCCCTTTGACCAACATCTCAAATAGATCATGTATGAGTTGGACCTGGATGATAGAGCCTAGATCGTATAGTACTCCCTCCTCCAACATCATCCTACTCATGACTACCATAAATAGTGGTACCTTACCATCTAGATTATGATAGATTACCTACTATATCACAAGGCCTATCACCACTTTCTAGAGGTATGGAATTTGTGATGTATATACATCATCCATATTGACTCTCCATCCTCTCAATATAATCTTTGAGCCTGTATCCCATATGGCTAAGGCTCTCCTCTCCTCTAAGCTATTTAGTATCCCTATGTCATCAGTGATCCTACTATGGGTAGCTTGAGGATGACATGGACATCCTCTAGTGTGATACACACCTCTATCACATCTCCATCCATCTCCTATATAAAGGTATTAGTCAATTGTTCCTAACATCTCAAGAACATGAATAATAGGTTAACACTAAGGGGGATCATGCACATATCATCTATACCTCCTAGACCAATTACTACCAATCTATCTCAATCTCCATCTAAAAATCTATGTAATATGTCTAGCAACCAAGACACATCTACCAACCTCTAGAATCTTGATTGTCTCTACAACCAAGTAACAATAAAGGATGTATTGGTTCTTACATGTCATGTTTAATCACAATACATTATTTACACATCATTTTTACAATTTTAATAAAAAACAAGCCTAATTTATTTTTCCTTATAAATTTTATCTTATTTCTAGCTAACTTGGTCCCTCTTACCCTCCTTTGGTCATTTTGGGCCATTCTAGCCCTCTTTCAGCTTTTTGCATGCTTCTTCTAGTTCCCTAGTCAACCTAGTTTGACCAAAATTTCACTATTTTTATCATATTTGACTTCAAAATCTAAGTCACCCCTTTTATCTTACCCTCCCTAGTATTGAGTTTTCATTTTAGCCTTTACAAACTAGTTACTCACTCCATTCTAGATTTTTAGCCTATAGATTACACTAGGTTGACCCATACCTACTAGGTCGACCATATGGATTCTACCCTATTTTATCCTACTAAGTTAACCTAGTTGACCTAGTGACTATGTGTGCTAACCTAGTATATTTTTCACAAAATGTGCATTTCACTCATTATCTTCCTAAACCTTTCAAACCCATTTCCTATCTTCTTATTTGCTACCTTAGAATCTAAGTTTTCTCAAATTTGACATATATAAATACTTAGAATCAAATTTTATCAAAGATTCATTTAATTAAATACAAATTTAAAAAACTAGTTTGAGAGCTATAGTTGCATACCTATAGTGCACTTGTTTCCACCTATAGTTTGAGATATATATATCTAGAAAGTTCATATATAAATATGGATAGAGAGAGATTTGAAGGCACATGCCCCCAACTTTAGACAAAGGTGAGTTTTTACCCAAAAGTTGAGATTAGCTCAACCATGAAATCCAATCATACTTATAACCTAGTTAACATGAGTGAATACATTCAAATCATACCTTATATTTGGTGAGGCTAGATGATGTAATCAAATCCAACCTATAAATTTGGCAAGATTGAGCGATTTAATCACCTCAACCATACTAAAAGTGAACCAATGATTATAGTAAATTAGCTCAATACAGTCCATAATAGTTTGAACTGGTGAGTGATGACATTCCATGGAAGAGTTTTTAAAATTGAAATTAATTTGGATTTTGCAATATTATGCACACATTGAATAGAATATGCACCTTATATATGTCTCATGTCGAAATTGTGTATAATAATGGTACTAATGTATAAAATTTTACCATAAATGTGTATATTAATCATATGACTATGTGTTTTATCTAATTTCAAATCTTTCACAAGTGTGGGTAGCATGTTACCATAACATACCCCCACTATATATAGAGAAATATAAAAACTAATATAAGTGTTGATGTGGAGGACATGTTTCCAACACATGCCCCCATTAAATCTGGGTGTGATTAATACTAAATAAGCGTGGAGAACATGCTTCGAAAGAATACCCCCATTGAATCTAAAAAAATTAACAAATGTGGAGAACATGCCTCTATGACATTCCCCCATTTATATTCCTCCTTGAGGTGAGGGAAAAAATAGAAATTTATAGTTAACTCACCTCAAAAGGATAAGACCATTGTATAATATGTGAACATAACAATGTAGTATATATAAGAACATGTCTAGGAAAATGTACCATTGAAGAACATAGAATAATGTGATCACATGTAATTTCCCCTACTTCCTAATAGGACATTTGGAGGAAGATAGATAGCCTATTTTATTCCTATAGTCTAAGTCAGGTAATGTAAGGGAATATTAGTGTGGGATCACTACTCACCAATTACTATTCATGGATCACTATTCATGAGTTATTATGCATGATGATGTGGTATAATATTGAGGTGGCATAGTGATGAGGTATATTAGGTGATGTGTCTTGGCCCACATAGTAATTTTTAATGTTAAAAATGGAGGAAAAAGAAATGGGGTACAATTATCCACTTGGCCACATGAAAGGAATAAGGAGAGCATGTGAGATATAAATTCATTGAAAATCACATGAGGGAACATGGGAAAAGTCAATATCAAATCATGAATATCCCTTGCACATGTGAGAGATATCCCTTGCACATGTGATAGATAAATTGATTAATAATCACATGAGGGAACATGGGAAAAGTCAAAATCAAATCATGAATATCACTTACACATGTGAGATAGAGAGACCCCTTGAACATGTGAGAGATAAATTGATTGAGAGTCACATGAGGGCACATGGAGATGGTCAAAGATAAATCATGAATATCCCTTTCAATGTGAGAGAGATACCCCTTGCACATGTGAGATACAAAATTCACTATTGATGAGTAATGCTACCACGTCAAAGTGTGTCACAAATCTTTCTCTCTCATGATCTTCAACTTTTTCCCCTCTTTTATAATTCTATAATTTGAAGCTCTCTTCCTTGGTCATATATCTTTTGCAATGCATAAATCCCCCATTTTATGATATCAAATATTGATTCAACTTCTTGATATCTTGGAGGAGAGATCTTCACAAGGTTGTTGGTTTTGGTGGTGGAAGATTCTTCCCTAGCTAGTTGTGTTGGTTTCACATAAGAACCAGATTTGGGCTTCATTGGAGTGTGTTTCATTTGTTGTGATTAATGGTTATAAGTGATTTCCATAGTTTATGTTATCTATTTTTAAGATTTTTTAAATCCGTTGTTACACAAATATAGTATGAGTATTTTTTCTTTATATCCACCATTATTATCATTATGATGATTAATGGTTGTAAGTGATTGTCATAGTTTATGTTATCTACTTATAAGATTTGTTAAATATTATTGCATAGAGATAATATGAGTATATGTTATTTTTATCCACCATTTTTATCATTATAATCATTTCTATGTAATTAATGAATATGTAAGTGTGGGATTTGGTGTTACATAGTATTTTCTATGAATTTATGTGAATTGTCATTATTGATCATAAATATTAAAAATCAGAAATTTATAGTAACAAAAATTTATTTTTTAGTAAATATCCCCTAAAAGGGATATTTTAGTGGTATCAGAGCCAAGATCTTACGAGCCTATTGGGAAACTAATCCTTTTCTAGATTTCATGTGGAGAAATTTTAGCACTTACATGTGAATGTTGAGTGATGCATCCTAGAGAAGTCAATTTTAGACATTACCTAAGAAGAAAACATAGTTATCCCATAGGAGAGACTAATCCTATTTTTATAACTAGAGAAATGGTTGAGGAACATGATCAATAAGTAGTTGGAGATGATTCTAGTTCAACATTCTTAAAAACATTATTCATGAGTATGGTTAAGGGGTAGGAGAAAATAAATTTATACTTGAGTTAGCTTGCACATCATTCAGTGGCATGAAAAAATAATGGTTTTAGAGCTACAAATGGGGAGACAATCCATGCTGATTCTCACACTATTAGTTCACCTAATGTGCTTTTATGCCTACTTTTTTATGGGAGGAAATAATCGATAGACTGAAGCAACTAGAGGAGCCATAAGAGGTAGGGTTATTCAAAGTTTACCAATAGTTAGGGATTGATATTAGGGAAACCATGAATTTTAAGGATTATTATAGGTGTAATTATATCACCAAAACATTTCAATATAGAGGTGGTTCTAATTAAGATTTACAATGGCATTTAGGAAAAATTACCCTCCCAAAATTTGATGGTTCATGGAAGTGCACAGTGAGGTCATGGGTCTAAAAGTTGAGGACATATTTGGAGTTGAATACCATACCTAAGAGAGAGTTTATTAAGTTCACTACCTTCATTTGACAGGAGAGGCACCTGATTAGATGCACTTTGGGTTGGTAAATCAAGGGCATATGTTCATTGATACATATAGAGATTTTACATAGAGGTTGATAAATAGGTTCGATAAGAAGAATCTTGATGTTTTTTTTAGAGAGTTGACACATTTGAGACAATATGAAATGCTTGATGCCTATATTATCAAAATTTAGTGGTTATCAGTCATGGTTTTGGATGTTTTTGAAATATGATTAAACTCCTTATTTATTTAGGTATTGATGGAGCCTTTACAGGGTTAAATGTAGGAATTTGGTCCACCTTCACTATAGGATGCTATCAAGAGAACATGGGACTTGGATTTCTCTACTTCCAACTCAAAATTTTCATCAAAGTTTCCTAATAAGCCTTTTTGTAGAATCAAGAAAAGGTACATAAATTGTCGAAGAAGATTTACATAAGAAATAAGGCTAGGGATGAGTTACAGAGGAATAAGTAATGTTTTATAGGTAAAGACCCATGAAAAATAGATCATAGGTGCAAGGGAAAGGGAAAAATACACTAGTTTGAGGTGCTCTCAAAATAGGACAATGATAATTTAAATAGTGATGTGTCAGATGATCATAGTGATCATGGTGAGAATGAGGATTTAGAGCCCACATAGACATAAGAACCCACATCAGGAGGTAGTATTACTACACTATCTATTACTACTAAGTATAATTCATTTAGGGTTCATGGTGTGCTTCAAGGGAAGTGAATGTTTATGCTAATTGATAGTGAGGCAACCCATAAATTCATTGATGAGGCATTAGTCATGTAACATGGACTACATTTTGAAGACTTTGAGGGATTCAACATGGTTGTAGTAGATGACTTTAATATGACATACACTAAGAATGTTCTATAGCTCAATATTGCATTGGGAAATCATATGGTGATCAATGATTTTTATGTGGTTGGTGTTGGGAATACCAATATTGTGTTGGGTGTTTAATGGCTACATTTTCTTGGGAAATTCACTCATAATTCCAAACTATGGAGTTGAATTTCAAATTAATGGGAAGCATGTGGTGTTACAGTGAATGTCTAATAGATCCCTAAGATTAGTTATGACTAGAATAATAGAGAGAACATTTAGGAATAATGATACAAAATGGAAAGTGCATTGCTTTATTTCGATAAAGAATATAGGAGGTGGTAAGAATGATTACCACCCTGATATATAGTCCTTGTTAGATAAACATAGTGGGGTTTTTGGTGAGATGCCTCTAAGGATACCTCTTAATCAAGGGTTTGAGCATGTGATAGAGTTGGAAGAATGGGCTAAACTAGTTATCATTACTCCTTATTTTCATCCTCAAAATTTTAAGGAAGAAATCAAGAATGCTATCAGAGAGCTACTCGACATGGGACATATCTATCTATTCTAGTCCATTTACTTATTCAATGGTGTTGATGAAGAATAAATATGGGACTTTTAGGATGTGTATTGATTATCATGCTCTTAATAAGAAGACCATCAATAACCAGTATCCCATTTTTAGGATCGATGAGTTGGTTGATGAGCTACAAGGATCAGAGTAATTCTTGAAGATTGATCTATGATCAATATACCATCAAATTAGAGTGTGGGAGTATGATGTACACAAGAAAACTTTAGGTTCTATTATGGGCACTATGAGCTCTTATTTATGCCATTCAAGTTTACTAATGCTCTAGCTACATTCCAGTGTTATATTAACCATGTGTTCATCTACTGCATATGGAAATTTGTTTTAGTGTTCTTTGATGACATATTGATATACTACATAACATGGGAAGAATACCTTAGATACCTTGATGAGTTATTGTCTATTTTGAGAGCATAATCACTTTATCTAAAGGTTCTAAGTGTGAATTCAGGATGATGGAGGTCCTCTATTTGGGATATGTGACTAGAGTAGGAGGAGTCAAAGTGTATTAGGTGAAGATACAAGTGATCATTGATTGGCCACCACTAAAGACTCTGACTCATTTGAGAGGCTTCCTAGGACTTTGTTTCTATTATAGGAGGTTAATGAAGGGATACTCTCAATTGACAACACCATTGATAGATTTTAACAAGAAGGGGGAATTTTCTTGGTTAAAATATTCATAGTATTATTTGATCACCTCAAGAAGATGATGAGCACATGGCTAGTGTTAGCATTACCATATTTTTCACAACTATTTATTCTTGAATCTGATGCTTTATGTATGGGTATTGGTACAATACTGATATAGAATACACATCCCATTTCCTATAAGAGTTAAAAGATGAGTATGGTAGAGAATGGGTACTCTACTTATGAAAAAGAAATGTTAGATATTTTGCATGCCTTGGTAAAATTATAACAGTACTTGGTGGGCAACAAGTTCATGGTTCAGACAAATCACAATAGCTTGAGGTATTTTATGAAAACAAAATACCTCAATGATCATCAACAGAAGTGGGTAAACAAGATACAAGCTTATGATTTCAATTTAGAGTATGTGAGTGGAAAGAATAATGTAGTAGTAGTTGTATTATATAGGTAACATTTCCTTTGCTCTATGTTAGCGATTTTAGCTGATTGGAAGGCTCATATCTTGGTTGAGTAATCTAAGAACCAGTTTACTTATGATATCATGGATGGATTGATAAAAGATGACAAGTATAAGGTTTTAGATGATGTGATATACTACAAGGGTAGGGTATAACTTATGCTTAAGTCATGAATGAAGAAGAAGTTCTTGAGTTCCATACATTAAAGACCATTGGTAGGACACCCATGGTACGTCAAGACTTATAGATATATATATGGTAGAGATTTTCATGGAGAGGGTTGAAGGACTATGTACTCAATCATATTAGAGAATGTGTGGTTTGTTAGTAGAGAAAATCTTAGCACTCATTCCCTACAAGGTTACTTCAGTCATTACCCATTCCAAATTAGAAATGGGAGAGTATATCAATGGATTTCATTATAGGTTTACCTAAGGCTCAGGGTAATAATTGCATTTATTTGGTGGTTGATAGATTGACCAAGTATTCTCACTTCTTTGAAATATCAATGGAGTATAATACACCATAGGTAGCAACATTATTCTTTGAGGAGGTTTTTAGGTTACATGGATTACCTAAGAACATATTTAGTGATCAAGATAGGAAATTCATGAGTATATTTTAACATAAGTTATTCAAGTTAGTTGTTATAAAGTTATCACTAAGTACCAATTATCATCTATAGATTGATGATCAGACTAAGATCATGAATAAATGGATAAAGGGCTATTTATGGTGTTATGTGGTAGGGCATCTGAAGGCATAGGTTAAGTGGTTGTATTGGGTGATCATTAATACAATACAACACATCATATGAGCATTGGAATGACACCATTATGATTACTTTATGGGTATGATGTCTCATCATTTGTTGATTTGGTGATAGTAGATAGTTGAGCTCCCAAAACTCATGACTGGATTCAATAAAATCAAGACATTATGAAATCTGTCAAGGAAAATATGTAGCAAGCACAAAACCAATAGAAGAAGTATGATGATAGGTATAGGATGGAGAGATAATTTGATGTGGAAAACTTGGTGTTCCTTGATTTTTAGCATTATAGGTAATCTTCCTTGAATAAGAGTGGCACTGAGAAATTGAATCCAAGATTCTATGGGCCTTATAGTATTTTTAGATAGATTGGTGAGGTTACATATGAGTTAGAGTTACCTAAGAATAGTAGGATCCATAATGATTTTCATGTGTCTTGCCTCAAAAGGGCACTTGGACAACATATCAAGCCATCTTTTGAGTTATCACCAATGGAATGGGAAGGAAATTTGATTCTAGTTCTAGAATCAATTATTGAGGTGTGATAGAATAAGTGCAGGAACTAAGTCATCATTGAATATTTGATGTAATGGAAGGATTTACCATTAGAGGATGAGACATGAGAAGGTGAATAAATTTTTTAGCATCTAAATCTATAGTTATTTAGGGATAAACAATCTTGGGAAGGGAGGACAATAATGTCCCCTACTTCATAATAAGACATTTGGTAGAAGATTGATAGCCTATTTTATTCTCGTAGACTAAGCTAGGTAACTTAAGGGAATAATATTATAGTATCATTATTCACCAATTACTATTCATTATCACTATTCATATATCACTATTCATGAGTGACTGTACATGATGATGTGGCATAGTATTGAGGTGGGATAGTGATGAGGTGTCTTGGGTGATGTGTCTTAGCCCATATAATATTTTTAATGTTTAAAATGGAGGAGAGAGAAGTGAGGTGCAACTATCCACTTGGCCAAATGAAAGGAATAAGGAGAGCATGTGAGAGACAAATTGATTGAGAATCAAATGAGGGCACATGATAAAAGTTAAAAGCAAATCATGAAGATCCCTTGCACATGTGAGAGAGATACCCCTTGTACATGGGAGAGACAAATTTATTGAAAATCACATGAGGGCACATGGGAAAATTCAAAATCAAATCATGAATATCCCTTACACATGTGAGAGAGATATCCCTTGCACATGTGAGAGATAAATTGATTTAGAGTAACATGAGGGCACATGGATATGGTCAAAGATAAATAATGAATATCCCTTACACATGTGAGAGAGAGACTCCTTACACATGTGAGAGACAAAATTCACTATTGATTAATAGTTCTACCACTTTAAAGTATGGTAAAAATCTTTCTCTCTTGTGATCTTCACCTCTTTTCCATCTATTTTGTAACTCTATAAGTTGAATCTCTCTTCCTTGGTCATCTATTTTTTACAAAACATAAACCCCCCTTTTTATGATCTTGAAATTTATTTCAACTTATTGATATATTGGAGGAGAGATCTTCAAAAGGTGATTGGTTTTAGTGGTGGAAGATTCCTCCCTAGCTGGTTGATGTTGGTTTCACACAAGAACTAGATTTGGGCTTCATTAGAGTGTGATTCATTTGGTGTGATTAATGGTTGTAAGTTATTGTCATAGTTTATGTTATCTATTTTTAAGAGTTGTTAAATCCATTATTTTAAGGAGATAGTATGTGTATTTTCTCTTTGTATCTACCATTTTTATCATTGTAATCATTTCTATGAAATGAAGTGTGAGATTTGGTGTTACATAGTATGTTCTATGAATGTATGTGAATTTTCATTTTTGATCATAAATATTAAAAATAATAAATTTATAGAGTCATAGGTTATTATGAAGTATTTTTGTTAACAAAAATTTAGTTTTTTAGTAAATATCCCCTAAAAGAGATATTTAATCACATGAAGACCTAATATACATGATAAAGATC
Organism: Torreya grandis; assembly: GCA_037957365.1. Lineage (NCBI taxonomy): Eukaryota > Viridiplantae > Streptophyta > Pinopsida > Cupressales > Taxaceae > Torreya > Torreya grandis. Next base: position 1,526,485 of record JARHVA010003538.1, on the reverse strand, counting down.
ATGGCAATGTCTAAATAGAAATAGGATAATCTCAACAAGCAAACAAGGACACACACAAGAGCTCTAAAAATCAAGTCAACATATAGTGGCCTTAGGAGATCATAAACAAGGGGCATATTCAAATGCCACATAATTTAAGGGACATGACTTAGTCAAATGTCCATAAAAGCAAGAATAGCATATTCAAATATGCATACAATAAACATTGAAATATTCAAATTTAAACTAAATCACACATAGTCATGAGTGCCACAAACAAATGATCATATTTAAATGATAAAACAAGCAAAATAATAGTGAGGCAAGAAACTCAAGGAAGTGCATAAAAGAAAGCATAATTAACCAACATAAACATATCATGGTAGCCCATGGATCAAATATGTTAGCAAAAAATGTCAAATTCATAGCATATCAAGTAACCATGAAATATATAATCATGGATAAAGGAATGTATAAGCACATATAAGCTCAAACATGATAATGAAAGATGATCATTGAACTATATAACCTATGAGTATCAAGATCACAAAAGTAGATGCCCCCAATGTCCACATGACATGAGTAGAGGGAAAGTGCAACATCTAAAATAGGAATAGATCATGTATTTGTGTATGCCTGTATCACACTCAAATAGAAGCATGACACACATGTATATGTATAATTAACTAATATGCCATCCATCAACATGAAACTAACACATAAATTCTAAGGAGCCAATATAACACATTTTTTGCTGAAAAATATTTTTTAATTTTTCAAGATTTCTTATTTTTTTGGTATTTTTGGAAGGTTTGGAATGGATAATGAAAATTTCCTCTAGAACCCAAGTATCTCATCAATGAGATTCTCTATGAAGGCCCTATATCATAAGTTCCATATTCATATGCTACATAATCAAGATCATTAAGATCATACCAATATGTAGTATCATTGGGATCATAATCATCAATGTAATCATTGTTATAGGAAAAAAGAAATTTCTTAGGTTGTTATTTAACTTGTGATCTAACATTTAGAGAATTTGTGTATGAAAAATTCATTATACCATAAGAATTGTATGTTCATCTTTGTTAGGAATTTTCATCTCATTATGAACTAAAGAAGAGTCATATATCTTTACTTGTACACTAGGAAATAATGTAACTTGTGCTTTGATTTATTGATCTTTCTATAACATATCTTGTTCTATCTTGGCCTTTTGAATCTTTTCTTGCTCTATTTGTGCATTTTGTCTTTTCTTGGTATAGGTTTTTTATTTGCAACTATTTTGGCTCTGAATTTTTCTTTGGTACCCACATTTTTTGTTTTGGTATTTGTGATTTAGGAAAATTACTTATAACATGATTGGTTTTCTTATTTGATGTATCAATGATAGTACCACCACTATTATTTTAACTTTTATTTTATCTTTCAATGTAAAATAATTATTTGTATAATGATCATGCATTCTATGATATGCATAATAGTATTTAGATCTACATAAAGGATCTATAAGAGGTATTTTAATCACTTAGTTGTGAATTATTTATCTTAGAATTTTACTTTGTCACTTAACAAACTTTGATATAATATTTGGATCACTTTTTTTGGACGTGTTTTGTTGTAACTTTAAATTTTGAAAAAAAACCTTATTTGGAACCATATTTCTAGAGTAAGATGCAAACATACAATTAACACTAGCATGTTTTAAAAAATTTAGGAGTGTAATCTAATTTTATAAGTCTTTTGTTAACTTTCTCATTCTAGTGATTTGATCTCTCAGGGTTTCACAAGCCCAAACCTTAGGTACCTCAAATTGAACATGCATACATACATCATCTACCTTACCCTTTGAATGAGTGATAGCATGGATCTAGTTAGATGGAAGATAGATATCACCTTCATTAAGGTTAGGAGGAGTAATATGCTCCCTATTATCCATTTTTAATTTTCTAAAGATTGATATGATAATAGGATAAGAAAGATATACAAATGCTAAATAGTAATCAATCATGATAAAATAATGATCTATCAGTTTCAAACTATTGGATATTTTTTTTTGAAAACATGAGACTATTTTTATTGAAAAATAGAAAATGAAACAAACCAAAAAAAATAGGAAAACAAAAGTATAATATATGGCATGTAGGTCTAAATTTACTAAAAATAGTAAAATGCTAAATTTATAAAATCTACACAATATTTTTGGCAAGTAAAAAGTGATTTTTGTCTATATCAACATAATTATAAGAAAACTTTGAGGAATTTGTAGTTTGATATATTACGAATCATAAATAGGCCAAATAATGTATAATGTTTCACAAGAAAAACCCTAGAATATTGCCAATAGAGAATCAATAATTTCAATAAAATAGGAAATTATTTTAGAGACTTGAGAGAGGTTTTTGAATAAATATTAGTTTTGATTAAAAACATAAATTAAATACAAAATATGTACACCATTATCCTTGCATTCTAATATTTAATAAAAATAATAAATTGAAAAACTTGAAAAATCCATACTAGATTTTGGTGAAAAAAATAGGTTTTTTAGTATACCAACCTAGGTATAAAATACCTATGAAGAAATTTAAAATGGTTTTTTTTTTAAAGGATGAAATGTTTCAATCAAGGAATAATCCACTTTCAAACATATGCACACAAATTCCTTATGACTATAGGAGGGTAAAACCCTAGGGTAAACTTTCAAATATGAAAATAAATCATAATAAGTCAAAACCCTAAGAAGCTTAGAAGCCCTAGATAAAAAACAATTGCATTCATACAAATCAAGTTCACATTATGTTCACCAAATGTGTAAACCTAAATTGTATGTGGATCATACTTGGATAGATAAGGTTAAGAATATAGAAATGATAATGTATACAGGAGATAATTAGATCTACAATAGGATAATTAAATGCTAAACTTAGATACAACATATGTTGAATTTATTAAATTAAGATAGGCTAAAAATAGGAAGTACAACTATGTTAGATATGGAAATGAAAAAGAAACAATTTAATTAGTTATATATGATGATAACACAATTATGGATTGAGAAAAATAATCAAACTAGAAGAGGATTCTCGAATAGTTTCTAAATTTTGGATTTAGTGCCTTTAGAGTTGTAGACACTAGTGTTACCCTTGGATGTTAGTGTCGATGGTATTGTTTGAACTAGAAATGGGTATCCTATATGGAATAATTATTATAAAAATATGTGACCACGTAAATTATTTTTATTTTTTCGTTGTCTTCACTATAATGTATTTATATCTATGTCATGGATTGTCACTCGCCATGAAATGGTAAAACCTTAGTTCTTCATCTTCATAATGACATTGGGAAAATGGGTTAAAGGGATCATGGTATTGATTTAACCCAAAATAACCCCATATAAATGGGTGATACCTACATATTTGATATGTTTAATAGGGCCTCAGACTGATGTAGTTCTCATTAATGTGTTGGCTTGTGTGTGTGCACAAGGGTGCAATATGTTAAAATTAGGTAGAATAGTGACTTATCTTGTAACTTGGCAAATCGTGATCTTGGGATACTCTTTCAGTACTTCATACTTGTATATATGTAATACCTATGAATTATATGTAAATAAGAATAAATATGGAAGATTTTCTCAATTGAATGCTCCTTGAATACTCTTTGGTATGAATTCTAGGTTCAAAGTGAATGAAGAGTGGTTGTGAATATATATTGCTCTTATCACAAAATATCTTGCATTAAATCACTTAGGCCAACCATTAAGATATGTTTAATATAAAAATTAGATAATTTTAAGGCACTGCACACCTACATCCTAATAGGACAGTAGCATCAATGCAAGGGTCTAAGACTGACATGCATGTCTAAGAAGTTAGAAAATAGGTACATGCTTAAAACTTGTAAGGGAATAAGATAATCATATTTTAAACATTATGGGCAAGAGAAAAAGTTTGGGTCATCAACATAAAACTCTTTATGCTAATAGATATGACAAGGGTCACAAGATAAAGTAGTTGTAAGACTTCCAAAAGTAAGAAAGGTCTAAAATTAAGAAGAACAACCAAGGTTTGAGTTTGACAAGTGTACAAGACTAAGGTGTTATAGAATTCATAAATATCATCTAAAAAATGTCCCAATTTATATTTATAAAAAAATTAATTCATCCATATACAAAACAATGCACTTATAATCAACCCTTCGAATGTTATGTCTATGGCTCTTTGGAAAGTGGCACCAACATTGATCAGACCAAAGGGAATTTTCTTATAATCAAATGTTCCCCACTTTGTGGTGAATGTTGTCTTATATTAGTCCTCCTTATTAAATAAAACTTTATTTTATCTTGAGAATCCATCTAGAAAAGATATCATCATATATATGATAACCTTTTGGATGATTTCATCTATGGATGGTAGTGGATAATTATCCTTATTCGAAGCTTGATTTAAATTTTTGAAGTCAATACAAATAATAATTTCTCTACTCTTCTTTCTAACTGATACTAAATTATATACCCAAGTTGAGTGCATTATTAGAAACATTATATCAACTAATAGGAACTTCTAAACTTAATTAAAGATGAATGGGTCAAGAATAGGATTGACTAGTCTCTGACATTGTCTAAAAGGCTTTTTATCAAGTTTCAAGTGAATATTATGCATCATGATCCCAGGCTTAAACACCTTCAAGTAAATATAGTTCAAATCAATTATGTACTAATAATTTATTAACATCCTTTATAAATTATACATTTGTTCACCACTACATTCTATCCCTACCATGATGTTTTGAGGCTTATTAGGCATCCCCATGTTTATAACTCATGACCTCTAATTGGGGTGAACAAATATTTTAGTCTTCACTTCAAAACTATCTAAGTTGAATAATCTTCTCAATGATATAATTACATTTAAAATTCTATTATCCTTAAGGTTAAGTAATCCATCATCATCACAATTTTCTCCATCTAGGTCATTTCTCTCATCTTCATTAATCACATATGCATCAAAAGCATTAAAATTATAAAGGAAATCTAGGATGTGTTTGTCATCATCAAACACTTGAAATTTTTTAAAATAATTAGGTATAAATTGAAATTAAACCAATTTAATAGAAAACAATTCTAGATTCATATTATCCAAAGGTATAAGGTTACCGGTAGAAACATCTAGTGAGTCTGTCATGGCATTGTCAATTCTAGGAATGACAACAATGTCAAATGCATCAAATGATTTTATCAAGTCCAAATAATGGTGATTATATTTATTTAAATGAGAAAAGTTACATTTAAATTTATTCCTCACTTGATTGATGACTAATTCAGAATCATCATATACCTCTAATTGATAGACATCATACCTAGCTACAAACTGTAATCCTTAGATTAACACCTCATATTCTGCTATGTTATTAGTGCAGTGGAATTAAAATATATATGTAGCTATAGTTTTTTAATCATAGGGATCAATAAGTATCATACCTTATCTCTATCCTTGAAAAAATTGAGTTGCATCAAAATACAAAGACCAAATACCTAAATTTTGATCTCAATCAAGCCATTTCTTCCTTATCAATTTAGTAGTTAGAGCATAGACACCTAATTTTATGGAGGCAAAATTGACTCATTCATTGATTATATTATATTTTGTAATCATAAACTACATGCATGGCTCTCTATAAATCCTTATCTTATTTTCCACTCCTTTTCATGGTAGCCACATATAGGATAAGTATGTTTCCATATAACCAGTAAGAAATATACCATATGCCTATTATAGTATGTATTTATCATGTTTTCTAGTGTATTAACTATCTATTTCATCCTTTTGTGAATTTATCCTATGTGAGTATTTATCCCACATTGGTTATTTAGGTTAGTTAATTTTTTTGCCTTGACTACTTATGAAAGGGCTTTCTTTTATACTAACATCTCATTTTTTGAATAACACTTGCTTTGGTTTGCTTTGCAATCAATTGTCTACAGCTTCATTATGTGATGTTTTTACTATTAACACTTCTAAATATTGGGTTGAAATGCTTGTTCACCATTCCTAAAATGGTAATAGAGTTTTGAGGTGTTAATTTCATTCACATTATGATATTTTTTTCATAAATTACCCTTGACACTGTTGCTTCTTCCCTTGATATATATCCTTAGTCTTTTTCCTCATCTTATGGATCTAACACTTTTATTGAAGCTTTGAAAAAAGTCTATGGTTTTTATTCTTGGAGGGAATGTGTAGAGGAAGCATAGGAGAGAGGAAGTAAAGCATTGATTTCCCTTGGTAAATATTTTATCTTGGAATTAAGTGAAAGGCATTGGGGTTTGGTAGAGAGGCACTTGAAGAGGATGTCTTGGCATCATTTTTCAAGACTTTTTAAATTTTTTGCATTGTTTTTTTTATTGTCAAGAGAGGCATCCTTATTGTGGAAGCATGGAAGTTTTAGGTAGGTGTTGGAATTATAAGGACATATTCCACCTTGGAAATATGATTTGGTACACCATCCTCTTACAGTGCTTTCTAAAGTGAGTAGAGTGTAGAAAATCTATTGCTTCATTTGATCATAGAGATCATTACCAGTCGTACACAACATAGTGTTACTTAAAGTAGGCATTGAAAGCTAAATATAGAGAAGAACATTGAGGCATTAGAGGAGAGCATTATTTTATATGATCTAAGTCATTGAAGGAGATGGAGTATTGAACTATGGATTTTTTATTTTAGATATGCACTTTATAGGTCGCACTGGCTATTTCAAGAGATTTGAGTATTGAAGGACTTTGAGAGGAGGCATTTACTAGTGGAGAGAAGGCATTGGAAGGTGGGAAGGTGATTTATTTGATAGTACATTTAAAATTCTAGAACTACACTTCCTTGAGGTGCACTACATGGGGTCTATTTCTCATAAAGAAGGTGGAATTAGAACTCCTTTTCCCTAGTTGCCAATTTAGACTAAGGTGCCATACTCCCTTGTTGTCTTATGTGATAGAAATTTTCATTTTATAGTATCATGAAATATTGAGGAATTGGTTATTTTTATATTGGACAACACCTCCCTCTATTAAAGTGAAAAAAACACACATTTATCCTCCTATTATCTTTAAAAATAACTTTTAATTAATTATCTTCTTTTATAAGCTATATTTTTTGCCTCAAGAGGAAGCACAATTCACTTACACAAAGATAATGATAACCATACAAATCATGTTTCAATTTGGTTGGAATTTCTAAGTCTATGGTTCAAGGGGGGGTTTAATACAATCTTTTAGGGGTTGTATTGGTGCCAATTTTGTGTACCTTTTTACATTATTTATGATCTTTGGTGATTCATTACCATGGATTCTAATTTTGGTACATACCATTTTGAGCCTTTGAATAAACATAATTACCATAAATAGAGACCTTGAATGGAAATAATCATAAAATTCAAAGGATTATGTCCCTAATGAATGAAAATCAACCACACTTTACATGTGAATTTGAAAAATATCAGCACCGATGTAAGTTTGAAGAGTATATGGGTTTGATTGGAGGTTATGTGAGTGATATTATATTATTTAATTTTGATGGATGTGATTCTCCATTCAAAATATAGGCTAAGCTAAAGAGTTTATTTTAGAAAGTAGATCACTTAAGAGCCATGCATCTTGAAATAGAGCTTAATTCACTCAATTCAGATGAATTTGCCTCTATTGTATAATACCTCACTAAGTTTAAGCATTAATTAACATAGTTTAATGGGAGTGGATGAGATAATAAAGATGAATATTATGTGTACTTGATTTTATTTAAGTTGAGTCTAAGTATTTCTAACTTATCTTGATCTTATTGTGGGGGGACTAGTCATGAAGAGTCTAGGTGATTCAATAGAATACAAAACTTAGAAGATGTTGTTAGGAAACACAAAATCTGTATCTCCATTTATTCTCCATCTCATGATCATGGGAAAGCACTTAATATTATTGGAATATCACAGTCACCTATTTTAGACACTTGGGTTCTAGATTCTGGTGCTTCACACCATATGACTTCTTTCAAGGAGTCCTTTGCATCTCTTGGTTTGAGTTTTACTTCTAACATTAAGGTTGGATATTCTTCCTTAATTTTTGTTAAGGGCAAGGGTGACATACAACTATATGGTGGCCACATCAATGATGCATTTATGTTCTAGACATCACCATATATCTACTTTTAGTTTATCAGATTTGTCATTTTGGTCAAGGCAAGATAATAAATTTCACACCATAGGGTGTTGAAGTTAGAGATTTGTTAGAACCACATACACTTATTTCATGGGGTATTATTGATCATAGTTTTAGACTCTATTATTTTGAGAGTTTTGATGATACTCCTCCTATAGGGATGTGTTTAGTTTCTCATATAGTTTTTGAGAGTTAGATTTGGCATGAGATATTTAGACACATAAAATAAAGATATTTGAAAGACTTGAGCACTCATAGTAGATAAACTAAATATACTTAATAGAGTTTTCCATAGTTATGTATTGGGAAAACAACACCAAGATCTATTTCCTAAGGGTATGTCTGTGAGAGATTCTTCACCACTGAGAGATTCTTCACCACTTGAGCTTGTGCATAGTGATTTGGTGGTCTTTTATACTCCTTTAAATAAATTTTAATCTGCACTTACTTTCATTGATAATTTTTTGAGGTGTACTTGGGTTTTTTCCTCAAGTATAAGAGTGATGTCTTTTCTTACTTCAAAGTCTTTAAGGATTTGGTCGAGAAATATTCTTTTAGTTGCATCAAGAAGATTCATACAGATAATAGGGGGAATACTTCAATCGAGAGTTTTATGATTATTTATCATCCCATGGTATTGTTTACCAGCATTATATTTCTCATACTCCAAAACAAAATAACTTAGTAGAATGGAAGAACCAAACTTTGTAGGAGATGGATAACTCCATGATGCATTCAAAGGACTTACCTCCTATCTATTGGATAGAGGTAGTTAATTATGTGAACTACATTCAAAATTACACACCACACAGGGCACTTGAGCATATGATTCCAGAGGAGGCATGGTCTGGAACCAAACCTGAAGTCTCATTTTTTTGAGTCTTTAGGAGCCTTTCTTGGACATTTATACCAAATAAAAAAAAGAAAGAATTAGATAATAAGTGTAAACCTTTGATTTTTGTAGGGTATTGTGATGACATGAGAGCTTATCATATTTTAGATCATGATGTTCATTTTTGAGCACATGTATAGTTTGATGAAAATTTCACATCTCATGCCTCTTTATCTTCTTCCATGCCTTCTTCTTTTGATGATTCACCTCCTATCAAGGATTCATTCTTTAAATATCCAATTCAATATATTATTGAGAAGGTTATAGAGGATGGGGATCCTATTCAGCCTAAAGTTATCACTATACCTAGGTGAGATCATACTATAGTTTATGAGGTAACACCTTTCATACAAGATCTTCCACCTAATAGACATCATCATGCACATTATAAGGGTATTGTAATTTTATTTCAAGCATTCTCTATGGATCCAAAGTCTTTTTCACAGGCTTATGAAATATAGGAGTGGGATGATGTGATGACAAATGAGTATTCTTCATTGATGAATAATCATACTTAGGATTTGGTCACTCTTCTTAAGGGAAGAAAGTTAGTTAGGTGAAAGTGGTTTTACTACACCAAATATGTAGCTAATGGGTCCATTGATAAGTATAAGGAATGTATTGTTGCAAAGGGGTTCTTGTAGGTTGAAGGTATTGAATACTCTAATAATTTTTCACTCATTGCCAAGATGGATTATATTCACTTTGTAATTTATCTTACTACATCATAGGGTTATCCAGTGTATCAGATGGAGGTTAAGAGTGTTTTCTTACATGGATACTTTCATGAGGAAATCTATATGGAGTATCATACTAGGTTTATTCATGATTTTTTTTCTTATTTTTTGACATAGGAGGTCTCTTTATAGTCTCAAATAGGCCTCTTAGTGTTGGTCTGAGAATATTGACTCATTTATTCTCTCATTGACTTTGCTCATTGCCACTCTGATCCCATAGTGTATATTCAATGTACTGGGGAGGACATTGTTGTACTGGTATTATATGTTGATGATATGCTTCTCACAAGCATCTCCTCATCTTAGATTTAGATTATTTTTTAAGAACTTTTAGCACAATTTGATATGATAGATTTTGGTCTTCTGCATTTCTTCCTTGGTTTATAGATTTAATAGTCAGATATAGAGATTTATTTGAGTCAGTAGAAGTATAAAATTGATCTTATTTAGCATTTTAGCCTAGATGATTGCAATTAAAGTCCTCATTTTTAGTATAGAGTGACTCTCATTACCAATTATACTACTCCACTTTATGATCCTAAATTTTATAGGTAGATGGTGGGAGTCTTATGTATTTGACCCATACTCACCCTAATATTTCATTTGTAGTTGGGATTGTATCTAGGTTTGAATATGACACTCATGGTATTTATTGGTAGGATTCTAAGAGGATTTTAAAATATTTGTGAGGCACTACTCATTTTGGATTACATTATATGAGGGGTTCTACTTGGTTAGGTACAATGATTCATATTGGCTAGGTTCTTTTGATGCTAGGCATTCCAGTTATAGATACATATTTTGTCTTGGTTCTTCACGTATTTATTGGTTGTATAATAAGAAATATTCTAGTGTAATTTCATCTATAGAGGCTAAGTATAAAGAAGTAGTTATAATGAGTTATTAGGTTCTTTGGATTCATCAATTATTGATAGAGTTTGGCTTCATATAGGATTCATCCACTATACTTTAGTGTGACAACCAAAGTGTAATTCACTTATCTTGTAACTCAATGGAGAATTAGTGTAAAAATAACATTGAGGTACATATGCACTTCATTTTATATCATATTTAGGATGGATTTTTTAGCTTAGAGTAAATTCTTACTCAACAACAAGGTGCATACATCTTCACAAATCCTTTTGTATCACCTCATTTCCTTAAGTTGCATGGCATGCTGGGGTTTCAAATTTTTTCCTTAGGAGGTTTTCATGAGGACATCTTCCTTCTTTATTTCATGGATACATATTGTGCATGAGTCCCTTATCAAGCCTAATTATTGGGATTCATACTGTGGATATGCCACTACTTATTTTTTAGCTATTTTTAGCCCCTAAATTTACTTAAGGGTGTGTTAGAGTATATGTTTATCATGTTTGCTCATGTATTATCCAACTATTTCATCCTTTTATGATTTTGTCTTATGTGCATATTTATCCCACATTGGCTAGTTAGGCTAGTTCATTGTTGTGCCTTGCCTACTTATGTAAGTGCTTTCCTTTATACTAACATTTCATTTTCTAAATAACAATTGATTTTATTTTATTTTCAAAATAATTTTTTGAAACTTCATTTTGTGATGTTTTTGTTATTACCACTTCTGAATCTTGGGTTGAAATGCCTATTTACCATTCCTAAAAATGCCTCTAGGATTAAAAACACATTTATGTCTATGAACTATTGTATTCTTAGCTTAGCCTATAATTACATATTATAGTCATATAAAATATACAAATTGGTAGCTTGAGTGTGGCTTGTGACACCCAATCCATATGTCCTTATTGCATGCTCTTGTGACCCTTCTAGACACCTATTTGCTCATTGCCAATCATCCATAGCCTTATAAATAGTCATTCTAGCTTAGCCAGACTATATTTCCCAAGCCAATTCTATCCCTCTAGGTCTTGAGCTTGTAGGACATGAATTCCATACCTAGAATATAACATTGGATCTTAGGGTGTCCCATTTTTGGTGTTCCTATCCAATCATAATTTGAGCCTAAATGGTCATTTTCATTCGATTCTTATTCTTCATTATGTCAGCCTTGCATGAATACATTTAACATATGACCAATAGTTCTCTATAAAAACCCATCTAAAGTTCATTTACAAAGGGAGGTGACAAATCTTACAAATAATGCAAGAATACAAATAAACCACTAAGGAAAATTTTCCTATTCTCTACATATAGTCACGTAACATAGATGCAAACACATTTAAATCCTCACACCAATACCTAGCCACCTCAAACACTCTTAGTTTGGAATTTTTGCATTTGCATCACACTATTGCATAAAACACATTAGGTGGAAGAACTAAATATGGCTTGATTCCTCTTTGAAGTATTGGTATGTAAGTAGCATGCCCATACAAGGGGTGTGAATACATGTTCATTACATCTTACACACACTAAGCCCCATCTCTTTCTCAATTTTTAATCAAGCATAATGAATGTCTAGATTTTTAAGATTGAATCATCTCTATAATGGATTCTATAAACATTCAAGATTTAATATTTCATAGGTAGGCTCACACAAGAATAGTGAAAAGAACCCAAAAAAATCAGGTCTCTATGAGTAGTTTGGACAACAACGTTGGAAGAGGACAACAACGTCAGACCCTAGGGTGTCTTATTTTTGGTGGTCCAATCCTTTCATAAAAAGAAAGCTAGATTCTAATTTATGAAACTATCTTAACCTTGCACAGTCAATTTTAGACCCTGCAACAACCATTTTAGCCTATTTTAATCTAAGTTATATTTCTCTTAATTTATTGCTATTTTTAAAAAGGTACAAAAGATAAATAAAATATATGAATTAGGACTATAATTTTTGCAATATTATTTACTAAGTTATTAATCCAAACCCTTAACTAAAATAGGAATAAAACTCTATTACTCTCAAAATAGTTAAATCATTTGGTGAACCTGACTTACTTCATTTGCACATAAAAACCCTAGGGTAAATTTATTGCTAGTTTTCTAATATTTTTAAATTTTTTTCTAAATATTTAAATCAAAATTTCAAATTTAATTTTTGAAATTTATCATAGTAATTTTAAAAATATTTTTTTTCAAACCCTAGTTTAATATACTGGGTCTCTTTGATTTTGAGTTATCACCTTACAATCAAATCATAATTTCATATTTAATTTTTAAAATTTACCATAGTAATTTTAAAAATTATTTATTTCAAAACCCTACTTGTCTATACTAGGTCTTGGTATTTTTTTGATTTTTTTACACATTTAATTTTTAAAATTTACCATATTAATTTTGAAAATCATTTTCTTTCAAACCCTAGTTGCATATACTAGGTCCTTTTGTCTCCCTGAAGTGTCACCTTACATTTAAATCAAATTTCACATATAAAATAAAAAATGGATTTCACTCATATCAAAACATTTCTTGCAAACAATAAAGAGTACATACTCAGTCTTATAATGTATATGAATGATGAAGTTTAATGTATGTTAATGCAAAGCTTCATTCTTTCCCTATCATGCTTACTTTTTATAATAAGGGATGATATTAACAAATTTATTGAAAAAAAATGTTAAGATCTATTTCCTTCAAAGCAATGTTTACTTTTTCTTAATACAATATTTCATTACTCATTTAACATGCTATCTCCCTATTATATGTAATTCAATTAAGAATAAAATATTTACATAATTAGAGGATACACTACATATGCTAACAACCACCTATCTTTTTTCAAAGTCATATCTTATGCACAAGAAAAAAATTATTTCTCTTTCTCTCCTATAAGAGAGTGATAGCTACTTTCCCTCTAACCAAGTCCATGATATCACCCCACCAAGAGGTGAGGCAGCCTATACTATTATTACTAATGCATACATTCAACCTATAGCTTCTTCAAACCCTCTTCAACATATGTGCTTACATGTTCAATCAAAAGTAACTAAGGTTTGCACTTGTAAGACTCTAAGGGATCATATCATCAGTATGAGCAAGTTAATTTTAGATTAACAAATGTAAAATAAGCTATTACATGAAAATATCACAACATTGATAAATTAGATTATAATACAAAAACCGCAAAGGCACCCTAGTGTCAATCATGTATATGCATCTTCACCTAGTCAATTGGTTGCAAGCAATGTTACATATCAAAACAAGAATCACAACAAAGTAACTCTGTAACTATTGATTCAAAAAAATGTTCAAAGATCAAATAAGAGTTCAAGTGAGGTACAAAGGGAAATGATTAAATATAAGTTGATAAAACTACCTCCTCTACATCCAGTGAGAAGATCTAGATATTATTATGCATATCATAGAATGCATGGGCATCAAATAGATTCAGGTTTGGCATTAAAAAATATATACAATAGATAATTGCTAATAAAGATCCTATATAAGGTAAATTAGTCAAGCAATCCATAGTGACACATGAACACATTCACAAAGGGTTAAATTCAGAAATAATACAAAAGTGTTTACAAAAGCATAAATTAGAATAATAAAAGGATCAAAAAAATAAAATTAGATTAACAAACAATACCACAAGAACATGTAAATCATGAAAAAGATACAAATCTACCTCTCTAAAATGAGGCTCAACTTTCAAAGTAGTATGGTTCTGGTAAAAAATATTTACAACAATTTGATTATCAAGGTCAAGGGTTGGGCAAGTATGCTTAAGGCATCCTACTCTTATTCTAGTAATTGATAATGTTTGTCACCAAGGTTTGATATTTATTGAACATGCTAAGGCAAATCATTCACATATACAATTTATCAATGGAAAAGATCTAGATATAAAAAAAGTCAACACTAGCATTCCATTGGTTCAAAATCAAGATGATAATGATGAGTGGAATAATATAGGTTATTATGATTTCTAGGATACCGACAATGAATCTAAAGATTTAAATTCATATTAATATCCATTTCCTCATGCTTCACAATCATGCATGATTCTTTTGTTTGATATAGGACACCATGATAGGGAGTCTCTTATGAGACTCATCAGGTAGTATTTCTTGTACATAGTCTCCTTATGATTGATTGTATATAGCTTATTTCAAATTATTCAAAATACAAAAACATTAAAATAACTCAAAATATCAAAAACATTTCAACTATATGCTTCCATGATTTATATTTCTAATACCATGCTAGACTTACATTTTAATTTTATATGCTATTGTTTGTAAATTTATCTACATTACCATGCTTCACTTAATCTTTTTTGAGTGTGTGAAGTGACACCTAGATCTTTGATTACTTCACTCTACCCATTGAGGGGAATCTTACTTCTACATTCAAGACATACATCAACATATATACTCATTGCATACATCTTCTACATGACTACACCATCCAAGTTATGTCATTCCTACACCACACACTCTAGTTATCATTATGATGTACATTACTTACTAGCTTACACAGATTACTCTATCAACATTCACTAGTATATAGCACTTGTGTATTCTTAGCATCTACCTAGTCTTGTAAAACATGTTTTGCATACTTTCACTTCTTTCTTTGATTAGTTAAATGCAATTATTTTTCCAAAATTAATATGCCTTCCTTTCTTGCTTTGCATAGC
This sequence comes from Torreya grandis, assembly GCA_037957365.1. Lineage (NCBI taxonomy): Eukaryota > Viridiplantae > Streptophyta > Pinopsida > Cupressales > Taxaceae > Torreya > Torreya grandis. The sequence goes on along the minus strand of JARHVA010003538.1, from coordinate 1,511,090 downwards.
TAGATGTGATTGCATTTCTTAGTTCTTATTTTTTATATTGTGTGTACTTTAAGACATTTACCAATATCTTTTTATTCCATTTTTGTGTGCCTTACAACATTTTATAATGTACTTTTCCTCCATTATTATGTGTGATTTAGGACATTGTACAATGTCCTTTACTTCTATTCTTGTGTATGCCTTAGGACATTTGCCAATGTCATTTACTTGTACTCTTGTATGTACTTGTGTCCCTCATGCCAACCCTACTTATTTTCAATTATATGTGTATTTGGCATTTGAATATGTATTATATACTTGATTTTTAGTTTGAGTGACATGTGCCCATGTCCCTTGTTTGCTTGGCCCCTTGGCACTTTTGTATACTTCTTGCCTTATGTGCTTGTTGCTTGTGATTCTCATTGTTTGTAATGTCATGATCCACATCATGCATTTTATTTCTTTCTTGGATGCCATGATGGACATCATGATTCATCCCTCCTTGAAAACTAATAACTAACATTTCTAATTTCAATTCAGTATACTACACATGATATTACATTATTACATCTATCTAGGCATACCCCTATTGATCTAACAATCTCTAATATAAACTATGCTATATCTTGAGACATATTTTTGATTATCATTGATATATCATGTATTTCACATCATAACACACTTATAGGTCTCTTTCTTGTGAGGGTAGTCATTACAGGGTCTTCACTTCTACCCTCAAAAGAGGGGGAAATAATCAAGGGTTTTGTCATAGAGATTAGATCCTTCTACCAATCAAAAAATCAATTTTTAGAACACTTGGAACAATAAATAGAATCCAAACAAAGTAGAACAGAATAAGAAAATAGTGAAGAACATATAACAATAATCAAAAATAGTAAAGGATAAGAGCCCCAAACTTGGATTACAATGTTGGACACCAAGGTGTCCTATTTTTTGTTCTCCTATCCAAACAATAGAAAAACCAAATTTTATAGAAATAGGCAAAAAGGTAAATTCAATTAAAATTTTGTCAATGATAGTACAGTAAAAAATCAATAGTTATAGTACAGCTTTTCTCAAAGTATCTAGATATAGGTGGAATCATGCTCAACATGATGGCTCTCACTTCTAGTTTCAACTTAGGCAGTTGGTATAACTTTCAGATCAAAATCCATGTTATAGACACTAATGATTTGGGGTAATTTGCATAGTACATTGGCTTTCTTTTCTTTCCAAGTTCAGTACATTACCCAAGTATTCTTATCATTTGCATGCCTTATTCCATCTATAGGTGGTTTGCATAATTATCGAGTGGCTTCTACATAAGCCTAGTTCTTAGTTTTGGAGTGGCTTTCATACAAGCCTAATATCCACCTCTTGAAGTGGCCAAGATTGGCCTAGTTTCTAGTACACATTCAACTATCCATGTCACATTATCAAATTGTAAAACATTCATGGGCTTTAGGAGCCATCTCATATGACACATAGTCATATTGATATCATTTCATAGCTTCACTTAGTGGATAATGATGGAGCCAAAGGTCTAGATAGCCTTTGTATTCTTGAGACACCTACTCAAAGGGATTGGACACATAGTCCAAACATTGATTAGCACATGCATGATCACATAGCTTCACTTAGTGGGTGATGATGGAGATAAAGGGCCAACCTTTGCAATCTTGAGCCACTCTCAAGGAATTGAACACTCAAATCTATTCATGATATTACTCTTGGTACAAAACATACCTAGCATCACTTAGCACCATTCAATATCAAAATATGTTTTATATTGGTTCATGCGCCTAATGAGGTGTATTCATTCCTTTATAATCCTCTCTTTTTTACCTAATTTTATTATATTCTTATTTTAGACATAGTGTGTCTATTAATAATTGTGTTTTTATCAAGTTTTTTTCTTTTCCACATTTAAAAAGAATAAGAAACTAAGAGATGGTCTAGGGTTAGATGATACTCGGATGAGGTCTGCGCACCATTATCCAGATGTTGTAGGGACTCCTCTTTGGCTATGGAGGATGACACCTATAGAAGAAAGAGACTTAAACAAAGAAGGCATTAGATAGATAGATGGTGGGTTGCCAAGCAAAAGCTTGATCCCAAAAGTGAAAAGACTTCCTTGAGGGATGACAGTCCACTAGTTGATAAAGAGCAGAATGTTGTCAGAAATTGAAATGATAAAAGACTGAATCAAAAGAGATAGAAGCAAATGCATACCTGAATGGGGCAAGCTGTCTTCCATAATCACCAATGCCGATTAGTCTACCGACGTCGGTAGAGAAAGGTCACTGATGTCGGTTAGTCTACCAATGTCGGTAGGGGCAATGGGCCTGGTGGTCAGCGTCAGTCAGGGCAATGGTCTTGGACAAGGTCTGGATGAGTTTGTGCTCTATTTGTGGTTAGCAAGATGGCTTGAGGTGTTTGAGAGTCTATTTGGAGGTTTGTGTAGGGTATATAGGGCAAAAAGTATGGTCTGAAAGAGGGACTAGATAAAGGATTAGGGTGAAAAGGGAGAATAAGGATTTGGGTTTGGTCTGGTTGATAGCCAAGTCTGGGTGGTGATATTACTTAGAAGCAGTAACTAGAAAACATAATGAAAACATAGAGGAAATACTTAGCTATGGCTTGCTGAAGAAAGAGTGTAGCAGACTGGTTGTTGATGCTACTAGTGTAGAAAACCTATTGCTGATGTTGCTAGTGTAGAAGACTTCCTGCAATGTTGAGGGACTGATGCAGAGTAGCTATACCTTATGATGCTTGTTGTGCATCTGGGAGAGAGGGAGAAATAGAGATCTAATTGAAAGATTGGTAGATTGTTGAAGATTCAAGATTAACATTTTGGGTGTAGAATGCAATTTTGAAGGCAATCGACGCTGGCAATACCACCGACATCGGTCGACTACTAACTGACGTCGGCAGCCAAAGAATAGGAAAAATGGCTAAAAATAGCCTTTTGTCTATTCTTTCTTCTACCAAGGTTAGCTGGTCATGGGAAAATGGTCGAAGGTGGGTTAAATGAGACATGAGAATGAGTGGGAGAAAGAAAATGGGGTCTAAGCATTTAAGACTTGGCATGGGGTAGTGGAGGGCATCCAAGGAGAGGTATCCTAGGAGGGGTGAGGTGTCATGAGAGAGAGAGGGAATTATTAATTTAAAATAGATGATTATTTTAAATTAATAAGACATAGGTTAGGCATGGTTAGGGATGAAGGGGACCAAGGGGGAGTCGACCAAGGACTAGACACAATTTTAGTGTCTACATTTGCCCCTTTTTGTCTTGTTGGTTGTTCTTGACAAACTGCAAGACAAAAATAGGAGTTGGTTGCCCCAGGTGTGGGATAAGGTTGATTTTGTCTTATTGGTTATTTGAATGAACTACAAGACAAAAACAAGAGGGTTGGTTGCCCTGATTATGGATGAGGTATTCCCCCTCAAAGCAGGAGTTGAGGGAAGGTAACCGGATGTCAAGTGCTGGTTTGATAGAGAGTGGATGGAAAGGGTGAAAGTGTGAGTGTGAATGCTACAATAGTTGGAATTGCATGCATACCACTTCATGAGATGGTCAGGTCAAATTGTCATAGGTCAATGGTCGAGGAGTGCCAAAATCAAAATAATCGGGCCCCAGCATTTAGTCGTAGTTGATTGGGTTATTCGATCTAGGCTGTATCTCCCACGGTCATCATGTTCCAAGTATCCTAGGCCTGGGAAGTGCTCTTGGAAACATGAAAATGTCATAAGTAGTGGGGATCAACTTGCTCATGATCTAATACTTGTGAGGGTCAAAATGTGATGTGGACAATTTTGCTAACCATTCATGAGGTAGCATACATGCAATCAAAACAACTAGGGCAAAGTTGTCTCAAAAATGGTCATGGTCAGAGGAGATAGTCACGATCTCCAAAGTCATTGGTTGGGTTGAGATAGATAGTTGGTCAAATGAATGGATGGATGAAGGCATGGCTGAGCTAACCTCAGAAGATTGAGTGCTACCTACATAGCCTCTGTTTGAAGGGCCTCAGGCCAATGTAGTTCTCCCTAAAAGGGAAGAAGGGTCAAAGTTATGGATTGTTTTGGTCGAGGTCAAGTCATGGTCAAAAGGAGGATATGGTTTATCCATTAGGTAGATGAAAAAATGAGGGTGGTTGAGCTAACCTCAAAGGATGTCGTGTCATCTAAGTGTTGCCTACATAGCCCCAGTCTTAGGGCCTCAGACCAATGTAGTTCAGATTGGTTGACAAGTTGGTTGATGATTGTTTTGGACTAGGTTGAGTCATGGGTCAAAGGAGGATATGGTTTGTCCATTAGGTAGATGAACAAATGAGGGTGGTCAAGCTAACCTCAAAGGACGTCGTGTCAACTGAGTGCTACCTACATAGCCCCAGTCTTAGGGCCTCAGACCAATGTAGTTCGAATCAAGAGGTTAAAGTGGTTGATAGGTTGATTTGGTCATGTGTTGAAATGATGAGGATAAGATGATGTTACAGCCTTTTCCATATTGTGTGATGGTGTATTCTGTAACATTGGTTGAGGGGTCTTTCATCCCTAGCAATTTTCCTTATTGGTAATGGTGTATGCTAAAAATGAATTTAGATTATTTATGCTTCAACAAGTAATGGTTTATGCTTAACATAAATTGTATGGTCGATAGTTTCCATGTGTATTGTTGTCCATAGAAACTAGTGTGAAATGGACTATGGCATGTGACAGGTCTAAAAATGTTTGGTTTGATTTGGTTTGGTTGGCAAATGATTTGGTTGTATTGTTTGTGATAAGATGTATAAGAAGTGAAAGGTGCATTGCTCTTTCATTGTCAAGGACCATAATGATAGCATAAGTAGGGGGTTTTAGAAACAAAAGCCCCATTCATGCATTACATCGTTGACCATTGGTTGTGTTAGAGAGGTAATCAAATCACTTGACATTAAAATGAGCTCGAAGTCCTATGAGTAGGTGATGTGATAGGTGAGGATAGGATAACCCTTTTGAGTAGGGATAACTTTGCCCCTTTTTATAGGAGACCCTTGAGATGATCACAAGCTAAGTCCATGACCCTTTTTTTTTGGTAGACTAATCAATGCGGGAAGTCTACATAGGGATGTCATTTTGTTTTGTGGTCATTTATGAAGCTGATTGATGTAGGAAGCTTCTAAAAGAGTGCTATTTGTAGCAAGATTTTAAGCATAGCCATCCTTCGAGGGAGTGGTCTATATTTTTGCTTTATATATATGAGGGCCTTGGATAGCTGTCCTTCAAGGGAGCAGTCTATTAGCTACAGCAATAATAGTACAACTATCCTTCAAGGGAGCAGTCTGCTTTTAGAGTTTGTGACCTTTTGATATTTTGACATCCCAATTTATTTTTGATAGACTTTTGAGTCATGGACAAGACTATAGAAGTGTAAGGGCTCCCTTTTATTAGGACATAGCATCCATACTTTATAAAAGGGTTACATAGGATTTGTTTAGGGGAATAGGGTTGAAAGGAATAAGGATTAAGAGGATGGGGATTGCTCAAGGGATGAGCTCAAGTTAAATTTCAAGTGAACGAGTACTTGACTAATAGTATAATGGTTGTAAATGCAAGGCATTAAAGGGCTCAGGTTCTGATAAGTCCCTGGTCCATTCTTGTGCATTATGATGTAAGGTCTGAGCCAATTAAGAGCAAACTTGCCTCATTTACTTCTTTCCAAATTGGTCACATGTTGGTTGATGTTGGACATGAAGTTGGTTGATATGTTGTCAGATTGTTTGGCTGGTTGATGTTTGGTCACTGATTGGTTGGTTGATGTTTGGTCGATGCTTGGTCAATGGTCAGTTGAATGTTTGGTCAAGGTTTGGTTAATGGTCAGTTGAATGTTTGGTCAAGGTTTGGTCAATGGTCAGTTGAATGTTTGGTCAAGGTTGATAGTCAGTATAAGGTCAAATTCCCCCAGTTACTAGGGAGAATGTTTGATAGATTTAGTTTGAGAGGATGAGATTTTGATCTGCCAAGTTGGAGGCAGGAATCTCAAAATCACAGATGATGATGGAGGTAATGGTTGATAATGATTTGATTAAAGTGGCTAGTGGTTGAGGGTCATCGGGTTGGACCTCCATTGATTGCAAGGTTTTGATAAAGGTTTGATGATGTTGTGGAGAGATTTGAATGAGATCATACAAAGACATCTTCACAGGGGTCGTGTGGTGAGGTTGTTTCACCACGGAGTCAGGGATTGTCTTCAAAGATGCTGGTCAAGATGTGCCCAAGACAGTAATCTTGGGTTTTGGTTGTGGTGAAGGCTTGGTGGATGGATATATCCAAGGGATAGAAAAATATCTTTTCCCTTTATCCTTTTGGGTCGGTGGGTTGGTGGTCACATTGCCTGTGTTGATTTCGAATAAGGGGGTTAAAGGCGGTGGAGGGACCATAGTCTTGTGTGGAGATCCCGATTTAGGTGATGATGTTTGGGAGGCATGGGATGGTGTCGGTGGTTTGTTGAAAAGGTCAAGAGGGTTGCTAATGAAAGGGGTGTCCCTTTTTAGGTGTTGATGAGTGACAGCCTTAAGAGTGTAGCAATGCTTAGTGTCATGTCCACGTGTGCAGTGATAGTGACAAAATTTAGTGTTGTCGAACCAAGATGGTCTTGATCCAAGAGTTGTCAAGTGTGAAGATGAGGAGGTTTGGGATGTATGGGATGGTGTTGAAGGCTTGTTGATAATATGGTCGAGAAGAAGGGTGTCTTTCTCCAAATATTGGTGAATGACAACCTTGAGGGTACAACAATGCTCGGTATCATGCCCAAGTGTGCGATGATATGCACAAATTTGAGTGTCGTCAAACCAGGCAGGTTTTAGTTTGAGAGATTGGTATGGTTTAAGAGGTGGGAGACTAATGCAAGAAGACTGCAACAATTGTCGTAACAACAAGGCATAAGATCTTGCTAATGGGTCTATGCATTTTGTTGCAGTAGGGGTTGATGAATTTTGTTCTAGAGTTGTTAGAGGCATTGGTCATACCATCTTTTTGTTTGGCAGTGTAGCCACATGTGTAGATGGCACTTTTGTGTTGAGGGGTGTTGGATGTTTTGGAGGAGGCAATTTACCTCTGTGAGGTATGGGAGTAGGAAGCACTCCTATTACAGTGGATGGGTGCGGGCCTAAAATTAAAGGTAATGATGAAGGTGGGGGAGGAATTCTCTGGTGTGGTTTAGTAGCCTTCTTTAGTTTTGTTTGAGGGCCACTATTGTGCGAGGCAAGGTTAGAGTCTACCCTCACTTGTGGGTGAGTGAGGTTTGATATAGGCTGAATGTCAAGAGACTTAATCTCTTTTGGCTTGATGGATGCCTATGTGGGTTTGGGATTAGATGTGGATGGAGATGTGTGAGATGTAGCGATCTTAGGCAAAAGGCAAGAGAAAACCATCACTGGGCCTTTCTCGGTTGAAGTGGGTGAAGAGATAGGTTTTTCTCTTGGTGGAGAAGGAATAGGAGAATGTGGCTCCTCAAGAGGATAGAGGACAGGGATGATTGTGCCTTCTACTTGTGGTTGAGGAGTAGGCAAGGTAGGGTCCTCCATTGGTAATAGGGAGGATGAAGGTGGGGCTAACGGTGTTGGTATGGTCAAAGTGTCCTCCAATATAAGAGAGGTTGATGGAGGACTAATAGAAGAAGAAGGCACTTCTACTTGTGATGGAGGGGTAGGTTGACTAACCTCTTCAGTTTATGAGAGAGGTTGGTTAGGCATGATAGGAGAGACCTTATTGACCGTGCGTATATTATGCTCTTGGGAGTTATCGACCATGGTCTGGACATTGTTTTGATTAGGAGGATGGTTTGGAAAAGGTTGTCTAAAGATGTTGATGTTTTGATTGGGTGGGGCATTCGGGTTGTCCAAGACAAGATCCCCCTTGTCTATCATGTCTTGGATAATGTTCTTGAAAGTTTGGCAGTTGTTTATGTCATGGCCTTGGACACGGTGATAGTGACAGAAGTCATTCTCCCTATACCATGTAGGGAGGGATTTTGAGGAGTCAAATTGAGGTGGTCAGATTGGAGGGAGATTAAGGACCCCCTTCTTGATGAGTTTTTCCAACACGAAAGTGTATGACTCTCCAATTGGAGTGTATTGACATTGTATGTAGCATTGTTGGAATTGTTTTGTGATGCTTTGAGATGTTGAAGGTTGAGGTTGGTCAGTTGTTGTTGAAGATGGTGATCTAATGACCATAGTGTTGGCCACTCCTTTAGACTTGGAATTGGCAGAAGAAGAAGGTCTGAAAGAAGAAGGGTCATCGGCTCTTGCATTGGTATTACGTAATTTGACCTTATCCTCTTCAATAGCGTGGAGTTCAAGCTTTTCAGCTATGGTGAAAGCTTCATCAAAAGTACAGAATGCTTGAACCCGCAAGGTGGATGAGATGTGTTTGGCACATGCTCGTGAAAAGAGCTCAATGAGCTCAGGTTGAGGTAAAGGGAAGGAGAGTTGATTGATTAATCCTCTCCAACGGGTGACAAAATTTACTATTGATTCATCGTCAAACTGTCTGATAGAGTAGAGGTCTGTGATTGAGACTTTTTTGGTGATATTGATTGAAAAGTGGTTAAGGAATAATTGGGTGAGTTGAGTGAATGAAAAGAGGGAGTGACTGGTAAGAGAGCTATACCAATCTAGGGCAGGACCAGAAAGTGACATGGGGAATGTGTGTAGCAGTAACACATCATCATGGGCTATAAGATAACAAGCATGTCTGAATGCTCGTAGATGTTGCTGTGGGTCTTCCTTACTCTGGAAGTGAGTAAACTTAGGAAGCTCCCACTGATTGGGATACGGTCAGATTGGGATGGAGGGATGGATAGGTTCATTGCAAATTTGGTCATATGAAAAGACATTGCTTGAACCAGAAATAGAAGCTTCAAGATTAGACATTTTGTCCATCAACATCTTGATGAGATCAGTTGATAGATTTGTAGGTGGGGTGCCCCTTAGGTTGTAAGGTGCTAGAAGGGGTGTATGATGTAGTTGGTTGCACTTGTATGGGTGCAACATATGGGTAACTAGTCATCAAGGTAGATGTTGAAGCCAAGGGGACCTGTACCATGGAGTTGGAGGGCACAAATTGAATAGGGGCTACCACAGGTGGTTGAGGGGTGGTGACACTTGTTGAAGGGTAGGTAGTTACTCTTGTGTTGATGGATGTAAGAGTAGGCGGGATTGAGACAACTAGGTTTTGGAAAGGGGTAGAACTTGGTTGAATAGTCTGTGGTTGATGGGGGACTGAAACCCCAATGGAAGTAGGCCCAGAGATAGAAGGAGAAGCCACACTTTGAGAATTAATCATGGTCTCCTTAATGGTCAAAGCAAAGGCCAGAGCGGTCATGGGTTGGGTAGCAGATGCTGTCGATATCATCGCCGCTTTAGTTAAGGAGGTTGGAATCTCATAAATTTGGTTGCCTAAAGAGTCTCACATTTGGCTTCACGCGAGATAATGTTGAAGGGCCTTGACATTAAGGTCAAGGAACCTTTCAAAGTTTTGGTCCCCTTTGGGGATAATGGATGGTTGAGTTGGGGTTAGCAGGATAGGAGTTCATTCAGTCTTTGAATGATACTCCATTAGAGGACTAGATATAGGAGGCGAAGGTGGAAGGGGTTGTTGCCTCGTGTGGTCAACAATGGTCTTAGTTTGACTACGTGTCAAAACCATTCAAGGCAAGATAATACATACTCACTAGCTCAAACAACTAGATAAGAATAGAAAAGAAGATGAAGACAAGCAAACCTTAAATGTTAAATTTCTAAGAATAAGTTTTTAGAGTCTTGGTGGCTTATGCCTTAGAGTGTGTTTGGAAAGTTGGCTATTAGAATGGGTCCTAGAAGAAGCATTCTATGGTCAGTTTTAGGTTAGTTTTGGTTCTCAAAAGTCTGTGTTAGGTTCCGTACGTGGCCTGGTGCTAAGGATCAAGCTCCCCTCACTTCATGAGCCCAGAGATAAATTGGGGCCGCTTAACCAGTATATACTTCCCCTAGAGATTATACTCTGCCAGAGAACAGAGTGGGCTTTCCCCTTGGTAGTGAAGTCCAAGTGGGATTGTAGAGATGGGTAAGGTATCTGCTAGGTGATGAAATCCTAGTTAGGCCTTGTCTCGGGTATGTTAAGATGTTTGATTTTGTGTAAGTGGTCTAGATGTGTAACATGAGTGTGTTACGATTTATTCATGATGCAATTTTAATTACTAGATGTGTGGACTAAATATGTATTTAGATAGAAATGAGATGCAATAGATTTTAAGCCCAAATTGAAATGTGTGTTTGGATGTAGACAAGTAGAGAAAAGTTTGAAGAGCATGAGTTGACTAGTCTAAGATGCAAGAAAAGAAAGAAAAAGAATGATTCTTTTTAACTTTGCTGATGGTGTCTTTTGGAAGAGATAGAAGAAAAAGATGCAAGGAGAGACCTAATGCACCTATATGAAAAGTTTGTTTCAGAAGAAAAAGTATGAACCCAAGGAAAATTCCTTGGGTCCCACCAAGCGTGCCAGAATGTTTCTATCAATTTTTTCACTTTTCCACATTCAAAAGGAATACGAAACTAAGAGATGGTCTAGGGTTAGATGATACCCAGATGAGGTCTGCACATTGTTATCCAGATGTTGTAGGGACTCCTCTTTGGCTGTGGAGGATGACACCTGTAGAAGAAAAAGACTTAAACAAAGAAGGCATTAGATAGATAGATGGTGGGCTACCAAGCAAAAGCTTGATCCTAGAAGTGCAAAGACTTCCTTGAGGAATGATAGTCCACTAGTTGATAAAGAGAAGAATGTTGTCAAAAATTGAAATGATAAAAGACTGAATCAAAAGAGATAAAAGCAAATGCATACTTGAATGGGGCAAGTTATCTTCCATAGTCACTGATGCCGATTAGTCTATCAACGTCGATAGAGAAAGGTCACCAACGTCAGTTAGTCTGCTGACGTCAGTAGGGGCAATGGGCCTAGTGGCCGGCGTCGGTCGGGGCAATGGTCTTGGATAGGGTCTAGATGAGTTTGTGCTCTATTTGTGGTTAGCAAGATGGATTGAGGTGTCTAAGAGTCTATTTGGAGGTCTGTGCAGGGTTTACAGGGCAGAAAGTATGGTCTGAAAGAGGGACCAGATAAAGGATTGGGGTGAAAAGGGAGAATAAGGATTCGGGTCTAGTTTGGTTGATAAGCAGGTCTGGGTGGTGATATTACTTAGAAGTAATAACTAGAAAACATAATGAAAACATAGAGGAAATACTTAACTTTGGCTTGCTGAAGAAAGAGTGTAGCAGACTGGTTGCTGATGCTGCTGGTGTAGAAAACCTGTTGCTGATGCTGCTAGTGTAGAAGACTTCCTACAATGTGGAGGGACTGATGCAGAGTAGCTATACCCTGTGATGCTTGTTGTGCATCTAGGAGAGAGGGAGAGATAGAGATCCAATTGAAAGATTGGTGGATTGTTGAAGATCCAATATTAGCATTCTGGGTGTAGAACATAGTTTTGAAGGCAACCGATGTTGGCAATACCATCGATGTCGGCCGACTACTGACCAACGTCGGTAGCCAAAGAATAGGAAAAAGGGCTAAAAATAGCCTTTTGTCTATTCTTCCTTCTGCTGAGGTCAGTTGGTCATGGGAAAATGGTTGAAGGCGGGTTAAATGAGATGTGAGGATGAGTGGGAGAAAGAAAATGGGGTCTAGGCATTTAAGACTTGGCATGGGGTAGTGGAGGGCATCCAAGGAGAGGTATCCTAGGAGGGGTGAGGTGTCATGAGAGAGAGGGAATTATTAATTTAAAATAGATGATTATTTTAAATTAATAAGACGTAGGTTAGGCATGGTTAGGGATGAAGGGGACCAAGGGGGAGTTGACCAAGGAGTAGACACGATTTCAGTGTCTACAAATTGATCTACTCTTTGTTTTGTCTTATAGACTTTCACTTTATGATGTGCTCTCTCTATGCACACTCAACATCACAAATCTTCATGGGCTTTACCCTTGAAGGTAAGTCTATGTACACTTTCTATTTTTTTTATCCTAGTATTTCACTTTGTTGCATCATTAAAATACAAAGGGGGTAAATGTAGTCATATAAAATGGAAAAATTGGTAGCTTGAGTGTGGCTTGTGAAACCTACTATTTAGGTCCTTTTTTCATGCTCTTATGACCCTTATAGACACCTCTTTGCTCATTTTAAGTCATTTGTAGCCTTTTAGATGATCATTCTAGCTCAGCCAAACTCTATTTCCTAGGCCAATTCTATTCCCCTATGTCTTGAGCATGTAGGATAGGAAGACCATACTTAGACTATAACATCAGAACCTAGGGTGTCTTATTTTTGGTGATCATATCCAATCATAATTTGATCCTAAATTATAATTTTCATTTGATTCCTATTCTTCATTATGTTGGCCTGGCATGAATACATTTAACCTATGACCAATAGTTCCTTATAAAAGCCCATCCAAAGTTCATTTTCAAAGGGAGGTGAAAAATATTAAAAATTAAGTAAGAATACAAACAAACCACTAAGGCAAACTTTTCTATTCTCTCCATACAGTCACCCAACATAGTTGCAAACACATTAAAATCTTCACACCAGTCCCTAGCCACCTTAATCACTCTTAGTTTTTCATTTTTGCATTTACATCACACTATTACATAAAACACACTAGGTGGGAGAACTACATATGGCTTGATTCCTATTAAGAGTATTGGTATGTAGGTGGTATGCCCACATAAGGGGTGTGGATACACATTCAATAAATCTTACACACACTTACCCCCCTCCACTTTTTCAAGTTTTATCAAGCACAATGAAGGTCTAGGGTTTCAATATTAAATCAAATTTCTAAGGGGTTATATCAACATTTAGGATTCAAGATTTCATAGGCTAACTCACACAGGAACAATGGAAAGAACACAAAAAAATTAGGTCTCTATGAGTAATTTGAATAACAATACCAAAAGAGGACAATAATGCTAGACCCTAGGGTGTCCTATTTTTGATGGTCCTATCCTTTCAAAAAATGAAAGCTAGATTCTAATTTGTGACACTGTCCCATCCCTACATAGTCAACTTCAGACCTTACAATAGCCATTTCAACTTGTTTTAACCTAAGTTATATTTCTCCTAATTTATTGTTATTTTTAGAAAGGTACAAAAGACAAATAAAATATATGAATTAGGACTATAATTATTACAATATTATTTGCCAATTTATTAATCCAAACCCTTAATTAAAATAGGAATAAAACTCCATTATTCCCAAAATAGTTAAATCACATATGGATATTCAATAATTATCCTACAACCTTAACTTCAGACTTATCTAATTGACCCATTACCTTGTCTAATTTTATAGGGACCAATCTTAGTTTATTGCAAACTCCTATAGGCATGATTTTTATTGAGATGCCTAAATCAACTAGGAAATTATGCAAATTCTTGACAAATATTTGTACTATAAGTAAGAAGGGTGAAACCATAGTCTTGGATTTATGTATCACAACATTGGTATTGGTCTCAGATTTATTTTTAGGTTGAGTGATCTTATATGTAAGAGACTTAAGGAGTAAATCCCTTTATTCAGTAATTTGTGCCAATTCATGGAGAGTTACATTGGCCTTTATCATTTTAATATCTCCCATTATGTTTTATCTTGTCTTACTAATGGTGATCTAGTTATCACTAGATCTTGGTGGAGGTGGGTCATTTTTAGCTTGTGTCAAGGGGAGTAGAAATAAGGTTGGGTGGTGTTGAGGTTATCAGGGGTTGGTATGTCCTATTCCTAATAGTATATGTCCCTCTTTGGTACTATTTCATAACCTAAACATAATTGGTATTATCCTTAGGTTCATTTTCCCCTTTTATAGGAAATCCTAAGGTCTTTAGAATAATAGTTATATCGGGTGATTTAGATGAACTAGGAAAATTAGGGTTACCCATAACATTCTAGTTATTTAGAACAATCTCATATTCATCAATCTCCTTTTTTAGGATTTCAAAGGCATTAAAAAACTCAATGCAATCAATTTTTACATATTGGGATGTGTTATGCACATGAAACCAATTGGGCAGGGAAATATTTATGATGTTGATTTTAGACATTATATTAGATGGAGACTCAGCTTGCTTACCTTGCCTATTATTGGGTTGATAATTACATCGGTAAGTGAAGTTTGGGGAAAAATTTCCACCACTTAAAGTACCCACTTGTGTTTACAAACTAAGGAATTTATTGCTTAACCTATGGAACATCCTCTAAATTTAATATAGCTTAGGCTTGGATGACTCTTGATTGGAAGTCTGTGTGTTATTAGTTATAACTAGGACTATATCTTGGCTATAACTTCATGGCATATATTCATTGATAATATAATTTAGAAATCCCAAATTATGATTTGGAACAACATGGAGTAGAAGAAGTTTATTCATGATTAGAAGAGGTTATACCATCAGGGTACTCTAATTAACAAGTGGGATTGGATTTAATGTTGATATGTTTTGGAGGACACTATGAATAAGTACCATCATCTATCCTTGTGGATTAATTTTCTTTTCCACTTTATTGAATCTACATAGGCAAGGGGTATATCAATGATAGTTGGATCTCTCCTCAAGAACATGGATGTCCATAGGTCCAAATAATTATAAACATTTCTAATTCGAAATGATCATCTAGTCCTATACATATTTTAAAAGTGGGTATTAAAATTGAGTATAGGTTCATTGGGATCCTTTATCATGCAAGGTAATTGTTGGTATAGGACGTTGAGGTCTACCTCCTGACCAAACTAGCCAAGAATGTGTTATTTAATTAGTTTCAACTTATAATTAAATCCTTAGGTAAGTTAAATAAATAATCATAGGCCAAATTAATTAAGGTGAAAGGGAATATCCTACAAACTACATATTTGTGCTCAATATTGAGAAACTTAAGGTTATTTTATAGAACATAACATTCTCATAGGTAGTCCTCCCAGTATTCAGTGTGAAATTTGATAGGTATCTCTTTGGTTTACTAATAAAATCATGTACATCCCATAAGACATTTATTGTAGACCTTAATAACCAAGTCATGGGTGCAATAATGGCTGGGGATCTATTCTAGGTAGGTTGAGATGATGAATTGGTAGGGATGGATAAAGGTATTACTCTCCCTATATTATTTCATGCCCTCTTAAATATTTACAATAGGGATATAATTAGTCTACCTCTAATTGCTCAAGATCTAGTGATCCACTCACTAGGCTCCATATTGTTTAAGATAACAAATATGGGTTAGAGATTATTCAATCAAACTTTAAACCCATAAAACATGAAATATAAATAGTTCATAAATTAATAGTAGATATTAAATTAGAGTGACACAAGGTATCTAGAATTTCAAACTAGATAGATAGTGGCCCTCCTTCTAGTGCCACTTTATTTTGATCTTAATTTATCACCCATAGTAGAGATAGTTATTGAATTAACTATTCTGATGAGGACAAAATGAGATAACAACACATGGGATGAATGTCCCCTCATTTTTAGGATTCATCTAGTTAAATCCAAAGGCCAATAACTTTTCAATTGTTTAGTTGGGTGAGTAATGGAAATTATATCCACTCTATATTATTTGAGAATTATTACTAGTGTTGGCTTAAGTCCTTTTAATTCTTATTCATATTTGCATCACACTATAATACAATGGGTAAGATATTCATCACAAAAAAAATAATAAAATAGTGGGTAAGATTAAGAAATAAATTAAGTGGTTATTTGACTAAAACAAGATTGTTAATACTACAAATTAAAATCATAATTATACCATTGTATACCACATCTAGTTAAAACACTAACTGATGTAACTCAAATGGTAGGATTTTGAGGAATTAACTAAAAATATTATCCTAAAATTATATTAAATGAAATAATATTAAAATATTATAACTATTACACACAATGGCTTGACACAAATTCAAGTTAAACATAATGGAAAGTTAAAACCAATCAAACTAGTTGTTACACAATCTAACTACATGTTCATTAGTAAACAAGCATTGTAATCTCTTATTAAAATGAATCAATTCTATTCCATCAAGAAATGAAGGATGTTACTAAAAAAACTTGAATTTAAAACTACATCAGTATCTATCTCAATGTTATGACAAAAATATTTGAGTGTGCCCTCTAAGATGATAATAATAGGCCAAAACAAGACAAGAAAAAGAGAGAAATGAGCCTATCATGATTTTTTTAGCATTTTGGTGTATAATATCTCCCCCATAAAATAATAATTTAGACTTCCTTATGTAGAAAATATAATGATATTTATCTTCAAATAGCACAAGTCTCCCATCTTTTTTCATGATTACCACTCCAAGATGTTGCAACTACAATCGATTAGAATATTTTCTCCATTCAAAGGAAATTCAAATTTTACTTTGTCTTTTCTCCATGGGCCAAGTATTATGAATGATTCCCTATTAAGCCTACCTAGGAAAATATTCAAGTTAAGAAGTCACCATATATCTCCATGTATTCTCTTTTGACTAGTTAGACTCCTCAAGAGCCACCTCAATTGATTATTTGGTTATTTTTTTTCAATTCGATCCATCTTGACATTTTGACTAGACATCAAATTTAGTCTCATGTCCTCTATCCATCATCAAGCTCCATGTGTCCTTTACTCACTATTTCATGATGACTCAATTAAATGATGTGTCCATTAGGTCCATTTTTCATTCATTTACAATCTCCTAGGTTTGTTTCCTTGGCCACACTCTCTCCCTCGAGTCCCTAGGTAGACTTGTATGCTATATTAGATTTGAGATCAGATATCATTGATATTCTTGATCTAAACTCATGTGATGGAACTACATGGTGAAATCCCACTAACACAAAGTCCTAGGACTATACAAACCAACCTAGGAATTTATGTTAGTAGGATGATGCCACATGGCATATTCCTACTAACTTGGAGGCCTAGAGGGTATACATGAAAACTTTGGATTTTAGGTCATTATGTCATTGAGGTGATGCCATATGGAATCATCTCATCTACCTATAATATTTGAATGCATTAGCTTATATCATGGATTTTAGGTCTTTGGATTACTGAGATTATGCCATTTCACATCATCTTAGCAACCTAAAGGCTTAGAGCCATTAGTCTACCAAATGTCTCCTAGGTCCATAGGTCCATGGGTTGATGTCATGTGGCATCCACTTAGATACCTAAAGGCTTAGGTATTTTCACAAAGATCCAAGTCTTTAAGTTCCTTGAGCACCCAAGTGAATGGGATCATACCACATGGTATGATCTTGACCATTTGGAGGGCCTAGGTAAGGAAAATATATAAAAAGACTAAGGGAAACACCATTAAAATTTTAACATTGTTAGTCCATTGAAATGATAAAAATGAATAAGTATATAATGAAAGCATGAATTTTCTCAAGGACATCAGAACATTAGAAAAGAATCAAATAGACTCATTACAAAGGACTTGAATTTTTTATTTTAAAATACTATAATTAGTGAAATAAAACATTTGAAAGGCACATTAGACCTACAACTTAAATAGCTTAAAAAAGCCCAAAGGCTAAAGACTTAGATTTTACACTCAAGAAATTTACAAGAGAGCTCATACTATCATAAATATTCTAAGTGCTAAAGTAATATATAATATAAACTTAGTCATTTTATAGTGTAATGTAATAATTAGAATTCAAATTACTAAGGCAAGATTTTGGAAAAGCTCTAAAGTTAAATTAATTGTGTAAGTCTAAGTTAGATTTTACTCAAAAGAGGATTTTCAAAGATACTTTAAAATGCATGATATAAAATTATAAAATTTTATAGATTTAAGCAAGTTCAAGTATTCACATCAAAGACCAAGCAATTGATCAAGAGCAGAAGAAGGAAGCAGTCATGCTAAACAAAGATGGTCCCCATTTGAAATTTGAGAAAGGGTGTGTTGGACCCAATAACCCATTTTTCCCATAGTCATTCCAAGGGTGAAGAAGCTCGGGTTTTGACAAAGAGTGATAGCTTGTGCACATAATATGAATACATAAAAATAAAGGCAATAGAAAACCTAGAAGGATCTAGGCCATTGCATATAGATACAATCACTATTATATACAAAACACCTAAATCCAACTTAACCACAAACATTAAGTAATTGTCTAGATATGACATAAGCATCTAAGGCCATAGAGTGAAAAATTCCAAAATCTGACAACTATTCTAGAATCATGATATAATCCACTTTCAACCTATTTTAGCCTAGATATGCATGTTCACAATAAACCAACTAATTACTCTTGTTTTTAATTTATTTTAATACCAATCAATATATGTACTTTTTATTTTTGGTATATCTCAATATAATAAATTTAGAACATTATTTATCTAAGTTTGTAAATTAATTAGCTTGCTATAGATCTATTTATCACCCTTATTCTTATTCATTTATATATTATTAACCCTATTTACCCTTGTACCATCAAATTTAGGGTTAAACATTTGGGACCCTAACCTTTGATCTCAAACCCATGGCATTGACCCATGGTTTTCTATTTTTCTAATTGTTGTAATTTGTTTCAAACTCTGAGTTTTTCATTTATAAGCAAAAGAAAATGTTAATCAAAAACTTGTTTTCAAATGGAAGATTAATAAGCATTATTTAGTCATCTTAATAATAACAATGGCTTAATTGATGCATTTTTGTATGTTGTAAGAGAGGTAATCAATAATCATGCTAAGGCTTTGGCTTCCTCACCTAGTGATGGTGATTCCTTAAGTGTTACTACAAATGATTTTATACCAATAAAGCTCCCCTTAAGCACATAATTTATTCAGACTTCTAATGGGGGCATGGGATATGTGTTTAGACCATTTTTCCCTAAAAAATTCCTACTATTGATACTTCTTACATATGAAACATAAACACTTTAACTTAATTACCAATTTCAATGCTTATATCAACTCAAATTATGGGTGCACATACTTTGATCACTTCTCAAAATTCACACCTTAATGATCAAAATGTGAAATATTATGTACAAGATATAAAAAAATTTAATAACTAAGGTTTAAAATATTAGACAAAAATCTATGAATTCACTTTATGATATTGAACACAAGAGTTTTTAAATAATCCTCTTGTGCCTCAAATAAACCTCTTTCCAACTAGTTTTGTTATACCCGAGTTCACATTTTATTATGGCAAGGGTGATCCTCAATAACATCTTCAATATTTATATGTGGCATGCCTTGATTATGCTTCTAATGATAAAATTTTGAATAAACTATTTCCAAGGAGCCTTAAGGAATGATCTAAGTTGGTTTTATGACTTATCAATCCAATCAGTAAAGGAATTCAAACCTCTTACATATCAGTTTCATTACCACTTCTCTATCAACATTACCAAAAAGGCTTTTTATGCCCAAATTTCAAAGATCAAATGAGGAATCAATGAACCTATAAATCAATATGTCTTGAGGTACAAGACAATATTGGATAAAATGACCAATCTAATTGTAGATAAAGAGCTTCAAGACATCTTCAAGTAAAGTTTACTTGCCCTATTGCATGAGTCCATTATTTTCAAAATTTAAAATAATTTGATTTATTATGCCATATTTTTCATAATCATGAAATGAAACTTATCTCATTGAATAAACTTAAGTATATAGAAAACACATTAACTACAACCACTACCAAGTATACTATCAAACCAAGTTATAAGGTAAAATATATCAAAATTAAAAAAGAAACAACTACTATGGTTAATGCAGTGTCACAAAAACTTAATAGGCTTGTCTTATCCAATGAACCAAGGATACAATTTTTATGATTACTAGAGTCTCTAGCTTCACTACTACTAAAGATGTAGAGTGTCACCCCATATCTCTCCCTCATCCTATAGAGGTTGATATGAATCAACCTCTACCCAAAGGATATGATGAAAATGCTTATTATGAATATCATTTAGGCCCTAGGAATTTTATGAATAAATTTATTACCTTGAAAATAAGATCCAAGATCTTGTTGATGACTAAAAAATTACATTTGATGATCCCCTAAAGGAATTAGGTTCATAACTTGGTGATCATCAGAACCAAAATATTTTTAACAATCCTTTGTTAGACCATTCTAAGAAAGAGATAGAAGTGCAAATGGCATATAATGCATATTATCCTCCACCAAATTATATTGACATTCATTAGATCATATTATTGGTACTTATAAATGAATACACCTCCCTTGATTCATATACCTTCTATTAATATTGATGACAGTAAGATTTTGGATGACAATTTAGATATTCATTCATTATTAATTTGAGAAACCCTTGATCAGCAAACTATATAAAATTTTATGATTGATAATGGTGTTAGGTAGAATGTTTTCACCATGAAATTACTTACACACTTGGATTACACATATGATGATTTACACCCTTCAACAAAAATGGTTAGATAATTTGATGGAACCTCATGGTATGTCTTTGGTGAGATTGATTGACATTTATAGGTTGGCCCAAAAAATATGGTCACTATATTATTAGTTATACCATACAATATAGTCTTTGATATGTTATTGGGATGACCTTGGATACATACACTTCATGTAGTACCTTTTATAGTGCATGGGTGTGTAAAATTCATTCATTCTAGCAAGGTAATTATAGTTTCTAAAATTCCATATAAATGTCCACTTAAACAAGAAACATTTATACCTAGGTAGTTAATTATCAAAGATACTAAGGTTAATCCTCCATAAAAGTGTAAGCAATAGGTAATCACAACTAGTACTTGATAAACCATGACATCATAGATACACTGTAGATTTCATGGAATCCTCATCTACTATTACATGACATATTCAATTACCTAGAGAAATGAAACATGTTCCTATTTTTGATATTCCAAACAAACCATAAAGCACTCAATGATGGGTTAAATTAACCCCCATATTTATATTATTCCTCATGACCACAAATCCCTATTATACATATGTAGAGCATCACAGATCTTATAGTGCCATATATTACACTTGTACATGCACCTTAGCAATACCACCAATTTATTACACCACATTCTAAGTGGTGAGATACCTATGATTATATTTTAGATGAGATAATAGGATAGTATTTATCTTTTCTAAATATTCCAAAAATAAAAATAAAAAATCCAAAAATATTCAACATTTCCATGTTTTATTAGCTCATTAGCATATGGTTTATCAAATTTGGAATAACAAGATCATAAATGACAATAGTATTTTCCAAAATTAAGAGTAATATAATAATAATATAATTCACTTATTTATAAATATTTTACTCTAGAAAACTTATTAAAAATAATAAAGCGTAATGAGAAACAAAAATTTAGTTATAATTGTATTTGTGGGAGAATTAGGGCCTGAAACTTGCTATGTAGGGAGGTCTAATGACTAGAATCAAAAATTAGATCTAGGCCTAGAAAATAGTATTGGGAATACAAAACTATATATGTGTAACTCTTGTCCAATATATGGTGATATTGTCCACTTACAATTAAGTAATCAAAGTTTTTGGGTTCCTTGTGTCTTAATTTGTAGAGCTTATATTTGGTGTGAGATCTTGCAACCACTTGTGAAGACCATTCTATGACTTATTTTTATTTAAAAAACCTAGCACTTTAACATGTGAAAACCAATTCAAATCAATGGAGAAAAAGTTTTTAGTGGTTGAATTTGGGTGAGACTTCAAAACCCCATGTGCTTATCACTACCTACATACCAATACTCTAAAGAGGGATCAAACTTTATGTAGTCTTACCCTGCTATAGTGTTGATGGCCCAAGGACAATTAGAGGAATATTCAAAAATTACATTGCTAACCTTGTATTTCACATAAAAATGATAAAATATTAATTCAAGATGATTTTACAAATATGGTGAAAGCATATACAACTTTCATGAGAAGTTACAACTAACTTATGGGTTTTAACTAACCTGAATAACTAAAAACAATTAATCTAAGATAATAAACTAAGTAAACAAACTAACACATAACAAAACCTTGGATCAAATATCCAACAAACCCCCCTTGATCCAAAGGGGTATAAATGATGAAGATTTGGAGCTATAACTATGAAGTCATCAATGAGTATCTATGTTACATCTACAAGATAACACATTGTACATCATGGTATTGATCAAAATCAATGCCACTCTATATAGAAGCCCACTCAATGAGTTGTTGTATAAAAGGTTGATGAACATGATCAAGGCCTACTCATCCCCTATGATCATCATACCATAATTTAGTATAACTCAATTAAATTCTATCTAACTACATCGATCCACATAAGGTCCCACACAAGAACCCATCCAAGTGATCCTCTAGTATCTATACGACACATATTTTAAATGCCCAACAATCACCAACATCATATGCATGCCTTTGATCAACACTCAAAATGCTAGAAAATATATTATTAAATCATACAACCACTGATGACTGATCAAAGGCCACTATGCAATATATTCCCCCTATTAGGCAAGAGGCAAGAATTTGTGCAACATAAAAACAAATTCAAATTACTCTATCTACTCCATGTCATGAATATCAAATATAAAAAGCCAAAAATGGTACTAAAAATAAAGGCAAAAAAAAAATTGTTATTCCAATAGTGAACCCATACTCTGAGTGAATAACAAATTAGAGAAGGTAAAATAACCTCTAACCTCTAGTTGGCTCTATTTATCTTGTTAGATCCTCAGGGACCTGTAAATGTCAAAATGTAACACCATCACCACTAAAAACACAAGTATTGGTACATGTCATTATATTATTAGTTTGGTGTATGCAACACATTTTTATCATTTGAAAAAAACTTGGGGTGTCAGATTCCACTAAAAATGCACCCAATTTCATTACAATGCGTAATTTATTCAAAATATGTAAAAACCATATTTACACATGCTATAATAAAAAAGTACTCATGTTGATGCTCTTATAAATCAATTTTGATGAAAAATGAGTAGTCATATGAAGAATTTGGTCATTGTATGCATAAGATATGATAGTTTGAAATTTTGTTCCTCTATCATGCTAGATAGACCCCCCCTGAATGTTAATTTATAAAATTTTACTAGTTTACAGGGATGAAAATATCATATAAAGACATGATATACCCCTCCTTGTTTATAATCATTAAAAATATATCCAAATCTAGTTTTCAAAAAGGTAACTTTGACAAAATAATATGATAGTGTGTTCAAGATATGGTAAAACTAGTCATTATAGGTGCATATTTTCCTAGTTTTCACACTCAATTCAAATAATCCCTTTGCAAAAAAATATTTTTTTGGCACTTTTGAGGGTTGAAACCTTGACCTCCTAGATTCACATTTTTACATAAAATAGAATTTTCCAAGTGCTCCAAGAGGATTTACAAAACATAAGGAGATATTTTTACATTTTAACTTGATTTCCCTCTCTATGATAAAAAAATTACTTTTCATTGTTAAAAAGAAATTCATTCAGGAAAAATAATTTTGAAAAAACTACTCATTTATTTGTGGAAGGCCCACCCACTAATGGAAGAATTAATTTAATTAATATCTACTTCTAAAAACCTTACTATTATTTATTGATTTCCATTCTCATACCACTGTAATTTGTTGATTTGCATTGTGAAATAATGTAGGTCTGCATTGAAGATAGTAATTATGCTCGTAATTTCATATAGTTTCCACATATAAGAGTTGTAGTCCATCTTTGGTTTAAAACTTAATGTTGGATGCTTGTTGAGATAACAACTTCAGATGACATTCTCTTCAAGATGGAAGGCTTTGTTTCGAGTACAAATTACATTGCTAAGAAGACCACTATGGTGTTTTTTATAAATGAAAGGTTGGTGAATGCAACCTATTGGAAAAAGTGATTGAAGTTTTTTACTTTGATATAACTTCTATGACATTATTATTTACAATTAAATATTTTCAAACACCTTCTCTAAATACTAAATTCCTTTCTTTGTGTTTTGTATGGATGCTTCTCCAAATACTAAATGCCTTCCTTAGTTTGGAAAATAATAAAACATAGAGAATATTTTATTTCTTACCTTTCAAGAGACCTTGAAAATAATTTTAAAGAAATGTTCAATTCTTTAAAAAATTCATACATAAAATTTTAAGCAGATGTTTAGAGGTCGTACAAATTCAAAATAAGAATGAACAAAGTCATTGGCTATTTGCTTTCTCTTTCAATTCTCTTCATGGTTTCCACTTTATCCTTCAAAATGTGGTATATATTTCTCCTTCTAGGCTCTGATACCATTGATGGCCCAGGGGAAATTAGAGGAATATTCAGAAATTACATTGTTAACCTTATTTTTCACATAAAAATGATAAAATATTATTTCAGGATGATTTTACAAAGACAATGAAAGCACATAAAAATTTCATGAGAAGTTACAACTAACTTATGGGGTTGAACTAACCTAAATAACTAAAAATAATTAATCTAAGATAATAAACTAACACATAACAAAACCTTGGATCAAATATCCAACATGGTGGTGTGTTAATAACTGATGCAATATATTAGATGTTAGTGTAATACTAGTGTGATTAAGTAGCTTAAACCTGAATTGTGACTTCTGAAGTGTATTCATACTTTATCTCTAGGCTATTAGGGTCGTATGCAATCAAAATTTAGAGAAATAGGTGATTTGATCTCAATGTGAAATTATGATTCTAGTGTTTTTTGATGTGGAATCCTCCTCCTTTGAATAATGGTTTGAAAAGTGTTTATATAGTCTTATTTGTGAAATTTATTTGAATGGGGATTAGTATGGACATAGTTTGACCTTATTATAGCTTTTGATTTTATAAGTTACTTGTTATTTGGTGGGAAGGAAGGAGAGGGGAGAGGACACTATAGTGGTGCACTATAGTCCCCTAAGATTCTCCTTTATAATGGGTGATTTAATCATGGTGAGTGTTAGGCAGGGCTTAAAATATTCTTAAGGATAATAAGAATAGAGATGAGTATATTTGAGGGTCATTTATCAGCTTAGAAGAGTGTGCAAGGTAGTCAAAAGTGATCAAAAGGGACCCTAAGATAGGTCTATAATTAAACATGTAAAAGAGTTATCAAAAGTGCATGGTTTTAGTTTAAATGTTATTTTATGTTGTATATTTTATTTCTTTTCATTCTAATAATGAAAAAAATTTGAAAGTACTATATTAAAATGAAAAAAAGTGAATACCTAAACTTACCTATGAATTAGATTCTTAGATGTAGGCCACAATGTGAAACTGTACTCTATATAAAAACCTAAAATAAAACATATGTAATATCAATGTTGACTTAAGATGAATATCAAAAATTTAAATAAAAGAAAATATAGAGTGACAAAGAAGGAATATGGTTTATTGTGTACATGAATATTTGTGCTTTCTTAGTGTAAATACTAGTGATTGTAGTGGGTTGTTCCCTTAGAGTTTTTTGTTGAAATTGAATAGCTTGGATTAGATTATGCATGCCCCAACCCTCATTAATGGGTGAGTGTGATTAATAACTCAAGGTGTGTAGGAGTGAAATAATCTAAAATCCCTTAATGAATCTCAATGGATAGATATGGTGAAAATATTGGTAAAAATAGTGAACCAACCATTATATATGGAATAAGGCTCAATTTTGGTGCAAATCTAGCATAAGGTTAGTGAAAATACTAAGTATAGTCTAGGTCTAGTGTATACAACAAGGAGAATGACATAAATTTTCCAATTCATCTACAAAACTAAGAAATGTGTCATGCACTCGCCCCAAACTAATATCTGGTGTATATAAATTCTAGGACTGAGTAAAACAACTATTAATTCTAAAAAAACATGTGTGCTAACTTATAACACATGTTGCACATGATTTTACCCAAACTAATCAAATCTGAGACAAAACTATGTAATTATGAAAACTAAGACTATGAAACTAGTGTATACTTCTATAAACAAATCATGGTTTTGAGAAATTCTAAGAATGCTTGTTTTTAGACATTTATACAACAACATTGGGAAGGACACTAGAGTAGTGCTCTCTTGTCCAATGTAGCACTCCTATCCAAAATGATTTTTTATGTATTTTATGAGATTGAAACTATGTCAAATATGCAATCACTATTAAATTTTGTTTGTATACTAATTTAAGAATGATAGTCTCTAAGACAAACCTCTATGAATGCCCCCTCTATTGAGGTGAGTTATTGAGCCTACATAATAACTTAAATCAAAAGAAAGAGTTATTCACTAGTTTGTTGTTATGTAAAAAATATAAATTTTTATTAATAATGATAACATGGGGAAATCATGGCATCATCATGTATGTAAATTGAGCATAGTAACAATATAAGTTACATGTGGAAACAAACATTCACGATAATTGTGTCTAGATAGATGTGACAATGAAGCATGCAAATAACCAATAAATTGAGTATATAACATTGAATATGACTACTTAGGGAGGAATGCATGATATCCAACATGGAATTGTAAGGGTTGGGTGGAGACACTATGTCCATCGTGACATCTAAATCTGAAAAAAAAAAAAAAAAAAGTAATGTGTCATGGCCATGACACACACAATCAAAGAGTACATGCATAATGCACAAAACACATAATAGAAGGCCAAGGGGCCATATACAAGAGACATAGAAAATTTCACTCATTGAAATAAAAATAATATACATGATCATGTTCAAATGCATACACATGCATAGAAGCGAATGATGGAGGATTAGATCTACATAGAATGACATGTTTAAATGTATGCACATATGAATGGAAGAAACACTTAAGGACATGTTTAAAGGTAATCACACTTATATAATCAAAAACATGTATGCCTAGAACCACTCAAAAATGACATATTCAAATGTCCTCAATGCAAATAGATAATGTGTACAATACATGAAGCTAGGAAAATAAATATAAAAAGCAAGCATGATATGTAATTTGATCAACAAGAGTTAAGTCATAACCTAAGTATAATAAGTAACTAAGATAGATAGTAGTATATCAAAATGTTAGTAAGGGAGTGATATCTAAAGATGTAATGCTATGTAAATATCTAAGTTGTGAGTAAGATAATGTGGGAAAATAAGGATAAAATTTCTATATACCATGCCCCCAATGAGTTAATTTATGAATGTACATGTTGTAGGAAGCACATGTGTAATCTAAAACTAAGTGTGATAGTCTGAACTCACTAGGAAAATAGTAGGGTGAGGAAAACTAGATAATTTTTCTCTTGTCCTCCATAACACTTCTATCTAAATGAAATTTTTGGGTGTTTAATAGTTAAATTACTTAAAACTATATCTAGAACTAATATTAGGTATAATCTGCAATCAATCATGTATACTAGTAAATAATGTATGATATAAAGCTAGGTAAAACAAGTGTATAATATTGTGTACAACTAAATTAATGTATTAAAAAGTATATATGAGCATGCATAGGTCTTGATTTTTTTATTTTCTAGAATACTTTACTATTATTATATTTTTTGCATATAAATGTAATGTAAAGTATATGTACAAAATGAAATAGAGATATTAACTGATGAGTCCTACAAGGAACTCAAAATCAATAAGCCCTATGTCAAGAAAAGGAAATGTAAATTTTAATGAAGGGAAAAGGTCATCTTATGGTAAATATATTTCTCATTGGAAAATCTAAATATGGAACACCAATTATGTTATAACTATCATTTCCATCTTAATAATCTATAATATATTGTCTCAGTATTTGATCATGATTACCTATGGGGATTTTTGGAACCCATATTGAAGTATGTGAATCTTATCTTGGTTCCCTATGTGAATTATTCCTAATACTCTGTAACATCACTAAAGTATGTGTACAAGTAGAGGGTGATTATCTAGAATCTATGACAAATCTCTATTGAAGGGGCCTATCTAGCATAGGTGTCTATGTAAGTATAGATATTTGCTGTAATAATATATTAGTAGGTTGTACCATTTAGGTGGATCAACTGAAGGTTGTTGTTTGGTAAGCAATTTTTTGTGATAGGGTTACTCATAAGGGATACTTGAAACTATAATGACCTTATTAACATATATTTATTTCAAGAAACTATGAATTTTAGAAGGAATGACATGAATTTCATAAATATAAGGGCATCCCAATAATATATAAAAGGCATAAAATCTAGGTACTAATATGAATTTGGTGGCCACATGTGTGGGACCAACCTATAAAGGTGATGTAATCTCACAAATAGAGATATAGTGTGATCATTGAATTCTTTTATGACCATAGTGGTGGGAAACATATCCTGATCTGTGTATCTTAAGTGATAAAGAAGTGTGTTTATACACATATTCACACTTGAACTATTATCAACCATAATAATTTGAATAGGTTGGTGATCAATGTGAGCACAAATAAATAAAGAGTGTAAATCTTCATGTTGTCTCATGCTATATAAATTTGATGATTGGTCTATATGGTGTTGGAGTATGAAAACCATCAATAATAACATTCAAAGGATGTTGTTCCTCTACATGGGAATGGTAATAAACTAGTGGAGGGTGTGCATTATATACATAGTGAATACCTGAGGCATTTGTTGTCTCATTAGTTGTGTGCTTAGAAAAAGGATCTATGGATATTTTCATTGCTTTTCTTTCACTTGGTTGTACTATTTTTATTTCTATTGGTCTTCCCACATTAATGATGTTTTCATATATCAAATCATGAATATTGTGTCTCAAATTGATTCATCTATTATTAGTATGGTTTTGTGCCTTATGTTTTTCATAAAAGGTGTTCTTGTCAATTTTTTTAAATGAGGTTGATTCACATTAACCTCAATAATGGGAGGGAGAGATATGACATTATATTCTAATAGTGTTTTAATAACCTTATATGGAGCCTCTGGTTGATTAGTAAAATGTCTCCTTAGAGGAGTTGATAAGATAATACATGGAGTAGGATATAAAACTACATGGATTGTTTCTTTTTGATTATTTCTATTATTGTTTGGAGTTACCTTGTATGTTATCTTTCTTGAATTCTTTGTATTATCATCTAAATTGGTTTTATATTTAAGCTTCTTTATTAATAGTAACTTAACTTCTCTTTCCTTTACTGTATGGTGCAAAACTATGAATGAGAAAAAATTCTTGAATATAATGGATTCATGCAAGGATGGACACAATTTTCTTAAACACATCTTTTAATTCTATGTATTCCATAAGATTTATCATTTTTGACAACATGGTTTTGTATTTTAAGGCATATTATTTGATAGGCTCATTAAATTTATATTTTAGTAGATCAATCTAATCTTAAAAAACCTTTTCACTAATATTAATTGATAAATGTGCTAAAAACATATTGGCTAATGGATTTAATGTATGCACCAATTGGCATGATAAATCATGGAACCATTATTATTCATAGTGTATACAAGGGAAAGTAAAGTTGATCTACAAATCAATTCTATCTTGGAGAAGATAAATCAAACTATCCCTTCTTCTTGTTGGTACATTTATATAATTAGGGTCACAACCAATATGGATCCACTACACTTGACCAAGAGATCTTTTACCACACAATATCACTAGAGAGGGTTCCAAAGTCTCTAGTCAAGCAATACCAAACAATAACCCTAGTTAGGTCATGTGGTTTGTAACAAAGTAAATAAAAAAATAAAGTAAATATAATCTAGTTCTCACCAAATCTTGTGACATGAATGGGGGATAATAAACATAAAAATAATCATGCAAAGAAGAAGTCTACCTAATTCAATGTAGAGATAATCCTAAGCATAGAGAGAGAAATACATTTAAAATCTAATACATGAAAATCTATCTACTAATAAAATAGGAGTAAGAGTTAGAAATACTTACCTTAAAGATGAACCCATCGAGCCTCAATCTCTCCCTTGGCCAATGGTGTTTTTCAAGAGGTTGTTTTGGTTCATAAGGATAACAAAGATAGGTCAACTCTAGGTTATAACACTTATCTTATGAATCCAAAACACTTTTCTCAAGAGAAAAGATTCTTATCTCTAAAATAAGTATAAAACCCTAAGTAATGACTCCTCAAGTAAAATAGTGGTTAAGTAGATGCACAAATAAATAATTCTATCTATCTATATATCTATATGAAAATGGAGTGAAGGATGAATTTATATAGTTGGATATAACCCTAAACCCTTCCAAAATTTTAACCAACATAGTCAATCTAGTAGACCCAATTATTTAAGAAGTAATCAGTTAGGTCCTAGACTAAGTCAATTGGATGACTTAGTCATGTAACATTATCAATTTATAGAATAAGGTCTACCCATTTGACTATGTTTGGAGGATGACAAAAAGAGTTTTGGCTTAGGTATGGGTTATTTGAGGTGGTAAATTGCTTAGAGGAATGTGTAAGGGAGGTTTTAAACTTAAGGAAATGTATATGAGGTACTTATGTTGGTTTTAATTAGCTGTATAGGGAACAAAAATCTTGTGAAGCACCAATGGTCTGTCCACCCATTTTTTGGTGCACCCTTTAAGGTGTACAGTTACAGAGATTGAGATTCAATGGGTTCCTTCAAGAGAGAAAGCATCCATAATTGATAAAGTTTAAAAATATTATGTGTATACATATTCCCCACTCAAATCTCATCACGTGTCATGCAGCTGCAACATGGGATGGTGATTCAGTAAAAGAACACATAAACACACAACATTGAGCTAAATAAATTGTAGTAAAAATCAAATAAGATAAATGAAAGGATAGAATCAAAAAATACATATCTTTACTTACCTTAGTGTTGTAGAGTATAAATGAAGTGAGAGAAATGTAAAGGTTTCCAATGTAGGGAACATTAGGCAAACTTGTAAATTAAGAAAAAAATAGATTTTTTTCAAAATATACATGTAATATGTATAAAAATTATCTACGATGTTAGGATTCCATAACATCTTTTGGTTCAAGCAAATAACTAATAAAAATAAATTTATTGACGAAAAATAAAATCTAGGCAAAAATAATTGATAGGTAAATAATTTTGAATAGTAAATATAAATAAGGTGAAAATCAATTCATTTGTAATTTTTAATATTCTAAAAAATATACTATGTTGGGAGACCTAGCTGAGGCTAGAGAGCGAACATGGTAAAGAGATAACAGTTATGACATGGAGGATGCTTAGTGGCCACAACCAATGTATCTTATGTAAGTGGTGCATTAATTTCAAAAAATGTTAATTTTAATTAAAACCAAGCTAGATACAAAAAAAGGTATTATGGGAAATATAGGTACTAAAAATTTCCTTGGGAAAATTTTAGGTAAACTAGGAACAAAGCAAGACAATGGGTAGGAAAGAGTCATACCAATAAATTCTTATAGTCATTAATGGTAAATGGTTGAAAAGTCACATTAAATTTTGAATAGAGTTATCCCAACTGATTCAGTTAGAAAATGTGAGAGGAAACAAGGTAGCCAACTCCATAGTATAATGCCAACTTAGTATTGTTGGTGATGGCTAACTACATAACAGAGGGATAACTTATTTATAAATATGGGAAAGGCCAAATTAGTGTATTCTAGATGATGAAATACATAGTAAATATTTGATATAGTCTTTTAAATGGGGATGATTTCATAGTAGAAGGTTGGTCTAGTATTCAAAATATGGGAAAGGGTTGATTTAGTATAAAAGGGATTATTGTGTTTTTAAGAATGGGATGATTGCATAACAGAAAGCTAATAGAGTTCGTAACATGGGTGATAGCTCTGATTTAGTATCAAAAGGGAGGATTATATAGGAAAAGAGTGAAAAATAAGAAAATTAGGAAGAACATGTTAATGAATTAGTTAATTCATAATAATTTAGGAATTTTAAGAATGTATTTTATCATTTTTACATTGATATCTAATGTATTCTATGTTGTTTGAAATTTTATAGAGATGGTGGATATTTTGGCACTTGGTGGATACATCATGGATATTATATTTACTATAGAAACAATTAGATGTTGATTGAACATAATTGGTTTCCTTAGGATTTGGAGGCATCATGGAGATGTGGAGGATCCCTCTTAGTGTTGATAGAATTTTTGTGTTCCTATAATCATGGGAGATATTAACCATCACTTTTTAATGGGATGTGGAGGGCGATACCATAGAGGTGGGCATCACCGAAGAGGATGTCAATGCCTTACTTGCATTGACAATTATCAGGACTCCTATCATTTATGATGCACTGGAGGCTAAGGATGAGAGGTGATCCCTAGCTTGTTGGGTGACTAACTCAGATAAGATTTACCTTGGATTATGTATAGACACTATAAATTTACACACTACATTTCTATATGTCACATTAACCCTTAGACCACCCTTGGACTCCCTCAAAACCACTTCATATCCTTCTAACTACCAAACCTAAGTCACCTAACTAACTTTGACCATTCTACCTTTGACCTATCGACTGTCGATGATTGACCCTTAAATGCTGATGGTTAGACCTAACCACTGATGGTCAGATTTTAACCACCTCAAGGGTTAAATCCATCTCAGCTCTACCTTACTTTTTTATTCTTATCCACTCACATAATTATGCATGTTAAGACTAAAATTAGATGACCCCTTGACACCTTGTTTTAACTTATTATTTCACCTCTCCTTTCCTTTTATAAAAAGAGAGGAGGAGGAAAGGAGGTTGATCAAGCATCATAGATAATATTAAATTATCAAAGTTTCTTGTATTAGAAATTATTTTTCATTCATTCTTATAAAAACCAAGATATATATCTGAAGCATTTCAATTCATCAATCATAACCAAGGCACTGACACTCTAGAAAAATTACTCTAGGCTCCACAATGAGTTTTCAGCCACCCACCCCAACATTCTTTTGGAAAAATAGTTAAGTAACTATATTTAGTAATTGGTTCTTTTGTTTCTATCTTAAAATTAATACCTAGCCTAATCCCACCTCCTAGAATCACTCAGCCACCTTCTTGACTAGACCTTCCCTTACCTAAGCCAAATCTGATAGTAACCATCAATGGTCATTTAACCACCAATGGTCTACCCTAAATTGCTGATGGTCACCCAATCACTGATGGTTACCTAACCATTGATGGTTAACCTAACTACCAACAATCACTATGTGACATTTTCAATAACAAGCTAATTTCACTTATCAAACCCTAACCAAATCCTAGTTTTTAACCTTCTACCTGAGCACAAAACATCACCCTATTTTATTAACCATGTATGATTTATTTATCATTAATATCTAATAATTTATTTCTATAATTATTTGAATTCATCTCTTTTAATCACTTCTTTTATTTGATTTTAGTATCTCTATTATTTATGCAAGCAATTTATCTTTCATTTTTAGAACTTGATTGTTTAAAAGTGTGGATTGATAACGTCCAAGGAAGCTTGTGCTTCTTGGATCTAGATTGATAGCTAATCCACCTAATATCTAGCTAATCAACCATTTTATTAGTGATTTCTTATCTATAGGTCATTCCTCCCAAGCTAAAGAGGAGTATCTATGATTGTCTGGATCATAGAGCACAAACTAAATATAGGCTCTAATAACCTTACCCTTATTTCAAGTTTTAGAACATTCTTCTTGGAAATAAAGTAAAATTGCATAAAACATTATGGCATACCCAGTAGGACCCTTGAGTCTTCTCTTGGGTTCATAGTTGCATCTAGGTTCTTCTTCTTCTTCTTCTTCTTCTTATTTTTTGCTCATACATCAAAATTAAATTTTCATTTTAGGTTTAAAATTGATTGCATACATTTTTTGCTTGCTTATTTTAGCTCACATAGCTTAATTAATCAAGTGAATTAATCGTATATTCACCCTTATCACACATACAAGACCAAACCACTTACAGCTAATCAAGCATAAAAACATTGATATAAGGTCCAACTGGGATTTCATCACCTAGTAGTCACCTTTATGGCTATCCTACTTGGATTTCACCACCAAGGGGAGAACTATCTCAGTACACTAGATAAGTATTATCTATAGCAACTTGGTATATTTTGGATAAGCACCTAACACCCTTATCACTACAATGTGTGAAGTGAGGGGGTAAGCCCATATATCAAGCCATGTACCAAGTTATAGTACAAATATTGAGAGCCTAAACACAAATTGAAACCAACCAAACTTATTTTATAATACCCACTCTATAAAACAAGTTGAGTCACACAATTATTAAAGCTTAAGACATAAGCCACAAGAGAGACTAAAAAGAACCTTAGGATTTAAATGTGCTTTAATGTGTGTTTTATTTCCTTAAATTTTTCCTCTATTCTCTTTATTTGAGTTGTGAGATTGTTTGTATCTTCCTCCTTCCCTTATCTACATGGTTTTAACTATGTAACAACTAAGAAACCAAGCAAATCAAGAACCACCTCCTAATCATCCATCTTCCTCTTCCCCCTCATCCATGGAGTACATCTTAGATGCAGAGCATTCTCCCCATCCTTTTGAGAGTTCTAACATCCCTCAGATAGTTTACCAAGTGATATGGATTTCACCACCTTTCTAGATAACAACCTCATAGCCTTCCAACATTACCTTAACACCATATCTCACCATACCCTTACTTTGGTTCTACCTGTTGACCCACCCTATGGCATACCATCCCACCTTATGGGAAAAACTTTTGTTTCCACCATTTCTACCCAAGAATTTTCCTTTACCAATAACCCCACTGATACCACCATCCAAAACCAACCCACCCAACTAATAAACACCCAAACACCTTCTACCCCAACTAATAATCATTCTAGTATAGGAGTAACACAAACTTTGGGCACCAAAAATCCACTTACCATAAGAGTACCCTCTACTAGTGTCACCACCACTCCTCTTGTTTCCAACCCACCTACCTTCACTCCATTCCAAAGCTTAGTAGTCCCCATACCTACTACCCTTCCACCCATCAATACCAAAGTTACCACCCAACCCCTATCTACCAACCCAGCCTATGTCAACCCCATAATACATTCCCATTATACAAAACATGAGCTACATTCCTAACCCATAAGGGTATGTGACTCTAACTTCCACCTAACCACCTATCTCCATATATTCATATGTGGCATCATCCCAACCACCCATGTCCACACACCAATATGTGGTAGCTTCTCAACCCCCCACCAAATACCTATTTGTTACACCTACCCAAACCTAACATAATCTACCCTATAGATATGAGGGTATAAAACCACAAATGGACCTTGTCAAAATGTTAATGGACAAAATGAATACTTTGGAGTCATCTATTTCTGGTGCTCATAACCTTTTATCTTATGAACAAATCTATAATGAACTAATTCATCCATTTGTCCCCATTTGACCTTATCCTCCTCAATGGGAACTTCCAAAATTTCTAAAATTTTAGAGCAAGGAAGACCCTCAACAACATCTAAGAGAATTTAGGCATTATTTCTATTTGATTGCCCATGATGATGCTCTCCTTCTCCATACCTTTTCCATGTCTTTGTCAGGTCTAGCACTATATTGGTATAATGATATTACAAATAACTCCCTTTTTTCTTTTGCCCAACTAGCTCAGACTTTATTAGATCACTTTTCCATAAACATCTCTAAGAAATTTTCCATCACTGATATCTACTCCATTGGGTAATTTGATAATGAGACCATAGCCAACTTCGTAGCCTATTGGAGAAGCTTGATATATCAACTCTTTCTCTCTTTGCCTAGGATTATGCCAAAAACATATCCTCTACTTTACGATTTTATAGCTTAAATACTTTTGATGAGGCTTTCACCATGGCACAAAAATTAGAGAACAGAGCCATTAATGAAGGGAAGTTAAAATTGAGAAATAATAATTCCACCTTCAAATAAAATGAGGCCTCCTCTTCTAAACCTAACAATCAAACCAATAATAACTCCAAAAACAAGGTAACCATGAATGTGGTTGTCCTTAAAACTTCCCCTCCACCCATTGTTAATCAATCCAACTCTTATAATTCCTCCAATCAGAATAATAGAAACCCAAATTGAAACAAGCAAAAATAATTTACTCCATTAGGGGAGTCATATGCTTTGGTCTTGGAAAATTTGTTTAAATCAAACATCATACAACTCCTACCAATCAAACCTCCATAAAAATTCAATTCCTCTCATCCTATACCTAGTTGGTATAAGAAGAATGAATTATGTGCTTTCTACCATATCATTAGACATGATGTTAGCAGGTGAAATACCTTCAATAACATCATCCAAAATCTCATAAACAAGGGGGAACTTGTGTTGGATGACCCCAATTCACCCCCAAATCAAACACTTTACATATTTAGACATCCATTTACTAACCATGCCCCTTTCATAAACAATGAAAACAATAGAGTATAATCCTCTCATAACAATGAGGTCAATACTACTAATATAATTCTTAGTCAACTCAATGTTGAAGAAACCATTGACTAAATTACTTTTCCTTCCCCTCCACTCTGTCAGGTATTGGATTCACTATCCATTCTTTTAAAAAATGAGACCAAGGAAATAACCCCTCCACTTTCTGCACTCATCGAGGTAATTGAGATACCAACCTCTCCTTTGCAGGGAATACCAAAAGAGACAACCATTATCACTATATCCTTCTCCTCCATCATATAGCAATCCACCCTTCCTTTAGAAAACCTCTCTAAGGAAGATATCACTCTACCTACGTCTCCCATAAGAGACTCATCTTCCCAAACCTTGGATTGTTTTATTGTGGAAACAAATGAGGTAACAACTTCTCTCTCTTCACCCACGAGTTTGACCATTGAGATCAGTATCAAAGGGATCAAACCTATCTATAAGCCCTTCTCTATATTGGTTCAAAACTTAGAGTGCTTATCCTAATCCAACCTAGATTATGCTATATTTTAGCACCATCTCGGACTTCCTTACCCAACCAAGCAAGAACCTCCAACCATGAAATTGTCATCCAAACCCTTTATTTCAATTATTAAACCCACCATCACCCTGATCAAACCTTTAGAATCCTCTACCAATCAATCCATAACTAAACCATCTAAACTGACTCCACCTCAAATAACCAAGTCACCCCATATCATATCAACCAAGCCCACCAAAAACCTTGGAATATTCCCTATTTAGATCCTCACTCACCCCTCATTAAAATTGGAATTAGGTTCAACAAAACTATAAAAGAAACCCCAAACCAAGACAAAAAATAAGATGAAACCACCCAAGATTCCACAAACCAAAAATATACCTTCCCTTTCCAATTGTCCTTCTATTTTGAGACCTCACCCTTCTGCCTTAGTAAATAAACCAACCATCCCAGAAAAAACCCAAACTTGACCACCACTTTTGGTGACACCATCACTCTTACTTTCAATCTCACCCATTTTCACAAAACCTTATATAACCAAACCACCTACTTATCAAGCATCTACCCTAACACCTTTTTCCCCTAATAAATCCAT
Source organism: Torreya grandis (assembly GCA_037957365.1). NCBI lineage: Eukaryota > Viridiplantae > Streptophyta > Pinopsida > Cupressales > Taxaceae > Torreya > Torreya grandis. Next base: position 1,473,590 of record JARHVA010003538.1, on the reverse strand, counting down.
ACCACAAGCATCCACAAAGAATTCTCCTTCACTCAAATCCATTTCCATCAAACCCACTCCTAAATGGAATTTCACCAAAATTATTGAACCTAAGACTTCCATGCATTTGATACCTTTACCTGAGTCTTACTCAACCATCCTACAATGGTTATTACAAGCATCTTGTTTAACCTTATCACTTATTAGATAATTTTACCCACATAGTCCTAATCCATCTCGGTATAATGAAAATTTAGCATGCTCATACCATAGAACACCTAGGCATGATATTGAGAATTGTAAAGCTCTCCAAGTATTAATCCATTAGCTATATCATGAGGATGACATATTGATATTTAAGCCTCTTATGAAACCACTACTGATGTAAGAACAAAGAGCCATTAACCAACACTCACATACTCCCCCACTCTCATCTTAGAGTGAAACAAAACTAAATCAACCCTCTATCTTAATTATTCCTAAATCCATACCATCCATGTGCTCACATGATCACAAGCTCAACCAAAGCATAAGGGAAATAAAAATGTGTCCATTCTATAGACATATCCCTCTTCAACCACCCAATCACCTAACCAACACCAAGTACCTTTAAATTTAACCAAAACCAAGGTGTCTATCTTGGGTCCCTCTCAATCCAACCCATCTAAATCAATCCAATGAGTAGTTCTCAAATAGTTTTAGCAAACAAAAATGAATATGAGTTTGTATGAACTGATCAATACCTCACCCCATCAATGCTAAGTGATGATATAAGTTTTAAAATCCATAGAGGTCTAACCAAAATACCCATAACCTCTAGCAACCTTTGTTAGAGCTCTTCAACTTTCTAACCTTGTTACCTTCAAGGATTCAAAAATACCCTCTATCCATCTAGATAATCCATATCCTCACCTAGTCATCATTATGTACATCAACCAAACCTACATCAAGAGGGTTATGATTTATGGGGGAGCTAGCATCAATATTATCTCATCTCATGCATACAACCAACTCAAATTACATGAGAACATTATGTTATAAACCTCAGTGGTGCTCTAATCATTCAATGATACCATAGCCACAACTTTAGGAACCATTGTCCTTCACATTCTCCTAGGACCTCGCACACTTCTTGAGCTCTTCTACATAGTAGAAGGTGATTTCTAGTACAACATTTTTCTAAGACACCCTTGGATTTGTTCCATAAGTTGTGTATCATCCACCCTATGTCAAGACATCAAATTTGAACACAAAGGTCAAGTTGTTACCATAAAATCTGACTTGAGTCCTTTTACATCATGTAACATGATGTACTAACCCAATGGTATTCTCCTTCCTCTATCAAATAAGCCTTCATTAGTAAAAGATGAAGTCCCATCTTCTTCTACCAATGAAGCATTCACCAGTTCATCCATCCTTTCCACCTAAATCCACATAACGGTCCCTTTGGAATCAACCTTCTAGCACATTCATTGGGGGAGTATCATCTTTTGACACTAGACACTCTTCCTACTCCTCAAGAGTATAGGAATCTTGACCAACAACCTAGTTATGACCCCAATATTAGAGTCATTATTCCTTTTGAGACCTTAACTTATCAAACCAATTTCATCTATGAGGGACTTGATAAACCTCTTGACACTTTTTCCACCTCTTTCTCACCTAAACCATTCACCTCTAGTTTCTCCTATCTAGATAAAATAGAGTTTGTCAAGACATATCTTTATAAGTGTGCTTGGAAGGGATTCATTCTAGGCTGGTATGAATATAGGGTACATGATTTGCTTCCAATCAAGACCCAAAAACCTCATGAAAATCATGGCCTCAGCTTCAAACCACCTTCCAAGAAAACCAACCCACCTCCCATTACTTTCATTGATGAAGAAATCCCATCCTCACCTTCTACTCAACCATCGATAACTGAGGATTTTGACATCATGAATGCTAAATTTTTTCATCAAAATGGTCAACATCAAACCCTTAACTTATCAAAAGGATGGGGCTATTGTAACCATTCCTATAACTCATACTAAGATGATATGGGATGATTCTCCTATTGTTAATACCATTTGGTGTCACGATGATGATTTTATTCTCACCAATCTTAGTGCAGATCATTTCTCTTTCCATAAACCTCTCCCTCCTGATAATTCAACCATGTTAACCAAATCCACCATGGATATCAACTTGGGCACTCTAGATAACCCATGCATTATCAAAATTGGTCAATCACTAAATTTTGAAGATCTTTATGACTTCCCCTCTTTCCTACAAGATCACAACATAGCATTTGCAAATTTATACAATGACATGCCAGGAATCCACCCTTCCATTTTTACCCACAATATAGTCACCAACCATGATGCCAAGCCCATTAGGCAAAAACTTCAATGAATGTACCCTTGCATATCCCTTCTCATCAAAGAAGAGATTCAACATCTCCTATCCATCAATTTCATCCAACCCATTGATTATAATCAATGGGTCTTGAACATCATCCCTGTCACCAAAGCCACAAGGGGTCTTTGAATTTATTTGGACTTTGATGACCTTAATCTTGATTTCCTAAAAGATGACTTTCCTTTTCCAAGCACTGCCTAGCTTTTTGATCTTATAGCTAGCCATGGGATGTTATCTCTTATGGCTGGGTTCTTGGGTTACAATTAGAATTGAATTTCCCTTGAAGATCAACACAAAAATATCATTATCACACCATGGGGAATGTTTTACTATATGGTCATAATTTTTGGACTAAAGAACATTAGTGCAACTTACCAACATGCTATGACCTACATCTTCCATGAATTTATTCACAAAATCATTGAAGACTATGTTGATGACCTTAGGAAATATAAATGTTGTAAAGATAACTTGGCCATTATTAATATTATCTTTGAATTCCTCATCCATTACCATGCTTTTCTTAACCCCAAAAAGTGTATATTTGGGGTCTTGTTAGGAAATCTCCTTGGATTCATTGTCTCCCTTCGAGGAATTGAATTTGACCTTACCAAAATCAAAGTAATCCTTGACATGAGTCCTCCCACCCACCTCAATCATCTTTGTAGCTTCCATGGGAAGATTTAATCCATTCATCACTTTATCTCTCAACTCTCAGATCAATGCCAACCTTTTCACAACCTTATTAAGAAGGATGTATCTTTTAAGTGGAATAATGACTATAAAAAGGCCTTTGATTCACTTAAAGATTACCTTATATCTACACCTATCCTCATTCCTCCTAAGGAAGATCGACCTTTTACCTCCATATTTTTTCCACTAACCACTCTTTAAGGGCAATACTGGTTCATTAAGATGAGCAGCATAAAAAGCAAGCCACCTACTACATTAGTCATATGCTTATAGAGTACAAGACTCAGTATACCCATACTGAGAGACTTTGCCTCACCTTGGTATTTGTGGCCATAAAAATTTGCTATTACCTTCTCAACCATAAGACCTATGTCATAACCAATATTGACCCACTCAAGTCTATGCATTCCAAGCCTTACCAAAATCAGCATATGGTTAAGTGGCTCATGCTTTTGGTTGAGTTTGACCTTGAGTTTCTTTAGCATAAGTCAATTAAAGGTCAAGTCATTAGCGACTAATTGTCTAAAGAACCATTAGTAGACAATCAACCTCCTCCTTTTAAGTTTTTAAATGAGTCCATTATGACCATCTCTCAAGTAGACTTCACCTATCAAGTGACCATGTTATTTGATTGATCAAAATGTCAATGTGGTAGGGGAGCCAGCATCATCCTTATCCTGATTCATGGTGAACCTATTCCTATATACTTTAAGCTAGATTTCATATGTACCAATAATATGGTTGAGTACGAAGCCCTAGTGATAGGTCTCTAAATTTCATTGGATTTGGGAGTCAAAATAGTCAATATTTTTGGTGACGCTCAACTTATAATCAATGAAATCAATGGATCTTATAAATGAAAGAATGATGCTTTGAAATAGTAAAAATAACTTGATGTACTCTTAGCATCATTTGAACACTAACATATCTAAGCCATTATGTGATCTACAAACAAGTTTGCAAATATGATGGCTTATCTTACTTCCTAGATCCTATCTACACCCCCTGACTCTAAGCTATCTATCATTATCTATCAACTTACCAATCCTTCCTAAATAAAATTAAACTCTCTTACCATATTTAATGTAGAGGAGACCCAACCTAACTTCAGTACCATCAAACCTTTGACTATCTCAACCTTGCCATCATCCCTCCCAACCTTTCTAGGAATGCTTAAAAAACATTTATTTAGAGCATATCATGTTATCCCATATTGGGGTAAATTCTTTACAAACACGGATTTGATGGTCTCCTCTTATGTTGTTTATGTCATCATGAAGCCTCTCATGCTATCAAAGAGATGCATGATGGGATTTGTGGAGGACATTTTAGTGGTCTAGCCATCGCTAAATTCATCCTTCACCTTGGATATTATTATCCCACCCTTAACCAAGATTATTGTGATTATGTGAAAAAGTGTGTCAAATGTCAACAACATGCTAATTTACATCACACATCTATCCATAGTCTCCAAGTACCCAAGGATATTTGGCCATTCTCACAATGGGGTCTGGATCTTATTGGAGAAATTAACCCATATTCTTCATAATGACATCATTCTATCATCACTATAATATAATATTTCACCAAATGGGTAGAGGATATTCTTATTCTCTCAAACAAAGCTAAAAAGATTATCAAGTTTATCAACCATAATATTATCTATTATTTTGGTGGTTCTCATAAAATTATCACTAACAATGGAAAATATTTCAAAGACAAACAAGTCCAAAGTCTTTGTGATGCATTCAGTATTAAGTTAAGTTTCTCATCACCTTATCATCCATAGGTTAATGGCTAGGCTGAAGCCTCTAACAAAAATCTCAACAACATACTAACTAAAATGGTAATGCATCTAGTCAAGATTGGAATTTTCACATCTCTTTCACTTATGGGCATATCGTACTAGCATTTGGACCCCTATGGGAGCTATCCCTTTCTCTCTTGTGTTTGGAGTAGTGGTTGTTTTGCCTCATGAAGTCCAAATCCCCTCTCTATGCATATCCTTACAAGATCTCATTTCTAAGATTGATTATCATCAGGAAAATTTATCCCAACTTGATCTACTTAATGAACATTGTATAGCCACACTTATCCATCTTCATGTTTATCAAGAGAAAATCAAGTTTGCTTATAACAAACATATTAAAATAAAAGAATTCAACATCAGAGATCTCATACTAAAGGAAAATCAATATGTCACTAATATGGACAAAAGCAAGTATGGAAAATTTACTTTCAATTGACTTGGACCTTATATCATAACACAAAATTATGGATCAAGAGCTTACCAGTTATCTTCTCTTGAATGGAAACCAGAACTTGAGTCCCTTAATGCTTCACATCTATGTCCTTTCTTTTGTTAGAACAAGATCAAACTCACCTTTTATCTAACTTAAGCTCATCCCTTATTTTCACCCACATTCATTTCCTTATTTTAAGGACAACTAATTAAAGCTAAATCATGTGATTATCCATCATAGCCTTCGCCTAGTCTTGAACGTGGGTACCATGGCTTTACCCATGGCATGATCCTCATGGTACTTTCCACCCCCATATAGTACATAATTATATGGTCCTTGTCACTTAAACCTCCTTTTACCCACTCATCAACCTTCTTGTGCTTTAGTTTTTGCCTTCATAAATGGTGAACCTCTAAGCTTATATAAATAAGTCTATGTCATCAAAAGAAAAATCAAGCTAAAAATAAATAGGAGTCATTTATAGCATTCATAGATTGCTCCCTTGAAGGATAGCTACCAAAACATATCAAAATTTCTCAATATAAGGTAGACTACTCCCTTGAAGTACAACTATCAAAAGCCTTAAACAAATCTCACAAACTTAGACCACTCCCTTGAAGGATGGTATAACAAAGAATTTGTCAAAGAATAGTAATTTATTGGAAGCTCCCAACATCGATTAGCTTCCCTACCCCTCTAAGCAATAATAAAATAGAAAATTACCCATTATCAAAATTAAAAAAAGCAAGATAATTTTAGAAACTGTAATCAACTTTTATAAGTATACTTCTTACATTAATCAGTTAATAATTTATATGACATAGATTGGTTTATACTAGCTCTTTGGTAACTTGCCAAAAAGACATGCTAGTCTCACAAAGGGGTTCCATTTTTTTCCATATCCCACTTATATACTCTATAAACAAGATATTTTGAGCTTACTTGACATTATGTGATCAAGACACCTTGTTAACTAGCTAATGGATGCTAATACAAAGCATTCAAAGGAATTATGTTCATAAGCCAATCATACATCGATTTATTTTAGTCCTTGCCAAATAAGAAGAATCATGCCTTTTCCTTATCCTCTCATATCTACTTGTTGATACATTCATTACAGTGTTTGTCTCTTGATTAGCCTATTTCCTCACATTTAGTTTTATCTAATCCAATTTACTTTATGTGTCAACCACCTTCATCTAATCATATGCAACTCATTAAAAACATTTAAAAACCAATTATGTTTTGTACCTTGTTTATGTGTTTTAGTCAAAATAACATTTTAACCATCATAGATGATCATAACATAAAATTACCAGAACATTGCCTTTTATCACATCATAAGTCAAAAAAAGTCATCACATACAATCTAAATCAACATGTCTCTACTCAAAATAACATCAATATCATCTCACCAAATAACCATGAAACACCTTTCACTATTCACTCATACATCATCCACCTATGTTATACATCACATGACTATTTAGGAAAGAAAGCAAGGATTCATCCACATGTCCAAGAATACATCTCATCATAAACAAACATCATCATATCATAAACATCACATCACCTAATAATGACATCATAATCATCCTACCATCTACCGCATCCATATAACTATGATCCATTAACCCATAACCATGTCATGAACATAAAGTGTAGTATCATCATTCCTAACCATAAAAATAATCACAAAACATATTAGTCATGTCTTAGTAAGCATAAACATTATCTATCATAAACAACATCCATCAATATCGAATATCATCATGAACATAAATTAAGTAGACACATCATCACATGCCTAACTAAGTGAGTACACATAAATGATAACATGATAAATCATATAAACATAATCATCATAAACAACATCACATCCATAAACATCAACACATACCATCAACCATGATCATATATATATATATATATATATATATATATATATATATATATATATATATATATATATGTATGTATGTATAAGTTCATAATCAAAATAATGATCATCTATACAAAAATTTAAATGTCTCTCAAACATGTATGTATATCTCACTACATTGGCTCACATGTCAGTCTCAAAATCATATAGTACACCAAAAATACAATGTCTCATAATGGTCTAAGACCCTGGAGCACCATTTCTTCCTAGAGCCTATCTACTTCCTGAGCTTACCTATCTCCCTATATATGTAGCCCATTAACCTAGTGTTATGTTTTTGGTCCCTTTAGTGATCCCTACTCTATAATCCCCCCATTTGGATTTATTAGGAAAATGTGTGAAAAATAAGGCCTCATAGTAATGTAGCCCCTCCACTATCACAACATAACTCACCATGGCAATAGTCCCTAGTGGTCTTGCATGTGATCATACTTGCCCTCTTACTTATCTAAGAGAGTCTCTCTCCTATTTAACCATAGCTAGTTGAGCCCTAGCCTAATACCTCTCTACTATAAGTGTAGCCACCTAGACATGTGTTAGATCCTTCTCTTGGGTAACTGATGCTAAGAATGCTTGTGTTGCAGCTAGTGTTACCCATGCTTGATCACTCTTAAAAATCAATGCCTATTTATCTAGGGCATCCTCACCTATTTGATCAACATCCCCCACCTCTATATCCACATCCATGTCATATGGACCCTTATCACCCCCCAAAATAGCTATATCATAATGTGCTTAGAACCACATAAGGTACCCATCAGTAACACTTGCATCATCAATCTCAACCCCCATCGATAGCTCTTTGTGATCAATAAATACATCCTCTAACTTTGGGATAGGCAGTAAGAACTCTGCATCCTCCTTCTTATATCTAAAAAACTCCTCTAGGATGTTGATGTAGAGCAATTCCACTTTTATACCAAACTTTGCCTTTTCCTTCCATTCAAGAAATCTCTTTTGTTCATTTTTTCATTCCCATAGGGAAATCATGAAATATATGGCAATAATGTACCTTCATAATGTTTTAGATATCTATACTAATTTCAATTGACCTTTTAAACCATAAATAAATCATCATTCAATAAACTATATCAATATTTGTTCATATACTCACTTTAGCTTCATGTTACTCTCATAATGAATTTGTGCCAAAATGGCCTTTGCCTAGTAATAAAATCATAATGATGGTATAAAACATATAAATACCTCCCTATATTCTTATCTCAATCTTATTTGACCTTGATTAGGTCACCAACTCAATATTTCTATTTACTTTCTCCTCACAAGTTCCTTCCTAGCTTTTATCTCCTTCTAGTCCTGTTTATGGGTAAAGCTCCTTGTTAGGAGAATATGAAAAACCTCAACCATAAAATAATTGTTGACGCTGAAGATTGCACCCAGTGGTAGGAAAAAAAGTTCTTGCCCTCTCCTCGTAACATGGAAACTCCTCTCTCACTTGTGGGATGGTGAAGCTGGAGAGGAGAGTCTCTAGATAAGGGCTAGCTCCCTTTGATGTATCATGTTTTTTTTAACAAGTGCAAATACATACAGGTATATATAAATATATAGCTATATAAACTAGGGGGATGGAAAGGGAAGAAAGGTATAGGAAAACAAACTACTCTAAGGAGGTGATACACCAAAACAAGATGACCTTTTCATGCCCACTCTTAGAATCAGACAAAGACAACAAAAATACACTCAGGCTTGGCAGGAAGACCAGGCTACAAGAAAATGGTAGGGAGGTTCTTATGAAAACATAAAAATAAGGACTCATCTAGATGATACAAAATACATACTATAAATGACTTCCTCTATTCTATATCTCCAAATGAAACTCTTCTCTTGTCAGCTGTAGATAATGGCGCCTTGTAGATAACTAGTGTGTTGGTGCTGAACCTGTGAGAGCATCAAAAGACAATGACTAGACACAACTCAAACACTTAAAACATACACAGAATATCCATCCAAGAGGTAAAATTGTCTTTATAGATTCAGGTAAAAATTTTAGTAGGGTTGTGCCTTGTAAAATTTGTGAAAAGATGATTACAAAAATGACAAGTATCAAATATAAATGGAAAGTCCAAGAGGCTCATTTGGTGCTCTTTTATTATAAGTGGCCTATTGCGTCTGTTCATGAAAATAAACAAGCCACTTAAAATATTAATTAGCCATGTGATTTGTTTTGCTCAAAGTCTACATTTTTAATGTCAAAACATGGTTTGTCCACACATTAAATGTAAAATGAAGAAACCAGTTACATTCTTTTGCTGTTGCATCTTCTCATGATCAATTCAAAGGAACTATTTCACTTACTAGAGTCACTTCTCAAATTAGCACCGGTTGGACTTAACTGTTTTCCCATTCCATGTATGTCTTCTTGTATGTTATCAAAATTTGTCCTATTTGGCTTATTCAGCCCCCCAAGGGCAAACTTTCAGTAGGTTGTTGCATTCTGGGCTCCTTGGCAATACTTTCTCAGTTGGAAACAAAGGCCATTCTATTCTACTAAATTTGACGCTCATCCAGCCATCATGCTTTGAAAAACCAATGGATATTCCATCCTCTTGAAATTGATGGCTTCTCGAGTGTCATTGCTTGAGATCCAATGGCTAAATTGTTCTGCTAAATTTGACATCCACTAGGATGTCATCAGGTCCCTTTAAAATGTCATCGGGTCCATTGCCATGTCAGTTAGGTCCACGTGGCATCCTCTCGACACTTCTCTGTCTTGAAAAATTCTTGGCCCCTGTCCCTTTGAAAAGTCCTTAGACTCAGTCGAAAGTCCCTTTATTGCTTTGAATTGCCCTTCTAGCTTGGAGCATACCTTTAAACTAGGCCTTTAAACCAAAAGGTTCAACAGTTCAAAGGTTTAACCAAGTGCAACAAATTCCCAAGGCTGAGCTCGACACTTTGAACCAAGCCACTAAACTGAACCCGTTGAACCAAGCCCATTGAACCAAGTCTGTTGAACCAAAAAATTTAGTTCAACAGTTCAACGGTACAAAGGTTCAGCATGTTTACATTGAAATACTTGAACTAGACAGTGAACCCTTTAAACTTGAACCAAGCCCATTGAACCACAAAATTTGGTTCAATGGTTTGGTTCAACCATTATTGAACCAAGAAACTAAACTCAAAATTGAACCAGGATATGAAATAGAGAATGTTGAACCTAAACAACCTGAAATATAACTGGCATGAATAGTAAGGGAGGAAGGGGACCAAAAATTTTACATGTGGGAAAAATTTGGTCAACAAATTGGTGACTCCTAGGGGAAGCATGCCTGCTATGCTTAGAGACTAGTTGCCTTGCAATCCATTGGGCATGGAGTCAGATGATAACTTTGAAAACATGTAAGAGCTCTATCAAAACTTAGAACCAACCACGCAGATCTACCTCCATGAAATGAAAACACATGCAAGACTAAGAAAACTACTACCTATGCAACATCACTTAGGGAGAATAGGAAAGAAAACAAGGGAAAATATGTACAGGTGAACCCAAAAATTAGTGGTAATGCTTCAAATGTATCCCATAAACTGGGATATGTAGTTCTTCACCATCCAACCTAGAAAGTTGGAATGCATTATGCTGCTTTCACTGAGTAATCATGTAAGGACCACTCTATATGGCGTCGAACTTTGCATGTTTTTTGGGCTTAGCTCAGTCTTCGTCCCATTTTAGGACAATGTCTCCTTCATAGAAATCTCTTGACAACGATTTCTTATTGAAGTGCCTTTTTACTTGCTATTGGGGACTTGTCATAGAAGCCATAGCCCGATCTCTTACCTCTTGGAGCTCCATTAGCTCACATAGCCTAACCTCCATGCTGGTTTCTTCTTCTAGTTGTAGTTGGTGGGAGAGATCCAATGTTGGCAATTCAAGTGAGATGGGAAGCCTGACTTCCCTCCCATACATGAGCATATATGGAGAATTTCTGATTGCTCTCTTCAGAGTAATTCGGTTGGTCCATAGAGTTGTCTTTAGCTTGGCATGCCAAGTCCTCTGATTTTCTTCCATAGTCCTCTTTATGATTCTGATCAATTTTTTGTTGGTGGACTCAGCCAACCCATTCCCCTGCAGATAATAGTTTGATGAAATGCTAAGGTATATGACATACTTTAGCTCCCATTCACTAGTTTTGATTCCCAAAAAAGCCAAGGCATTATTTGAGATTATGGTGGCTGGGACCCCAAATCTTGTTACCAAGTCTTCATAAAACTCCAAGACTACACTCTCATTCACCTCCTTCAAAGCAATGGTCTCCACCCACCTAGTGAAATAATCCATGGTAGTTAGTACCTACTTGTGCCTAGCATTGGAGGGAGGATTGATCATCCCTATAAAATCCAGGCCCCACTCCATGAATGGTTGCTCAACTTGAATGGGCTATAGAGGCATGGTAGCCAATCACTATTTTCCATCAAAAAGTGCACACTTCTGGCACTTTCTTACCTAGGCATGGATGTCCTTGAAAAGAGTAGGCAAAAAATAGCCATCTCTCATTATCTTTGCTATCATAGCTCTAGGAGTGAAATGACCACCAGCTGGCCCATCATGAAACTCAGTCAGTACCTTATCAGCCTAATTGGGGTCAATGCATCTTAAAAGAACCCCAAAGAGATCCTTCCTAAATAATACTTCATCATCCAGAACATAAGGAAGGGACTGGAGTTTAAAATGCCTTCTTTCAGTTTTATCAAGACCCTGTGAACACTCACCTCTGAGAAGGAAACACCTCATGTCTAACATCCAATCCTTTATGACAGCTGGTTCCTCTGTAGTGGCTGCATCATGGATTAGCAAGCTATTTTCCCCTTTTTGTTTGAAACCTGCAGCCAACTATTTGCACAAGCCTCTGCCCCTCACCATCTTGGTGATCTTAATGTCTACATCATACTCCATCACTTTGGTGATCCATCCCACCCTTTTCTCATTTAAATCTCAATTGGTCAATAAATCCTTAACGCCAGGATGTGGGACCATAAGATGAATCCTGTTGTTAGACAACATATACCTAAATTTATTTAGGCTCCACACTACTGCCAAGACTTGTTTTTCTACATACATGTACTTGACTTTGAAGTCCTCTAACCCTTGGCTGAAGAACGTGAGTGGCTACTCGAGGTCATCACCATTTGCTTGGGTAAGCATGGTGGATATCACTTCTTCATTGCTAAATGTATAGAGGTTGAAGTCTTTACTGAAGTCGGGGCTAATTAGAGCGGGTGCCTGGGCTAAAGCCTGCTTGATGGCTTCAAAGATATCTTTTCTTTGCATTGTCCACTTGAATTCCTCACTTTTCCTCAACATAGAGGTTAGGGGCTTAACTATCTCAGCAAAATTTGGAATGAATCTCCGAATAAAATTTATCCTACCAAAAAAACTCTGCAGGCCTTTCTTGTGCTTTGGTAAGGACATCTCCAGAATGGAGTGAACTCTCTCAGGGTTAATGGACAAGCCCTCCTTAGACATGATGTGGCCCAAAAGTTTCCCCTCATGAACATTAAACACACATTTCTTTGGATTAAGAGAGATGCCAAATTCCCTACACCTCTCAAAAATCTGCGTGAGGTGTTCTATGTGCTAGCTCGCTTCCTTGGAGAATATCGTTATATCATCAAGGTATACTAGCACATTGTTATTTATCAAGCCATCAAAATCCATGTCCATGGCTCACTAAAAGGTAGCACCAGCATTGGATAGCCTAAATGGCATCTTCTTGTAGGAAAACATTCCCCATTTGATGGTGAAGGTTGTTTTGTATTGGTCACAACCTTGCACCAAAATCTGATTATACCCTAAATAGCCATCCAGGAGGGAGAAACGCTCGCTACCAGTTACTTTCTAAAGAATCTGATCCATGCTTGGAAGGGGATAATGATCCTATAAAGAGACTTTATTAAGGTCTCTAAAGTTGACACACAACCTGATCTCCCCATTTTTCTTTCTAACAGGAACAAGGTTGGCCAGCCATGAGGAATGTTTGATTGCAAATATAATTTTGGACTCAATCAATTTGGCCAATTCCCTCTGCATGAGGGGCTCAATTGTAGGATTAATAGGCCTTTGATTTTGTGTGACTAGTTTGGCACCTTCCTCTAATTCAATGGTGTGTTGGGTGAGTCTTGGGTCGAAGCCTTTTAAATAACTATAATCACATGTAAACACATCAGCAAATTCTTGACACAGCAGAATGAAAGCTCACCTTTCTTGAAATGTGTAGACCTTGCCAAGCGTCAGCAACTTGTCCTTGAAGATTTCAACTTTTTCATAATTCTCCTCTTTGGTCGTGATGCATGCCTTGTCATTTCTCAGTTGGTCATCTCCGTTGAAAATACTTTCAAGTGTGACCAAACCTTTAGGGAGTTTATTGTTCTTCAATTGAACAATCTAATTTCCATATTACTACTGCAATTTTGCCTAGTTATGTATTGTGAACTCAGCTTCTTCTTATAGGAAGAAAGCTATCTACTGGTCACTTTCAAAAAATTGCCAATTTGCAATGTTGTCTAGGACAGAGGGTCAAACTACCACTTTCAAATGGTGTGAACCACAATCTTGACTTATTTCCCTTAAAACATCAAACTGAGCACCAATTACTGCCAGCCTGTTCGCATGTTTGTTCTACTCCCTGGGAATCAAGGCAATGTTGAAGACAAGGAAATCTTCCATCAAGTCCTAGACCCTATGCTTGTAAGACTTCAGTAAGGAGTTCTTTGTTAGATTTCGGCCCTTCACCTGATTCACAATCAGCTCAATGTCCGCTAAGATCTGAAACTCCTTAATCCCTCTTCTTCTTGCCCATTCTAGCCCATGGATCAAAGACTCATATTTTGTAACATTACTTGTGCAAGAGAAATGGAAATAAAAAGCTAAAAAGTACCTTTCCTTTGAAGGGGAAACCAACATCACCCCACCTCTAGTGCCTAGCTTACTTCTGGAACCGTCAAAATATAGCTGCCATAGGCCAAGGTCCTCTTGGTCTGCCTTCATCAAATTTGGCATGAAGGTGCCCTCTTCATGCATGTAATAGAATCCAAGGTTTGTCTCCTCTATAAAATTGTATGGATCATGTTCGAAGTTATCATTTCCCCACTCATCCAAGAGTAGGTCTATAACCCCTTCAAGAGTAGAGGACGGAGCTTGGTCTATCTAGGATTCCTCTAGGTCAATGATTGTGTAATTGACATTCACTACCTTGGGTGTGTATGGTTCTAGATGGTCCTTATATAGTGGCTCAAACTTGATTTTCACCTTGGTCCCATACTTGGTTCTAAAAACTAGATATGACCAATTCACTACGAGATAGCCACCTATTTTGGATGTGAAGTCCCTGGATAGGCAAATTACAAAAAACATCCACTACCACTATATCATGGGGAATTGAGAAGGTTGGGAAAGCATGCAACATCAAGCTTAAACCCTTCAAAATTCCAACTATTTTTGCAGGTGTCCCATCTAGCTATAGGACTCCCTTTTTTATTTCTTCATACTTCAATCCCATCTTATCAACAATGCACTTAGGCATCACTGATGTACTGGCCCCGTTGTCAATTATGTAGTTGTGTACCAAGAAGTCCCCAATGATCAAGGATACATAAAAAGGGGGAGTCTTCTCTTCCTTCTTTACCTGTCTTGGAGTGAAAGGCTATCCATTTGTCATCAAGACATTATCAACATTTGCTAGAACAACTTGCTAATCCAGCTCATGCAATTCTTTCTTCAATACGTCCTTCTATCTTGGAAGAGACAATGAATCCCATAAATAGATACTCACATGAAACTTCTTCATTTGGTCCACTATATTGACTTCGGGACTGCTTCCCTTCATGTTTTCTTTTGGGCTGACCCCAACTGGAGCTATAGGCTGAGGCGCTGAAGGTGCAAGTGACTATTCAAAAATTGGGGCCTTTTGAAATGAGTGTGATGGAGGTGCTGCTACCACCTGAGTGGTAGCCTGCACCTCTCCCACTTCTCTCCTCTTAAATCTTGTGTTGGCTACAACACAATTAGCCTGATTGTCTGTAACACCCCCATGATTGATTGCAAAAAACTCACCCTCTAGGTGATTCATAAGAGCAGAATTTGGCTGGGCCTAATTACTACTCGTGCTGAGTTGAGCTGGAGCCTCTAAAAATTGGGAAAGAGCAGCAGCCTAATTTTCTACATTTTATAAATAATTCATCATCTCATTTGTGTAAAGGGCCTATTCTTGATCATATCCCATGGTTGAATAGCTAGGCTGCTCTTGTACTAAATTGTTCTGAACAGGGACCATCACCTTAAATGATGAGGAGGGACTAATGTTGTAATTTTGAAATGGCCTAGTTGTAGTAAGCTACCCCTGACCTTGATTATAATTTTGGAAGGGGGTCTAGGGGATTGACCATAATTTTGGTACCCTTGATTTGGTCTGTTGCCTTGAGCTTGCTACCTTTTAATGGCAACGAGTTCGTTGGACATATTCTGCAACATACTCCTAACCTCATGAAGCTCATTTGACGGGACATTAGCTAGTTTTTCAATGGCAAGCAGAGGAGCCAATGTGGGAGCAACGGTCTAGGCTGGGGGCAACATTTTTGGGAAAAGTGGCATGTGAGGCCTAGGGGCTATTTTCCTAGCCTAAACTAAACAATTTTTAGCTACTATGGCTATATCATAAGCATCAGGTAGTATATGCCCTCCCATAGATTGTATCATGACTGTAATGTCACTGTATAATGCTTTTAAATAGTACAAGAAAGCGTAGCTGGGAGTCAGCCTTACCAGGATGGGAATTCTATCCCAAGTCTTTTGAAATCATGTGTTAAAGTCTTGCATATACTCATGCAGAGCCCTCTTTATGGTTGTTAGCTACTCAGCAAGCAAGAGGTCATCACTTTTTCCCCCAAAATGATCTTTCAAATGAACACCCAATTCATTCCAAGAATGTATTGAGTTCACAGGCAAGGTCCCGTACCAGTCAAGAGCTTTGCCTTTCAGAGACAATGCTAGCAATCTAATGGCAATATTTTATTCTATTACATTGTGGATATTATAGAGGTTAGCAATGTTCCTAATATGCTCAATTAATGTAATGGGCCCCACTCCATTGAAAGAAGCACATTTTTTAGAGCTGCTCCTAGGATTGGGTCATATTGTGGGAGATTCAAGGGGCTCTCACCATGAAAAGCTATGAATGGCAAAGCCATGGCTGGGATTGGCTATAACTGAGGTTCTATTACGGCTGTCTCTTATAATAGGCCTAAGAGGATTGCTTGTTGGATAAGGGCGGGTTCTCTCAAATCTTAATCTTTTAATAGAATTTAAAGGTAATTCAATGAATTCGAAAGGAACCCCTCTTGAAGCAGACCTTGTGGTGACTTTAGGCATAGAAAGTTAAGACATTGGTCTTAATATGAAAACTAAAGCTCTTACTAGTGGAGTCACCAGATGCTAGAAAATGTGAAATTCGCTATAACAGGACCAACATCAATCCTAATATCTTACTGCATTATCAAACTATGTGTCCCACCAGGCGTGCCAAAACTGTTGATGCTGGAGATTACACCTAGGGGTAGGAAAACAAGTTCCTTCCCTCTCCTCGCAACATGGAAACTCCTCTCTAACCTATGGGATGGCGAAGCTAGAGAGGAGAGTCTCTAGATAAGAGCTAGCTCCCTTTGATGTATCATGTTTGTTTCAGCAAGTGCAAATACATATAGGTATATATATATAGCTATATAAATTGGGGGGATAGAAAGGGAAGAAAGGTACAGGAAAACAAACTACTCTAAGGAGGTGATACACCAAAACAAGATGGCATTTTCATGTCCACTCTCAGAATTGGACAAAGACAAAAAAAATACACTTAGACTTGGCAGGAAGACTAGGCTACAAGAAAATGGCAGGGAGGTTCTTATGAAAACACATAAATAGGGACTCACCAAGATGCTATGAAATACATACTGTAAATGACTTCCTCTGTTCTATATCTCCAAATGGAACTCTTCTCCTGTTAGCTACAAATAATGGTGCCTTGTAAATAATTGGTGTGTTGGTGCTGAACTTGTGAGAGCATCAAAAGACAATGACTAGACACAACTCAAACACTTAGAACATACACAAAATATCCATCCAAGAAGAGGTAAAATTGTCTTTATAGATTCAGGTAGAAATTTTAGTAGGGCTACACCTTGTAAAATTCATGAAAATATGATTACAAAAATGACAAGCATCAAATATATATGGAAAGTCTGAGAGGCTCATTTGGTGCTCTTTTGTTACAAGTGGCCTATTGCATCTGTTCATGAAAAGAAACAAGCCACTCAAAATATTAATGAGCCATGTGCTTTGTTCTACTCAAAGTTCACATTTTTAATGTCAAAATGTGGTTTGTCCACCCATTAAATGTAAAATGAAGAAATTGGTTACATTTTTTAGCTGTTGCGTCTTCTCATGATCAATTCAAAGGAACTATTTCACCTACTCGAGTCACTTCTCGAATTGGCACCACTTAGACTTAATTGTATGTCCATTCCATGTATGTCTTCTTGTCTTTTATCAAAATTTGTCCCTATCTGGCTTGTTTGGCCCCCCAAGGGCAAACTTTCAGCAGGTTGCTACATTATGGGCTCCTTGGCAATACTTTCTCAGTTGGAAACAAAGGCCATTCTATTCTGCTAAATTTGATGCTCATTCAGCCATCATGCTTCAAAAAACTAATGGATATTCCATCCTCTTGAAATTGATGGCTTCTCGAGTGTCATTGCTTGATATCCAACAGCTAAACTATTTTGCTAAATTTGATGTCCACTGGGATGTCATTGGGTCCCTTTAAAATGTCATCGGGTCCATTGCCATGTCAGTCGGGTCCACGTGGCATCCTCTCAACACTTCTCTGTCTTGAAAATTTCTTGGCACCTATCCCTTTGAAAAGTCCTTGGACTCGATCAGAAGTCCTTTATTGCTTTGAACTACCCTTCCAGCTTCGAACATACCTTTAAATCAGGCCATTGAACCAAAAGGTTCAACGGTTCAAAGGTTTAACCAAGTGTACCAAATTCCCAAGGCTAAGCCTGACGCTTTGAACCAAGTCACTGAATTGAACCCATTGAACCAACCCCATTGAACTAAGTCCGTTGAACCAAAAAAATTGGTTCAACGGTTCAATGGTATGAAGGTTCAACATGTTTACATTGAAATACTTGAACCGGACAGTGAACCCTTTGAACTTGAACCAAGCCTGTTGAACCACAAAATTTGGTTCAATGATTTGGTTTAACCATTATTGAACCAAGAAACCAAACTCGAAATTGAACCAGGCCATGAAATAGAGAATGCTAAACCTAAACAACCTGAAATATAACTATCATGAATAGCAAGGGAGGAAGGGGGACCAAAAATTTTACCTGTGGGCAAAATTTGGTCAACAATAATTATATATTAAAGGACCCATTCAGTTCATACAACTCCCATCAAAATATTTTGGCACAACCCTCAAGGCAACCTATACTTGTTTCATTGAGCCTTCCCTCAATTAGCCCTCCATACAAGCAAATCTCTATAGCCTGTACTATGTATGAAATTTATCTACAAACCATTTCTCTCCCATATAACCAATTATCTTCTTTATATGAATCAATCATTTTTTGACCTCCTTCTTTGGAAAAATCCACCTTTCCTATATCACTCTTACTCCCTTAGCCCTTCTTTAGACCTAACATTAGCATACAAAATCATTTCCATACATTTTCATACCTGAAAACTCTAACACCAACACCATCAATTAGGGAACATCATTTTATGAAATATTACAAGTTTTGGGGATTTTCTAATGGTTACTTTTCCTCCAATGGATGAAACCCTAGAAACCAGGGTTTCCCTTAACTATCAAGGTCGAGAGGGTAAAGAAAATGCATATCTTTCTCTAGAGACCATTTTAAAACAAAATACCAATTGGATTAGCTCTATCTAGACATTTATCAACTTCTCATTTAATGTGAAAACTCTCATAACCTATAAATCATTCACAAACACAAAGTCTTAGTTCTATTGATTGTATTCTACAGTCTGAGAATAAGACAAATAGGGTTTCTTTATCTTGTCCACATTAGATGATTGAACTACCAACAATAGAATTAACACAACCTTAATACATTTTATAAAAAAACTCTATGAATATTCAATACTTATTCCAATCTTAATGGAATCCACAACATAACATAACTCAGTTTTTGTGATTGTAATCTGCCCTTTTGAAAAATAGGGTAAACAAGGTTTTGTCTATGTTTCAACTTTAAAATCTTCTAGACCTTCACTGAGGTTATCAACACATTCTTAAAAGTATCTAAAATATTTATAATCCTTTTTGGATTCAAAATACATTTTTTTTACCAAAACACAGTACTCAAAATGTCATGTTTAAATGGATTGTATGTTAACAAACTTTACTATCTATAACCAACCTGGCTTAACAAAGTTTGAACTAATACATATTTAAAATTGATTACATTAAACTATTCAAACATATCTCCAATATTTTATGCTCCATATAAATTGAATAGGAAAAATAGCAAATGATCAAATTGTTCTTAAATACCTTGTATGTGAGCTTACTCTATTGGCATAGTAGGCAGACTTCACAAAGGTGACTGGTAATCAAATCACTTAGATTTATCTTGTCTTTATTAGTGGAATATAACTTGTTTATAGTAAAAATAAATAAACAAAACTATCATGCACTTACCACATTGATCAACCAAATCGACATTGCCTTGTTTCAATCATGCACACATAATTTCTTACACCATCTTTCTTTATTCATCATCAAATGAAATTAGATGTCCTCATATCCATTCATAAACATCAAATGAAATTAGATGTCCTCATATCCAATATTAATTTTAACACATTAAATAAAACTCCTATTTAAAAAAAATACTCTCAAAATAAGATTCATAACTGAATCTTGATCAAGATTTACAAATAACCTCCTAATCCTACATGGGGGTGGTGGGCTACCACCTCACACAAACATGACTTATGTATTTATTTTCACTCTTTGACCTTTATTATGACCACATATGTCTATTAAAACATTTTTAAACAATTACACATCTTCCATATTAACGTAGGTCCACTAAAACACCATGACAATTTGAATTTCCCTTTTTGGAGGGAAAACTAATCTTGCACACATTCAAATTTGCACCTAAAATATAGACCACTTGAGTATTCCAAGATTCTGCTACATCATACTCCCAAGGGGATAAAAATATTTCCACCCATGCTCTTCTTCTTCCTTAGAAAACTCATATAGGTGTGTGTGTTCTTGACTGCCACACTTCTCTTTGTCTTGCCTCTTTCCATCTTCCTCCATGCTACACCTGTAAAATAAAACAAATCATCAAATAAAACAAGTTCTTTCTTATGAATTTGAGTAATTCTCCATCTTACCTCTTAGCTTGTTTGTTAATCTTTATCCCAAGCACCTTCATGTGATTTTTTTGTTTCACTCTTCCTCTTTACATCAACTATCAATGCATCTTGCTTCTCTCCTTGCAGGACTTCTCCTTCATATGCCACATATACCTAAACTTTAACAAATTTAAATTCATCTTGGGGAGTACCTTCATATGATTTAATCGTTATTTCCTTCATTAATGCCTTTATCTTGGACACCACTACTATATTCCACATGTTTATATTCTCCTTGGTAAGCTCTTTAACCATTTCTCTAAACATTTGATGAGGATCAAATCCATACTCTTGCTTTAAAGACTCATACAAACTTTAATGTGCCTCATACCTTTCCTTATTTTGTTGTCCCATTACTCCTTTGGATTCTCTTACATCCTCTTGAGTAAATATCTCTTTCTTCTTCATGTTATCTTGCCTCCAACATGGCTGACCTATTTGTTCTTGTTCCATCAACATGACTCTACATGGAATCTTTTCTTCATTTTGATTTATTTTGATCACCACTTGGTCATATGCCTCTTCCTCTTGTCTCTTGAGCCTATGAATCGGCTCAACTATCTCTTCCTTATCTTCATAGTTCAAACCTATATTCACACATATCAAAGTAACATTAGATTTCAAATCATGATTCTTGATTGCCTCCTTGTCCTTCCTCTTTTATTTTCTCTTCTTTTCCACTATTTGCTTGATTGGCCATTTTATTGGATTACTTTTTATGACCCATCCAAAATGTGGGTTCAAAAAATCTTTCACCTGCACTATCTTTATCATCATCTCCTCCATTTTTTGCCTCATCTTTGCCATTTCTCTATCCATCTCAATCTTCTTTTTGGTATCTTCATGTACCATATCTTCCTTGTGGCTTTTATGCTTCACACTATCTTTCATTTTCCAATCTACCTCTTCTCTCATCCTCATCTTGAGTACGTCACTTGGGCACATTCTTCTCCTTTTGGTCTCACTTAGACCTTCCACTTGGCTAACACTTGGAACCTTGTATTTCTAATTGCACTTGGGCCTTTGAATTCTTATCATTTGCACTAGGACTATCTTCTCCTTCTCTCTCTCTCTCTCTCTCTCTCTCTCTCTCTCTCTCTCTCTCTCTCTCTCTCTCTCTCTCTCTCTCTCTCTCTCTCTCTCTCTCTCTCTCTCTCTCTCTCTCTCTCACACACACACACACACACACACACACACACACACACACACACACACACACACACATTAATAGCTCTTATATTTTAGGACTATAACCATGATACTTACTATTTTATATTATTCATATATCCAAATCAATAAATAATTCATAAAATAGATCATACCTTTCTCAAACTACCTTCCTTCTCTATCCTCCAACAAGTCTCTTTGTAATTTATCTTGTTTCTTACCTAAAAATTCATGCAACCTACACAATAACAATTTATTTACCTTCCCTAGAGCATCTGGATGACATTGATACCAAATGATGCAAAGCAATTCCACTTCTATACCAAACTTTTCCTTTTCCTTCCATTCAAGAAATATATTTTATTTATTCTTTCATTCCCATAGGGAAATCATGCAATATATGGTTATAATGTATCTTCACAATGCTTTATATATCTATATTAAGTTCAATTTACCTTTTAAACCATCAACAAATCATCATTCAATAAACTAAATCAATATTTGTTCATATACTCACTTAAGCTTCATGTCACTCTCATAATGCATCTGTGCCAAAATATTATTTTCTTGTTAATCGAATCATAACGATGGTCTAAACCATATCAAGACCTCCCTCTATTCTTATCTCAATCTTATTTGACCCTAATTATGTCATCAACTCAATCTTTCTATTCACTTTCTCCTCACAAGTTCCTTCTTAGCTTTTATCTCCTTCTAGTCCTATTTATGGGTAAAAATCCTTATTGGGAGCATCTGACAAACCCTAAATTAAAAAAATAATTATATATTCAAGGAACCATTTTGTACATACAACTCTTATCAAAATATTATGGCATAAATATCAAGGCAATTTATACTTTCTTCATTGAGCCTTCCCTTAATTAGCCCTCCAAATGAGCAAATATCTATTGCTTGTATTACGTACAAACTTTATATAAAAACCATTTACTCTTATAGATACCATTTATCACTTTTATTTGAATCAATCATTTATTGACCTCCCTCTGACAAATCCACCTTTCCTATATCAACCTTACTCCCTTAGCCCTTCTTTAGGCCTAACATTAGCATAAAAACTCATTTATATACCTTTCCATACTTGAAAACTATGAAGCCAACTCCATCAGTTAGGGAACATCATTTTATGCAAGATTATAAGTTTTGGGGATTTTTCTAATGGTTAATTTTCCTCCAATGGATGAAACCCTAAAAACTAGGGTTTCCCTTAACTTTCATGGCTGAGAGGGTAAAGAAATGGATATCTTTCTCTGGAGACCATTTCAAAAAAAAACTACCAATTAGATTAGCTCTATCTATACATTTATCAACTTCTCATTCAATGTGAAAACTCCCCATAACCTACAAACCATTCACAAACACAAAGTCTCAATTGCATTGATTGTATTTTATAGTCTGAGCATAAGACAAACAGGGTTTCCTTATCTTGTCCACATAAATTGATTGAAGTACCAGCAATAGAATTAATACCACCTTAATACCTTTGATAAAAACCTATATTAATATTCAATACTTATTCCAATCTTAGTTAAATCCACAACATAACATAACTTAATTTTTGTGACTATAATCTACCCTTTTGCAAAACAAGGTTAACATGGTTTTGTCTATGTTTCAACTTCCAAAGCTTCCAAATATTCACTAAGGTAATACAACACATTATTCAAATGATATAAAAATATTTATAATCCTTTTTATATTCAAAACACAATTCGTTACCAAAACACAATACTCGTAATTTTATGTTTAAATGGACTGTATGTTAACAAAAGTTTACAGTCTATAACCAACCTGGCTTAATAAAGTTTAAGCTAATGGTTATGTCCAGATTTATTACCTTCAACTATTCAAACATATCTCCAATATTTTATACTCCACATAAATCAAATATGAAAAAAATTAAATGATCAAATTGTTCTTGAATACCTTGTATGTGAGTTTACTCTATTGGCAGAGTAGGCAGACTTCACAAAAGTGACTGGTAATCAACTCACTTAGATTTCTATTGTATTTATCAATGGAATTTAAATTTTTTAAATTCAAAATAAATAAACAAAACTATCATACACTTACCACATTGATCAACCAAATAGACATTTCCCTATTTCAGTCATCCACACATAATTTTCTTACACCATCCTTCTTTATTCATCATCTTTCACTTATTTACATGTCCATTCATCAACATCAAATGAAATTATAGGTCCTCATCTATAGGATTAATTTTAACACACTAAATAAAACTCATATTTAAAAATAAATACTCTTAAAATGATATTCATAACTAAATCTTGATCAAGATTTATAAACAACCTCCTAATCCTATGTGGGGTGGTGGACTGCCACCTCACATAAACATGACTTATGATTTTTTTTTTCACTCTTGGACCTTTCTTATGACCACAAGTGTCTATTAAAACATTTTAAAAAAATTACATATCTTCCATATTCACTTAGGTCCACTAAAACACCATGACAATTTGAATATCCCTTTTTAGAGGAAAAATTAATCTTGCACACATTCAAATTTGTACCTACATTATATACCACTTGAGTATTCTATGATTCCACTACATCAAATGTCCTAAATGAGTCTAAACTATCTCCTCACCTTATCTAAAGGGATCAACTCTACCTCCAAATCCTACCTCTCATAGATCTACCTGTAACTCTATAGTGATAAAATCTGCCTCATATGATCAACCCATGTAGGAAATCAAACATATAGTCACTAAATCACATCACCAACCACCAATGCATCCAATCAATCCCTTTACCAATCCAAATCACATGATCCTCTACCTAGTCTTATGAGTGTATAATCATATATCCATCATATAAAACCCACCTTGATGTCCATATGAATAAAGTCATGTCAAAGTAATCCCCTATGTCTCAGTACCCTAATGTGCTCATAAGACCAACATTATAACATGAAACCAATGATGATACCATACCACTTGTATACCTTGATGCCCCAGAGCTCTTGATATATCTACACTAGCAATATAGGTCCCTAAGTGTATATTTTTTGATCCATCACCATGTTGACCAAAACACCCAGTAATAATGAAAGAAACTTGCCACTGCTTGAGTCAAGAAATGCATAACAAGTCACCACCATCATTATCATGGTGATTATCCATTGCATGCCCCTATATATGTGATACAAGGGTATATAGTGTATACCTCTAACATACCACCTATCATGTGCTAGATCATCACCATACAACACACCCATGAGCTAGTCCCACTCCTCACCCTCAATGTGCTCTATCATCTAAAATTGTAGTGGTAGCCACATGATCTGATGAATTCATCCAAAAATATCATCATCTCTCTTATACGAATAAGTAATGTTTTATTGGTTAGATCCCATCTCTTAATGAGTGCCATTAACATAGTTATATCCTAGGGCATGTACTGATAGTACTTAATATTTCCCAAGCCTGCTACTGATAGATGATCCCACTCCTAGTCTATCATCACTCGATAGACCTTATATAGTATCTATGACACTTGATCTCATATTTATATCTGATCCCTCTCTTACATGATCATACTAATATCTTAATTTCATCTAGCTTGTCAAAACATCACTTATGAGCTACTTCCTATCTCTAAACCTTACCTATTCACCTCTTCTACTGAACTATACCGTAGTCTTAACTTAAAATTTACCTATCATAACTCATCTCTCCACACATTTATCCTTAACCCTTCCCTAAACACATCCCTACATACCCCTTTCACTCTTACCAACACATCCCATTTCTCAAGCCAACTTTAAAAACTCTTCTTTGCTTCATCAAACATCGATGGTTGACTATCAACCAGTGATGGTTCTTATTAGAACTATCATGAGTCACACCATAAATCACCAATGATTAGGGAATAACCACTAAAAGTCACCACATAATGACCTAGTGATGGTTTCCTATAAACTACTGATAGTCATTCATTGACCAATGATGGTTGATAGTGACCATTGATGGTCACTGTATGATGACCTTAAATTATCCAACCCTAACCCCACCATCCTATCTAGACACAAACATCTACCCTATCAATTGAAAAATTCTCTATAACACTCTACCCTCCCCTACCTACACTACCCCTCCAAAATTTTACCCTCATTACCACTTCTATCCCCAAAACCTCCACCTACCCAATTACACAAACCTAACCTTAAACTTATCCCTAACCCTAGGTCTAACCCATCCATAATCAAACAAACAACTATTTAAACAACAAACATTAAAATTGTAATTGTACCCCCTACCTTATTACATGAGTATCAACCTAGAGGAGATTTAGGAAATACTACCACATCCTGTGCTCTACCTCACCCTCTCTACATCCTTGATAGTCAAATCTCAAACCAATCAAACCCAATCACCCTCACTCACCCCCAACACACACTAAACTCACTCAATCACTAACAAAACCTCCAACCATCATCTCTTTTTCACACTTGCCAAGAGATAAGCATCATTAGTTCAAAAATACAAATGTGAAAATAGAACCTCTAATGGCCATTTAACCTTTCCCTTGTAGGGCTAACATTTGACCATTGATGGTCTTTATGTAACCACTAACGGTTGACCCTGAACATTGATGGTCCACCTCATTACTTTTTTGCCTTTACAACTACAAGTTTTTGTAACAAAATTACTTACCTCCACCATACCCATTAGATCTTACCTACTCTAATAACCACACCAACCATAATATTGGTAATTTCAGCCCAACTTCTATAAATTTTATGATGACCCTACCTTGGTTACTTTGAACACTATGACCATGTTACCACCTTGAATAAATTGAACTTGTACTACTTTTGTGCACAAACCATGTGTGTCTTCTCAGGAGCACTTCCTACCTTAGATAATTATGAATACACTGACCTTACCTAGAAGACTTTTATTTATAAGTGTAACCTAACCACCATGCCTAAATGTTATCACTTGGTCTACTTGTCACTTGTCCTTTTAGTAATAACTATTTTACTAACTATTTCAACCATAGAAACCTAGTCAATGCATGATATGTGATATCACATTTAGTCATATTTGGTGTGATTATTTTTTTCCTCAATGCCCAACCCAACCAAAATTATCACCAATTTAATTTCTTTTCAAACCCATACTTGATTCTATCTTACCTCATCAAATCCCATTTTGAGGGGGAACACCTCCTCCTAGGTTTGGGGTAGTTAAACCTTAGACCTACCATCTATTTTTCTATTTTACATCTTGTAGATACAAATTTCATAACAAAAGGGGGAAAATGTGGACACTAAAATTTTTCACACTATGGTTCCATATGTTGCACCAACCCTTAGACCATCCTTAGTTCCCCTTGGGACCACTTCACAATATTTTACACCAAACCTAAGTCACCCTAACTAACGTTGACCTATCAACCTCTGACGGTTAGAACTAACCATTGATGGTTAGACCTAATCATTGATGGTTAGCCTTTAACCCCATTAAGGGTTAACTCCAACTCAAATCTACCTTGATTTTTTATTTTTATCCACTCAAATAATTATGCATGTTAAGAATAAAATTAGATGACCCCTTGACACCTTATTTGAACTTATTATTTTACCTCTCCTTTCCTTCTATAAAAATAGAGGAGCAAGATGTGAAAAGGAAGGTGATTAAGCATCATAGAGAATCAATAATTATCAAATTTTCTTGTATCAAAACTTATTTTGTAGGCATTCTTCCAGAAACCAAGTTTGAGATCCAAAGCACTATAATTCATCAATCATAGCCAAGGCACCAATACTCTACCAAAATTACTCTAAGCTCTATAGTGAGTTTTTAGCCAATCATCCCAACATTATTCTAGCAAAAAAGATAAGTATCTATTTTTAGTAATTGGTTCTTTTGTTTCTATCTTATAACCAACACCCAGCCTAAACCCACTTTGTAGAATCACTCAGCCACCTTCTAGACTAGACCTACCCTTACGTAAGCTAAATCTGATAGTAACCATTGATGGTCACTTAAACACTAATGGTCTACCCATAACTATCGATGGTCACCCAACCACTAATGGTCACTATGTGACATTTTCAATAGTAATCTAATTTCACTTATCAGAACCCAACCAAATCCCACTTTCTGACCTTCTACTTGAGCAAAAAACATCACCCTATTTTTTGAACCATGTTTGATTTACTGATCATTAATATATAATCATTTATTTCTATAATTATTTAAATTCATCTCTTTCAATCACTTCTCATATTTTATTTTAGTATCTCTATTATTTATGCAAGTACTGTATCTTTCATTTTCAAAACTTGATTTTTTAAAAGTGTGGATTGACAACCTCCAACGAAGCTTGTGATTTTTAGATCTAGCTTGCTAGGAAATCCACCATACTATCTAACTAATCAACCATTTTGTTAGTGTTTTCTTATCTATAGGTCATTCCTCCCAAGCTAAAGAGGATTATCTATAACCATCTAAATTATAGAGTGAAAACTAAATCTAGGTTCTACTAACCTTACCCTTCTTTTAAGTCTCACAATTTTATTCTAAGAAATAAAGCAAAACTTACATGAAAAATTATGGGTGATCTTATTTTATGTATACATTTTTCCCATTCTAGATATCTGGAACACTAGGATAGGACTTATGATAATGTGTGTTGTGTCATAAGTTAGATGGGAAGGTATTATTGTTTATGGTAGCCTTACATTATTAAATCTTAGAGAAGAGTGATTTATATGATTTGGGTTTTGTCATTTGGGTGTAGCTCATGAATGAAATGTATGTTATGCTAACTTGAGGGAATAAGACTATGGGTCATATGATTTTATTAAGTGCTTGGATATATGAGAGGTTTTCTATATATCATCTGGCTAGATTTCCCCATGTGGTGGATGATAGGCTACCTCATGTGGTGAGATTGCATCAGGATCATGCAATGTCTGTTGTGCTCCATGCCTAAGCTTTTCACACCATTACTTGTATGTTGATAGTATGGTAACCATATATTGATATTATGATTATTTTTCTAACTTGGGATACTATTGCTACTAGATTGGTGTGCATTCACATTAATAAACATTATAATTCATAGATGGATCCACATATTATAACTCATGTACTTGGATATATAGGTTTACCACATTTGATGGTTCCCCTAGTAGTGTTTGCTTATTAGGAATGACATGTTAGAGATCCTAAAGGTAGATGGGGTGCATGAGTGCCTACAGAGATACCAGTCATTAGGCCTCAACAAGTTAAACCATGGGTAGGTCAAGCATAATAATAGAGGGTGGTTAGGCTCAGGAAAGTGGATGTTATAGTTTTTGATGCAGAGTGTGAAGATGGAAATGAGGTTATTATAGATCTATAATAGGGACTATAATGGTGACAAAAAGAACATAGGAGATAGAGGAACCATTAGAGGGAGAGAACACACAAGATAGTGGTCATTCATAGAGATCCCATAATGATGACTAAACATAAATGGTCTATAGAGAGGCAACTGAGGAAAGGACCACAATGCACATGGTGGTGACTCTAAGATTTTTAATTACATATAGGTATCATATAAAGGATGTTAGGAATAAAGATAGGATACTAGATGTTAGATAAATAAGTTATATCATATAGTACAAGTAAATAAAAGTGTTAAAAAAGATACAAAAACATAGATAATAAATATGACACATTACATAAAATATTATGTGAGAACCTTTTAATGTGTAAGGAAAAACCATGAGCAAAAATGGCAGCTTCTATACTTCATTAATTCATAGCATCAACTCTCTTTTACAATAGCTCCTCCAACAACTTCATTGGTTCTAACATAGTAAGCACTCAAATCTTCCACTTAAAATTATATAGGTTGTGAACCAAGCTAAGCTGGCCTACAAGATCCAATCTCCAAGCATGAAAGCCTAAGGCTTGAATGGATCCACTAATTGGATAAATTATAAAAGAGAGCTTATGATATATTAATATCATTAACAACATAGACAAAATAATGGAGAGAGAGAGAGAGAGAGAGAGAGAGAGAGAGAGAGAGAGAGAGAGAGAGAGAGAGAGAGAGGCACAATCCTATAGTGGGGATAACTATTCATCAATAGGGAACCATTTCCCCTCATGTGCAAGGTTAAGTCTTTGAATGGCATCTTATAATGCCCCCTTGACCAATCTAAGTGTACACCCATGCGCTACTCCCCACTCCACATGTGACCTCAATATAACATAGTGATCCTTATCTCCCACTTTCCCATGTGCTTTCATATGAGTCAAAATATTCCCAACTTTGACCTCATCCAATAAGATCCCATAAACCAATTACACTCCATAAACACATGCCTAAGTAAAAACATGTGATCCACTATCATTATATCCTCACATGCTTTCACAAGCCAAACCATGTGACTAAGTGGATAAATTCACCCCATTTATCTCTCCTCTTTTCACCATCAAGTATGCTCTATGAGCCATACCACCCATTGTGGGTCATGCCAAGTCATCACCTAGCCACATCACTAACCATCCACATCATCAATAGGCCACATCAACATGAATAGTGACCATGAATAGTGCCTATGAATAGTGATTTTTCAATAGTGACTATGAATAGTGAATTTACATCCTAACATACTCCTACATGAATTCAATATACATAGGATTTTACCATGTTGAGTATTTTATAATCAGCTACTACTTCCCTAACACAAACCCAATAGATGTTTTCTTGCACTACTAAAACTTTTCTATCTTGACCAACTTTGTTAAAATCTACTCCTACATAGAATATTGTAGTAATAAAGTGATAAATAAATTCTCCACACACAAACCAATCCTCCAAATATGATTTTGCTATGAACTACTCATAACTCCCACTACTTTGGAATATCTAGTTTAGTGCCCACCATGACAATATGAGGCTTCCTATTCCTGATGAATATAATACATATGACACAACATGTCTTCACCACTATTATATGATATTTATAGGAAGAAAACTCAAAATTGAAGAAGTGGGGAACTTCCTTTCTTTCCTATCTTTGTGCATCTCCATCCTTAGTTTATTACTTCTATCACCTTCATCATGTCATTGTCACCTGAGCAATCAAAATAATGATATTATTGGGTCCTGCATTCAACATGTCATAAAACATAGTAACAACCTTTGTTAAACATTTGTATTTTTATGAAGGTACTAAAATTATTGTACTACATGTGTGGTACTAGCACCAACTCATACAGTGATTTCATGCACACTAAAAACACATTTGCCTCAAAAAATATTCATTTCTCCTTAAGATATATCACAATGTAATAATCACACTACTCAAACTCCTTGAATAAAAACAAGTGCACATATCACTCTTGATAATAGTGAGATAATATCTCATAGAATTCAAAACTAGACTTCTCCACATAGCTTTTGAAGCTATCAACATGGAACAAGATCACTAGACCAATCATAACTCCTAGGAAGTCATCATACTACTTGGTGCATCACTACACCTAATAAGTTTTTGAGCCTCAATAATTCATCTAAAATGCATCATGTTCTATCAAATGTTTCTAAAACACTAATTCATGTGCATACAGTGTTAGTCCATGCATAGTTTACCTTACCCATGCCACACCTATATACACAACACTCTAGCACCTTGAGTTATATGGTTAACACCATCCTCCTTCTAGGAATAACAAGTCTTAGTTATTCTTATACATGTATCCTTCATCTACCAACCATGCCAACCATGACACAAGTGGACCCATAACATATCCAAAGAAGTCATTGTATTACTTGGTACACCAAGGCACCTACCAAGTTTTTGAGTCTAAAAAATGCATCATGCTCTACCTCATATCCAAATATACACCCTTCTCCTTCTATGAGTACTAGGTCTTACTTGTTCATATACATATTCATCTTCATCTTCCTCAATTACATCAAAATATGTACATCTTTAAGTTTTTCTATACCTCCTTTCTTTGCATCAATTTTTCTTCTACAACATCTCAGTTAACAACATATGGTCAGTAGGATACCACATCATACACCCTTTCATTTATTTCCAATAACCACAATAAGGTCATACCTTGTCCTCGACCTCCTCTAAAGGAGACTAGCTTACTCAACCTGTAGAGTTTTTCTTCCATCAATAGAAACACTATGTAGGCTACTGACTTGATTAGTAAATATTTTAAAGCTTTCTCATCCAACTCTCTTATGGGATTCTCCTTAGAAACATGAAGATAATATTATCTTCACCAAAATATCCTCTACATATATATATATATATATGTATGTATATATATATATGTATATGTATATATATATATGTATATATATATACATATATATATATATACATACATATATATATATATATACATACATATATATATATATATACATATATATATATATATATGTATGTATATATATATATGTATATATATATATGTATATATATATGTATATATATATATGTATATATATGTATGTATATATATATATGTATATATATATGTATGTATATATATATATATATATGCTACCCAAAAAAAACCTTTTTTTATTTAATCTCAATTTGGTCTCTCCTCTTGTGATGGTAGATTCACCTTACAAAAACTAGCCAAGAATAGAAAAAAATCACGTGTGGATTTTTTCACCATGGATCTAATACCAAATTTTAGGAATAAATATTTAATACTACATACTAGATCAATAAATTATATCTTACAGTGAAATTAAACAAATGTAGAAAACAAGATACAAAAATATAGATAAAAAGAGGACACATTATATACTAGATTATGTGTAAACCTTGTAATGTGGAAGGAAAAAACATTGGAAAAAATGGAAACGTATAGACTTTATTAATTCATAGAATCAAATCTCTTTTACAAAAAATCCTCTATAAACTCTATTAGTTCTAACATACTAAGCACTCAATGCTTCCACCTAAAACATTCAGGTTGTGAACCAAGCTAAACTAGCTTATAGGATCCAACCTCCAAGCATGCAAGCCCAAGGATTACATGAATCCACTAATTGGATAAACTAAAAAGGAGATATTACGTTATATTAGTAGCATTTACAACATATAGATAATCATAGAGAGAGAAATAGAGATAAATGTGCCATCCTATAGTGGGAAGAACTATTCATTAATAAGGAACCATGGACCCCTATGTGCAAGGTCAAGTCTTTTAATGAGATCTCATAATGCCCCCTTAAACACGCCATGTTCTCATCTATGTGCTAAGCCCCACTCCACATATTACCTCAATATATCATAGTTATCCTTGTCTCCCACTTTCCCATGTGCTTTCACATGAGTCAAAAGATTCCCAATGTTTGACCTCATCCAACAGATGCCCACCAACAAACTGTGCCCCACAATTACATTCTTAAGTAGAAATATGTGATCCATTATCATTATTTCCTCACATGATTTCACAAACTAACCTATGTGAATAGCTATAAAAATTTACCCCATTTATCTCTCCTTTTTTCATCATCAAAGATGCTCTATGGTCCATACCACCCACCATGGGTCATGCCAAGTCATCACCTAGCCACATCACTAACCATCTACATCACCAGTAGGCCACATCACTATGGATAATGACCATAAATAGTGCCTATGAATAGTGACTTCACATCCTAATAAAGGAGGTGCTCAGTGATTAGGTTGATAGAGAGATCATGGTTTGTGATATCAGTGTTGGTAAGAAATACTTTAAGTTTTTAATTTTTTGATATAGATTATTAGATGCATAGTTATTTATGTACTTGGTATAGATAGGTGTTTTGGATATTTGGATACATATATGATCTAATTTATATTTGTTTTTTTTGTAGGTATTATTATAAAGGAGATTAGATGGGGTGTCTTGGTTCTCGTCATACACCATGATATTTTAGATGGGATGTTATGTCATTATGAGCCATCCACCTTGGTAGATTATGTGGTACCATTTACCCTATCTTATGAAATATGGTTTTAATTGGTTGGGGAGGTAGTTTAAGAGTTACAAGCATAAAGAGATCCCCTACATTTAACTACAAGAGGTTGAGAGGGAGAGGCCTGAGCCTAATAGGCATTGGCCTAGGAGTGAGCTATCCATATGGATATAACTAAAGATCTTGGATGTGTGTAGGCCTATTTATCTAATTTATAGAGACAAGTTGATGATTTCAGATCCTAGATTTCCTCATTATAACATGCTATTCAAAAGGGTTAGTCACAGGCATCAATGGGGAGTGTGGCTCAACCACAAGATAGATACGATGGAGCATAACCTTAGAGTTATATATATTATATTTTGTATTTGTATTATGTTGTATCAAACTCTTGTTATATATATGTATATGGACATTTATTGATCTATGAGTTGTATTGATGTCATTGATGGATGTTTTTCCTTTATAGTACATGTATTTTACTTTTATTATATATGCTATAGGAAATGTGTGGTGTATGTTTTATTTTATATCATTATGTGACACAAATGCATGGTTAAAAATTATAATCATATGATTTGGAAAAATATACGAATAATCATAAAATGTAATACACACTATATCATGATGGTAAATGTGTAAAAATAAAAGATGAATAAATATAATTAACCAAGATGGTAAATTAAAAGGTAACAAATGTTTCAAACCATGTATAAGTATAAATTGTACCAAATTAAAATAAATATAAGTAATACTATATCAATCATGAAAATTTGTAATAAAGTGGAAAACATGTTGTAAAAAATGGTATGAAAACAAACATATAATAAATTTAATCAATCATACTCAATAAAGATGGAAAGTATGAAAAGAAAAAGAAAATTTAAGTATAAATCAAATTAATAATACTAAATCAATATGGGAAGTATGAAAATTTTAATAAAATGGTTGTAAACATACATGTAATCAAAAAATAAGAAGATAAAAGTGAAACATTTATGAAGTAAGTATAAAACATACTAAATTAAGATGGCAAGTATGTAAATGACAAGTAAATCATAATGTAACATAAATTATCTCAAATTTTAAGCATGAAATATTATTGTGAATTGGTCATAGTATGAAGTTTTATTGGAATAGTGAGGAATGTCCAGTCCTATCCAAGGTCTTATATTGTAACTCATAAAGGGTACACCAATGAGGTGGATACAAATGTTGAAATAAATTAATGTGATTTAATGAACTAATTTATGAGGAATGCATAGTCCTATCCAAGGTCTTATATTGTAACTTACAAGGTGAAAACCAATGAGGTGAATGGTAATAAGGGGGGCAATAAGGAAATATTTTGTAAGGAATGTCTAGTCCCATTCAAGGTCTTACAATACAACTCACAATGGGAAACCCTAGGGGTATGATAAATTAACAAAATAATATTCATCAAGGGTAAATATTAAGATTTTTTTAATGAAATAGGGAGTATAAAAATCATGACATATGTATTTATAATAAAACCTTAGTAAACATGAGGTATGCTAGGTAAGAAGGAAAGACATTAAGAGTCTAGTGACCATCAAAATACAAAGGATACCTGATTACAATAATCACAAAGTTGTATATGAAAATAGATAGAATAATAAGATCAACTCATGAATTCTATATAAATAAAGAAAGTAAAATGGACTACTTACCAAAACATGTTTCTTATTCCATAGGACCTCTTACAAAGTCATTGGTCTACTATGAAGATTGGGCACTTATGTGAGAAAGTAGTTAGCACTATAGATTTTTTTTATTCTCCTATCCCAATCTACTATCCTACCATACCCCAATGGACCTTGGCTATATCATGAGGCCAACTATAGATTTTGAGATATATTAAGGATAGGAGATGTTCTAAATATAGTAAATCACATCTTTTGGTGTGATTAGAGTTTCAAATTTTATGTTTACCTTTTGGATCATTACCTTTTATGTAAATGCTTTATATTTTAAATTTTTGTATGGATTTTTCGTTCCTCCTCCATATGGATTTGGAATAACCAACATAAGTGATAAAAGTGAAACACACAAATGATCTTTAGACTTTAGTTATAGGAGACTAAGTAACTAGAGATATGACTAACTAAAAAACTTAGGCTTAACTATGAACTAGTACATAATCTCAAGTTTCAACCATATGTATGCTTAGTATGTGGAAAAGAGATAAGGGATAAAGGGAGATCAAATAGATTAGTGTATAGAAGTAGCATAATGAGAATTCATGTTTGTTGACTGATCTTATGGTAAAGATAAAATACTAAGGTAATAAGGGTTGTATAACCAAATCACAATAGTAATTATCTTTATTTGAGTTTGAAAGATAACAAATAATTATCAAATAAAAATAAAGGAATCCATATGAAATAATTGAAACCATAAGCATAAATTTGAATCCATGAAAAGAATGAGAATAATCCATAAGATAAATCTAAATAGAATGAAACCATGTAAAACACATAAAGCATAATAATGGTTCATGTAAAAGAGATAAGTGAAATCATGTTTGACAAATAGTCAAACATATAAGATATGTAAATGAATCACAAATCCAATCCAAATCATCACATGGAATTATAAACAATGTGAGAGAACACCATGTTGTGTTCATAAATACTGATAGATCTAACCATAAATGTCATCCATAATATCTACACATCCCTCTTTAGTTTAATTTTTATATTTTTCAAAGTCTCATCAATCTTTGTAGAAAGTGGTGCAAAGACTTCTTTCTAGATCATCTCTACCAAAAAATTAAGTGTAATAGAAGAAGAGTGATGCTCATGTGGTACCTCTTATGTGGTATAATCAATGTAAGGAATATGCATCTCAATATGAATGGTATCTATATATCTATGTGGAGGTGTAGTTGAAGGAGAAGGAGGGTCCTCTATTCATAGGCAACCTATAAGAGGAGGAATAATTGGTACTAATGTAGACTATGGAAAATATCAAATATGATTCTAAAGCTCTTGACACCTATTAGTATGATGGGTATAACATTGATTCTGAAGACAATAAACTTATCTATATCTAGGGATGTACTCTAAAAGTAACTTGGGAAGTAGGATAGTATTGTATTTGGTTTGGGCAATGACTGGTCATAATGTGTTGATGTACTACCTAAAATTTTATCAATAAGTATAGGAATGGTTATTTATTCTATGAAAGCAAAAAATACATATATTAGTAGACTTTGGAGGTATACTAGCTAAAGTGGTAAAAGATGAAGCCCATTACTACTAATATATATGACAATACTTGGTCCAATGACTAGCAAGACTTTGAATATCATAATAAGGATCATATGCCCACTATGTGAGTAAGGGATCAAGCATGGGTAATAATAAAATACCATCACCAAGGAAGGGATAAGATGGAGTAAAAATTGGACTAGGCTCATCCATAGGTAAGCATGGCTATATAACTAGTCTAAGTAGAGTGGCTAACATCTATGGAGGAAACATTAAATAAGGATCATGATATCTAGAAAAATAATAAGGTCCAATCATGGCATGATCCATGAACATAGTCTTGAGAGGTTATATTATGATTGGAGGAGTGATATTTGTATTCTCCATCTCTAACCTATGAATATTAGTGTAAAACTAATATTAGGTACTATAAGAGAAGGAATGCTAGAAGAACTTGTTGGGTGAATATTTTGTCATCAACTAACTGATGACAAAATGGGGATATCAGCCACAACATAAGGAGATTTACACCATGAAAAGTGTGGGTTTACCAGATCTAGACGAGGTAAATCTCTCCTCTCATCAAGGAGAGGTTTCCTAATAATACTTACGTATCAGATATATAATTAAGCAGAAAATAACACATGGGGGTGGTATAACAGCATCTACCTCTCTTTTTTAGAGGTAATGTACGAGGAACAAAAGAGGGAAAATCTTGGTTTAAAGCTAACAACACTCCTCTTCTTTCAGGAATGGTATTAAATAGAGAGCAAGAAATCACCTGAAGTAACAAAGGCACAAGAATGCTCACACAATCACAAAGTCTTCCGTAGCTTCTTTCACCAATCGGAACAAGTACAACTGTAGAGTGAAGTGAAGCACAAAGTCTTCACCTGAAACTACAAAAGATAACTGAATCTTAAAGATAAAACTAGCACAAAGTCTATTTTCTACCTTCCAAAAACACCCTCAGATAATAATAACACACCCTCTTGCTTATTAAATCAGATAAACAAGATACTACCAGGAAAAAGACATAAGAACTATTTCCTAAATAACACAGATAATCTCAACACAAAGTCTGAAATAAACCTACTTCTCATTTATTTAATCAAAATATGATTTACAAGTTTGAGCACAAAGTCTCAAAAGTTGCTTCAATTTCAGCAGAGTGTTTGCTATTAAATTTTCCAAGAAGATTTACAAATGAGGTCTCCACTATATATAGGGGAAAAACCTCAAAAATAGAAAATAATAAAATACACAAAATATCTTGGTCAAAGATGACTCATCTTTGACTTTTAGATATTTTTCTGAACTATTTACATGTAATTACATATTACAAAATTGCATGCATTCTACACAAAACAGAAGTGCATAAGGATAGAAGAAGAAAGAAGGGGAGAGAGAATCAATTCTTGCCGCTAGACTTTTTCAGATAAGCATCGTACATGGCAACAGATGCTTGAATTCCTATGATGTCTGGTGTAGCTATGTTCTTGGAGATGGTTCTTGCTCTGATCAGTGTGTCCTTCAATGCTGTGATGGCTTTAGAGTGGCCAGTTAACCTAGATTTTAGATTCTCCAAAGTTAACTGAGCATCTAGAATGCTGTCCATCGAAGACATTGAGAATGATTTCTCTTCAAAATCTTTTCGAATCATCTCCTTGAAACTCTGAATCATCTCTTCTACCAGAAGGAACTAATGGTCCTTAGAGGTTAGGTCACATGGTAGCTCTTCTAACTTGTTCAGCAGGCTCAAGTCACTCTTCTCACTGGGTTCCTTGAAAGCTTTAAGATCATCAATTAAGTCTTTGAGTACCTATATTCTGAAGGTCAGTGACTCCTTGATTTCAACATAGGAGTCTTTGTTGGAGATGACATCGATAGACATCAGGGTGCTTTTCTTGAGATTTTTCATTTCCTTCCATTTGCTGAGATCTTTCTCCAAGCTGTCAATCTCCTGAGAAATGAGGGAGACGAAGTCATCTACCTGTGTTTTTACTTTCTTCAATTTACCTATCCTTTTTGCCACTTTTGTAAGTAGGGACACTTCCTAAGTATGCATTCTTTCGACATAGTCCTCCAGGACTTTCCCTTTCAAATAAGTCTTTTCCGCTTTTTGAATGACTGAGTCATCCACAGAGAAGGCCTCTTGAGTTGTTGCTTTAGAAGGAAGAGTGAACCTTTTTATTACCACCGTTAATTGCTCTATTTGGCTTTGTAATAATCCTTCATCTCTTTCTCTCTATCAAATTTCTAGACCATGATGTCCATAGCTGACTGAAGATCACTTTTTGCACCTTTGTAAGTAACTTTGCCAAGTTAAACACGAGAGATGGAATAGCTACTCATCTTGAAACCCTCAAGGGTTACATCTTGTGGAGGCTTGGAGATTTCCAAAAATTTCTATCCCTTTTCTTCGACTAATTTGGAGAGGATTCTTGGCCTCTTTGGAGCCTTTGCTTTCACTGGCACTATTTTGCCGAAGTCAAACTCATCTGGTGATATGGCCATCTTCTTTCTTTTTGGTGTGAAAGTAGACATCCAAGGCAGTAGAGAAGTTCCTATTGTGGCAATTGTTGTCTCTGCTAGCATTACTATAGCAGCTTCCACACTGCTAGTGGTGACAGTAGTTGCAGTTGGAGTAACTGGTAAAACTGCACCAACTACTGATTTTGGCTTAGTTGCAGGGCTTGTTGGCAAGGTGAAAGAAGGAGATGACAAACTTGGGATGAATTTAGAAGAGCGAGGGGAACCTCTGAAAGGACCCTGAGGATCACCAAAAACAACCCTGGAAGGAGAAGTGGCTCCAGAAGAGGGAACACTAATTGGGGAGATAGGAGAAACGAGCACCACAGAAGATTGAGGGGGAGAAAGAAAGGTGCTCTAGATCGGCTGTGCTTGTTTCGGCGAGAGTGGTGACCCAACACTTGGTTGTTCTGATAGTTGATCCTTTATTTCCATGGGTTGAGCTACCTGTGTCTCGAGGCTTTGTTATTTGGTTCCTTTTGTTGCCGTTTCAAGCCCTTGAGTGATCTTGGGCTTCTTATATATGAAGATAATTTTAGGTTTGTGAGGCATAAAAGGAGAAGGGACATCACCCTTATTTTTAGTCTTGTTCTCCGCTTTCCTCTTCAATTCTGCCTGGTAGTCAGCCTCTGATCCCGTAATGAATTCCTTCAAGGTGATCCCTTTGGCTGCTAACCAATCATTGGTGTTAGCCAATATTGGTTCAAATCTTTTTCTCAAAGAAGTCAACTCCTTTTGAGATCACTGAATTAGAGGGAGAGGGGAACCAGCAACCTTTTCTACCAGATACCTATTATTTATGATGTTACTATCATTAATTAGACTGGATGGGATCTCTACAAGCCCAAGGTATTCTATCTACTCCAGTGTTAGATGTCAATAGTCCATTTTCCTTATCTCTTTGGCCATCCTCAGGTCCACCCAGATATCCTCAATCATGGGTTTATGGAACTGAGTTTTTCTTCTGATCTTCTCTTTGATTCCTCTGTAGTCAAATTTCTCCCATCTCTTGAACCGCTTGATAGTAACCATCTGCATTTCTATTTCCATAACCTTGGCTTTGGTTGATGTAGCAACTGAAAACCTACCCATCTGGATAGAAAACTTGAAACTGGGTCTCTTAAGTTCCATCTATTTCGTATGCACGACAACCAGTTGTCGACAAAGCTCCATTAGAACTAACTTCTCTGAAGGGAACCTGGGGAGCATATAAGGGTAGCCTTGGTAAAAACCAACCTAAAGATAATAGAAAGTGTGGAACTGGAGGAACATAT
This sequence comes from Torreya grandis, assembly GCA_037957365.1. Lineage (NCBI taxonomy): Eukaryota > Viridiplantae > Streptophyta > Pinopsida > Cupressales > Taxaceae > Torreya > Torreya grandis. Next base: position 1,432,671 of record JARHVA010003538.1, on the reverse strand, counting down.
AGCCATAACCATTTACCATGGCCCAGGCCTCGTTTGATATTCACTTTTATTCTAGCTGAGGATCAAAGAGACACAAAAACATGGCAAAGAACACGTCATTTACTCTCTTTAAATGATGTGTCAACCCCTAAAGCATCAGCAAAGGATAATATGAGTAGACTAGGGTGGTCTTTTTATCCCCTTTTGTAGTCAATCCTGGGAAAGACCACATTGCAGCAGCTATGTAGACCAGGTACGAAGTCATGTAGAATTTAAAGAAAGTTTATACCCTAGTCAACTGTTCATGAATAACATTGCTAATTTGTTCCCCCCAAAAGATAGTTTGCTTGCCTTGGAGGATGATCTTAATGAATGGATACATCTATTCATGGAATTGTGAAGAAGACGGGAGGCCCCGTACTCTGCTGAGAAAGGTGATCATGTCACCGACTTTCTCGACGAAATCGCTCCTTGGGAAGTTCTTCGGCCATCTAAAGAGGCTGGTCTTGGGGTTCTTTAGCCACTTCTAATTTATCACTTTCTTTGTCCTCTCAGGGTCTTTGTCATACTCTTTCTATGTGTCCACGAAGTCGATTTGGGTTACTTTGGTGGCTGGAGGGCACAAGAAAACTTTGTCGATAAAATCAGGGTCTAACTGAATTATCATGTTGCCATGGCATCTAAAACTGACCTGGTCTCCTTGTTGTAAAAATGCGTGCATTAGAGGATGAACTTGGCATGATGCACTACTACTGAGAAAGCGGCCACCAGGTGAATGTTACTCTCAACTATTCTCTTTATCCCAGTGCTGGGATTTGTCACCTTGGTTCGTGTCAAGAAGTCAATCATGTCCACGTGGCCGATTTTGGTGTCTCTAATGTCATCGACATTCGAGGAGACTGATGTGGGTGGAAAGATGCCTTGGTACTTGTACTTCATAGCTTTTGATTTCTTGAGAGATGTTTCTGTCATGGAGAATGATCCTGACTGGATGGGAGCAGATGTGTAGGAGTTTGCTGGAGTTGCTGCAGTCATGATCACAAATGAGAGGAGAGTGAGCGAGAGAGGGAGAGTGCAATTTAAGTGACATGGGTTACTAGAGTATACTTAAATAGGCCAGGTCCAGTGAAGGAGCAAAAAATGAGGAAGAAAATGTATGAAAGGGACAACTCGGAAAAAAATTTAGGAGTTAGCAAAAATGGAGGAAAAAATGCAGGGGCGGTGAAAATCACTGCCTCTGCATGAAGTTTAGAAGAGAAAGCAAGGGTGGTGATAATCACCACCCTTACAGCTAAAGACAGAACATGTAGGAGCAGTGATTTTTGCCGCCTTTGCACTGTAGTTGTAAAATCATGCAAGGGCGGTGATTTTTGCCACATGTACATGTAGAAGTAGGAATTCATGCAGGGGTGGCAAAAATTGCCACCCTTGCATTTATGGGGGAAAAAGAAAACATGGGCAGCAAAAAATGCCACCCGCGTGTGAAGAGAAAACCGTGGGTAGAGAAAAAGGAGAAGCCCGCGGTCAAGGACGAAAAAGAAACATCCACAGGAATGAGAGGAGGGATGGGTGGAAGGACACGGTCAAGGACGCGGGTGGAAAAATTCACCGTCTACGTGAGGTTTTAGCAAAAACCCACAGGTAAAAGGGAGAATAAAAAATAAAATAAAAACAAAAATAAAAACCTTAAATAAATGCTAAGCTAAAATAGAATAAAACAAGAAATAAACGTAAAAACAAACCCTACTTGAGAAATCGTGCATGCCACAAGGTTGAATCCATGAATTCGTGCTTCGAGTCATCACTTCAAGCATTCAGATGCAAGAGGTAGGAGGAGAGGAGGAAGCAATGAGGAGAATGGGGCTCAAATCAAATTATATGGGGTGAAAAACCCACTCCAACAACCCACTGCACGTGGCCATTAATGCCTGCACAGAAATCGAGACGTGCAAGGGTGGCAATTTTTGTCGCCTTGCATGTAGTTGGTTTATTTTGCAGGGGTGACAAAAATTGCTGGCCTTGCTGGCTAGAGAGCAAGGGCAGCAAAATTTGCTGCCCTTGCAAGAAACGTTCAGGGGTGGCAAAATTTGCTGCCCTTGCACAAAAACAAAGGAAATGCAGAGGTGGTAAAAAATACCACCTCTGCATAGAAAAATGAATGAAAAAGACTAACTCTGAAAGGAGAGTCTGGAGAAGGGAAAACTTGGCTAGGATGAGATGGTAACCACTTCACGTTCTGAGGCCAAGACAAAAATGAATTTTGAAATTTATCTCAAAAAATAAATTTAGAGAGACGAAAGATAAAACAGACAAGTTTTGTAGGGGGTTGTTTTCAAAAATGAGCTAAGCTAATTTTGGAAACAACAGCTGGCTCCTATTGGGGAACTTCTATTTAATCGAATTGATTAGCGGAAGCAAAAACTAGTCTTTAAGTGCCTTCATCCAAGCCATTGGGCTACAGAGTCAAGCGAAAAATGGAAGAAAAATAGACAAAACATAAAAACTATACATATATACAAACGGACTCATCTGAGCTTCAAGGATTGAACAGCTTGAGATGTTGTCCGCTGTGAGGTAGTGAAAATGGTGTTCCATCTTTGTATTCCAACAAGAATTTGGCTTCACCATAGAGCTATCGAATGGTGAACGGGCCCCTCCACAGGGAGTCAAATTTGCCATGCATACCTTTTAGTTCTCACCGCTTGTCCCATAACAAGACTTGATCTCTGACTTGGAACTCACACACTCTAACTCTCTTATCAAAAAGTACTTTCACCTGGTCTTGATTTTCCTTGATCCTATCCACCACCATAACTCGTTGTTCATTTAGCTCGGTTAGACACATGATCCATTTGTCAACTGAGCTTTCAAAGGTTGAGTCTTCGATTGCTCTGGTTAATCTGAGCGCTGGTAGTTCAAGGGTGATGGGAATTTTTGCATTCAACCCATACAAAGTTGGAAGGGTGACATACCTATAGCCCTTTTAGGTGTTATCCTATTGGCCCATAAAGCATCATACAAAGCTTTGTGCCACGTTCTCTGATTATCATCCACCAACTTCCTGATAATGGTGACCAAGTTCTTGTTACTCGATTCTGCTTATCCATTTCCTTGAGGAAAATAATCTGAAGTGTGAGATAAGGTAATCCCATAATGGAAACAAAATTGAGTAATTTCATACGATGAAAAATAGGCCACATTATCTGTTATGATCTTTAGTGGAACCCCAAACTGAGAGATGATGTTTTCTTTGAGAAAGCTGTATACCACTTCAGATGTAGCGTGCTTGGTTGGGATGGCCTCCACCCACTTGGTAAAGTAATCTATTGTAGTGAGGACATAATCATGTTCATCACTTGAAGATGGGTTGACTACTCCAATGAAGTCAATACCCCACTACTGAAAAGGTTCCTTGATCACAACCGGCTTGAGGGGCAAAGCAGGTAGCTTAGGCTTTCCAACGAATTGCTGACACAGCTCACACCTACGCACTCATTTTTAGGCATCCTAAAAAAGCATGGGCCAATAGTACCTTGCTCACATAATTTTGTGTGCCATCACCGGTGCAGAGAAATATCCTCCATAGGCCATATTATGGAAATATTCTAAGAGTCTTTTTTGTTGAGCCTTGTCAACACAACGAAGAAATGCCCCGTCTAGGCTTCTCTTGTAAAGACCATTGTCCCACAGAACATAACTAATTGCTTTCAATTTAACATTACATTTTTTTTTAAAAGAAAGATGAGCAAGACACTCACCATATGTCAGAAAATGAGCAGTGTTAGAATACCACTCATCAGTAGTGGCAACAAAGAGAACCATGGGCATGCTTTTGATCTCTTCTTCACTTTCTACTTCATCTGGAATGTTGTTGGTGATTAATTGGCAGAGACCCCTTCTTCATACAAGCTTAGTTGGTTTGATGTCCAAATCAAACCCCAAAGTTTTGGCAATCCAGTTACCTCTCGTTGTACCAAACTCTTGCTGAGTCAAAATGGATTTTACTGTCGTATCTGGTATGAGAACTTTAGTGTGAGAATTTAGGATATAAAACCTGAAATGCTTGACAGACTTAACCACAGTGTATGCATACTTCTCTATAAGGGAATATTTTAGCTCGTGATCTTTGAGTGGACAACTCATGAATGAGATAAGAGATTCTGCACCTTCAGGATTATGCTGAACCAGAATAGCTGATAGTGTATGCTCAGAGGCATAACTATATATTTTGAAATCTTTAGTATAATCTAGATAGACCAAGACTGGTGCATGGGCGATTGCCTCTTTAATATCTTTGAATGTTGACTTACCCTTAGCAGTCCACCTAAACATCGCATTGGCCTTCATCATGTTAACAATATGACAGGTTTTCTCAGCAAACCCAGGAATGAACCTTTCGAGGAAGTTCACCTTTCCAAAGAAAGAGTGAACTGCAGTCTTGCTGGTAGGCAGAGTAAGTTCTTGGATGGACTTGACTCTTTTTGAATTGATTTTGATACCTTCTCAAGAAACGATGTGTCTGAGAAGTTTCCCTTCAGTTACTCTAAAAATGGATTTCTTTGGGTTTAACAAGATACCATTTTGACGGCAGCGTTTCAGTACCTTTTGCAAATGGTGAACATGTTCAGAACAATGTTTTGAAAATACCGTTAGATCATCTAGGTATACTACAATGAATTTTCCCATCTCATATTTGAAAACAAGATCCATTTCCCTTTGAAAAGTGGCGCTCATGTTTATTAGACCAAAAGGCATTCTTCGGTAAGCGAATGTGCCCAAAGGTGTGGTGAACGCTATTTTGTGTTGATCTGCTTTCCCGACCTCAACCTGATTATACCCCAAAAAACCGTCTAGCATTCATAACATTTTTGAACCTATTACCATCTATAGAACTTGATCCATGATAGGAAGGGGGTAGTTATCTTTTAAGGACAACTGGTTCAAGTTCTTGAAATCCACACAAATTCAAATTTCACCATTTTTCTTTCTGACGGGCACTATGTTAGCAATCCATGTTGAGTGATGGATTGTAAAAATTATCTGAGCATCCAACATCTTTTATATCTCAGCTAAAATAGTACCTGAGATTTTTGGATTATATTGCCTAGATTTTTGTTTGTAAGGTACCGAGTTGGCTTTCAGGGGAATGTCATGATGGATGTCATTTGGCCTGAGAGATTTCAAGTCATCGTAGGAATAGGCCAACACATCCATGTACTGGTGGAGTAGACTAGCAAGCTCAAACTTTTCTTTGAAAGTGCAGCATTTCCCAATGTTTACCATTTTAGGATAACACTTGGTTCCCAAGTTGACTTGATCAAAATCTTGGGAAGAATTTGAATCTATTCGTTGTTGTTTGACAAACCTGTCATGGTTATCAAACAAATTCTCTAGAGAAACCAGACCCTTAGGAATTTTATTCCCCTTTAACTGTAAGAAATCTTCACCTGTATTGACCTGGGTTTCAGGGGTTGACCCACACTTCCAGGGCTCACTACCTTCAAAATGCAGTTGCTCAAAACTATCCTTTTGCTCCAAGAAGGCGACAATTTGATCATCATTGTTAAACACTTGCCAGTGGCCAACATTATTTGGTACACTTGGTCAAAAAAATAGCGCAATAGTATATTTATCTCCCTTAAAATCTAGGTGAGGAACTAAGAGGGTGGCAGAGACCACCAATGCATCTGCTCGGTCATTGAATTCCCTCGAAATGACAGAGATGTTAAAGGTGTCAAAATTTTCAATATGATCCCAGACCAGGTTGTGATAGTGGTGCAACCTCTCATTTTTGGTCTGATAGAGGTTCCTCACCTGACAGACTATCAACTCAGCATCTCCTTTAGCATGGATTTCCATAATGCCCTTTTCTTTGGCAGCCTGTAGTCCAAGCAACAAGGATTCGTATTCAGCTGTGTTGTTAGTATTGTTAAATTACAATTTCTAAGAAAAAGAGGTAATCTCTCCCTGAGGGGATACCAACACAACTCCAGCTCCTGACCCAGTAGAAGAGTAGCTACCATCAAACTCTAAGGTCCATAGCTCATTAGATATTTCTTTTTCCACAAAAGCTTTTTTGCTTCGAGGGAGGGGTTCTTCCACGTGTTCATTTTGCTTTGGTACTCTACCCTTTGCATCAGTTGAAACCAAATCTAAATCACCACCCGTAGGAGTTTCATCAAATGTATCATGGATCTCATCCATGGATAAGAAATAATTGCCCATGCCTGAAGACTCAAATAAAATTTGAGCTTCAGGTGCTGCAGAATAGGTAACTACATACCTGGCCTCTTTTTTAGGAAGCAACTTCTTCATGACGCCTTGAATTGGAATCCTTGCTTCTGATAGGTCCATGCTTAGCTCGCCCCCAACATCTTTACATAAATTCCACCAAAGTAGGATGCCGTAAGATGCTAGAACATTGGCTACTAAAACCATCATTTTTATCCACTTTTCTGAAAAAACCGCAAAGGCATATTGAGCATCTTTTATTTGACCAAGGAGGAGAACTTGCTTGTTTTCCATGGAAAAACACCTCCCAAAAGTTTTGGTCAAAGTTAGGCCAAGAGAATCCACCACTTTTACAGGCATGACATTATCTAAAGCTTCGAAGTCTATAATACAATTACTCAGTTTGAAGCCATTTATAAGCAGGGAAACATAGAAAGGTTCTATTTTCTCGAGAGCGATAGGAGGAGTCACAACTAGATTGTTTTGGGCTAGTTTGTCTTTAGGGAGATCAGGAACAACTTTCAAAGAGTCTTGTCCTATAGGGACAGCTTTATTTTTCACATACTCTGCTAACCTATCAAACTGTTCTAGGTTAGCTCTTAAATATTCGACCTCTGTCATTTGAATTTTAGTCTTTCTAGCATGATCGATTATATCAAATAATTGAAAAGAACTTGAAATAGAGGAAGAGAGCCCATCATCAGGGACTTTAACAGGTGTGGCATTGGTCTGAGTAGTAGAGGTGGAAGATATCGAGTGATTGAGAGTATTCACTTTTTTATAGGTTACCTGATCTTTTGATTGTGGACGCAATGGAGTCCCACATTTGGCAATGGAAACTACTGGTTGGGATTCTTCATCTGCCTTCCCTTTGTTAGTTTGTGAAGCTGACTGATTTTGAGATCTGGTGAAAACAACATAAGCTCCATCTGAATCCTCCCCTTTACTTCCAGCTTCATCTTGATAATCTAGGAAGCTGATATTGGAGTCGCCAACTAATTCTTCTTCCTGCTTGTCAAAGAGATTAACATTTTCTTGTTGATCTAACTATGGCTGAAAAGAGTTGTTGTGCTCAGATTCTAGGTAGCTGACCACTGAATTGGCAGGTGCTGCTTCAATGGCTAATCTCCTTGAAGGGGGAGGTAGACAGTTAGATTGCCCTTGATTTTGGGTAGCATTACCTTGATATTGTTGATTCTAGAATGTTTTCTTGGGTGCATATCGATAGGTAGGGGCAGATGTACCTTGAGCTATTTTTCTTTTTAAAGCTATCAGTTCATTTGTTAATTTTTACATCATAGGGTCTGTAGTGCCCGTACAAGAGCTTTCAGCAGATGAATGGAATTTATTTTTACTAGGATCTTTCCTAATCTTACCTGCTAGGATAATATCATCTTCAATCTCGATAGCCAAACCTTGAGCCAAGGCTAGGTCCATAGGGCCAGCTCATCTCAACAGGAAACTTACTTCAGGAAGCTGTGAGTTGATGAAAAATCACTTGAGATTTTTTGGTGTGGGCTGAGCCATGGTTAGGATTCAGTTCCTCAACTTGTTGAATTTAGCTATGAAATCCCTCATGGGTTTCTGGGATTCTTTCTTCAACTGTGTTAGTTGGGCCAACAAAGCATGTGCATCCTCAGCGGGTTTAAATCTAGCTTTGAATTTGGACTTGAGTGTATCTCAGTCTGTTACTGACCCAGTTTGCAGGTGATAGAACCAAACCACGGCAGCTCCTTGTAAAGTTTCCACAAAAAGTCTCACTGCTACATCTTCAAACTCAACCCCAATTACACCACATGCTATGGAGAAAGTGGCAATATGCTCGTCGAGATGAACCTTTCCATCACCAAAAAACTTAAGAAATTTTTTCCTAGAACTACGAGGTAGTTCATGCAGAGGTGGGGTTAAGTTAAGAGGGCTGAAGGAATTACTCCACGGGCCTTGAGCCATTATGATAAGAGGATTAAAAGGTGGGATAACAAACTTTGGTGGGGTGTTTATAGGTAGGTGGCGATTAACAATGGGAAAAGAAGTTCTACCTTGTGTTGGTGACCTGACAAGGCTAGAAGAAAAACTCCTAGACTGTTGAAGAGAAGCTGATGGAAGAAACAGATCAAAATTACTCTGTTGTGCCAACTCAAACATAGGGTCAACAACACCCTTAGATCTTTGACTTCTTGTGTAGCGTGGAGTTGCCAGATTTTAAAATAAAAATAGGATCGAAACTATTTCAATTTGAAGCTTGGGGCTTCAAAATGCATGTTCGTATTCCAGCGGTTCTAGTTTTGCAGACCAGATAATGTAATGGAGGGAGATGGTAAGGCTATAATGATAATGGGTAAGACATGAAACGAAATCACCATACTATGTAATGGATAAGGGTAGGGACTGCTTCAATCTAAAACTTGAGGTTTCAGACTGCACATTCGAGGTCCCCAGCGGAGTCACCAAAAAACTATTGGGTGAATATTTTGTCGTCAACTAACTGATGACAAAATGGAGATATCAGCCATAGCATAGGGAGATTTACACCATGAAAAGTGTGGGTTTACTAGATTTGTATGAGGTAAATCTCTCCTCTCATCAAGGGGAGGTTCCCTAATAATACTTATGTGCCGGATATATAATTAAGCATAAAATAGCACATGGGGGTGGTATAACAGCATCTACCTCTCTTTTTTCAAAGGTAATGTATGAGAAAAAAAAGAGGAAAAATCTTAGTCTAAAGCTAACAACACTCCTCTTCTTTCAGGAATGGTATTAAACAGAGAGCAAAAAATCACCTAAAGTAATAAAGTCACAAGAACGCTCACACAAGCACAAAGTCTTCCGCAGCTTCTTTCACCGATCGGAACAAGTACAACCATAGAGTGAAGTGAAGCACAAAATATTCACCTAAAACTACAAAAGATAACTGAATCTTCAAGATAAAAGTAGCACAAAGTCTATTTTCTACCTTCCAGAAACACCCTCAGATAATAATAACACACCCTCTTGCTTATTAAATCAGATAAACAAGATATTACTAGGAAAAAGACATAAGAACTATTTCCTAAATAACACAGATAATCTCAACACAAAGTCTGAAATAAACCTGCTTCTCATTTATTTAATCAAAATATGATTTACAAGTTTGAGCACAAAGTCTCAAAAGTTGCTTCAATTTCAGCAAAGTGTTTACTATTAAATTTTCCAAGAAGATTTACAAATGAGGTCTCCACTATATATAGGGGAAAAACCTCAAAAATAGAAAATAATAAAATACACAAAATATCTTGGTCAAAGATGACTCATCTTTGACTTTTAGATATTTTTTTGAACTATTTAATGTAATTACATATTATAAAATTGCATGCATTCTGCAGAAAATAGAAGTGCATAAGGATAGAAGAAGAAAGAAAGGGAGAGAGAATCAATTCTTGCCACCAGACTTTTTCAGATAAGCATCGTATATGGCAATAGATGCTTGAATTCCTATGATGTTTGGTGCAGCTGTATTCTTTGAGACGGTTCTTGCTCTGATCAGTGCATCCTTCAATGTTGTGATGGCTTTAGCATGGCCAGTTAACCTAGATTTTAGATTCTCCAAAGTTAACTAAGCATCTAGAATGTTGTCCACCGAAGACATTGGGAATGATTTCTCTTCAAAATCTTTTTGAATCATCTCCTTGAAACTCTGAATCATCTCTTCTGCCAGAAGGAACTGATGGTCCTTAGAGGTTAGGTCACACGACAGCTGTTCTAACTTGTTCAGTAGGCTCAGGTCACTCTTCTCATTGGCTTCCTTGAAAGCTTTAAGATCATCAATTATGTCTTTGAGTACCTATATTTTGAAGGTCAGTGACTACTTGATTTCAACGTAGGAGTCTTTATTGGAGATGACATCGATAGACATCAGGGTGCTCTTCTTGAGATTTTTCATTTCCTTCCATTTGCTGAGATCTTTCTCAAAGCTTTCAATCTGCTGAGAAATGAGGGAGACGAAGTCATCTATCTGTGTTTTTACTTTCTTCATTTTACCTGTCCTTTTTGCCACTTCTATAACTAGGGACACTCCCTGAGTATGCATTCTTTCAGCATAGTCCTCTAGGACTTTCCCTTTCAAATAAGTCTTTTCCACTTTTTGAATGACTGAGTCATCCACAGAGAAGGCCTCTGGAGTTGCTACTTAAGAAAGAAGAGTGAACCTTTTTATTACCACCATTAATTGCTTTGCTTTGGCTTTGTAATAATCCTTCATCTCCTTCTCTCTGTCAAATTTCTGGACCATGATGTCCATAGCCAACTGAAGATTGCTTTTCACACCTTCATGAGTAACTTTGCCAAGTTCAACATGAGAGATGGAATAGCTATTCATCTCAAAACCCTCAAGGGTTGCATCCTGTGGAGGCTTGGAAATTTTCAAAAAAAATTATCCCTTTTCTTCGACTAATTTGGAGAGGATTCTTGGCCTCTTTGGAGCCTTTGCTTTCACTGGCACTATTTTGCCGAAGTTGAACTCATCTGGTGAGATGGCCATCTTCTTTCTTTTTGGCATGAAATCAAACATCCAAGGCGGTAGAGAAGTTCCTATTGTGGCAATGGTTGTCTCTACTAGCGTTACTATAGCAGCTTCCACACTGCTAGTGCTGACAGTAGTTGTAGTTAGAGTAACTGATGAAACTGCACCAACTACTGATTCTGGCTTGGGTGCAGGGCTTGTTGGCAAGGTAAAAGAAGGAGATGACAAACTTGGGATGGATCTAGAAGAGTGAGGGGAACCTCTGGAAAGACCCTAAGGATCACCAAAAACAACCCTAGAAGGAGAAGCGGCTCTGAAAGAGGGAACACTGATTGGGGAGATAGGAGAAACGGGCACCACAAGAGATTGAGGGGGAGAAGGAGAGGTGCTCTGGATCGACTGTGCTTGTTTCGGTGAGAGTGAAGACCCAACACTTGGTTGTTCTGATAGTTGATCCTTTATTTACATGGGTTGAGCTACCTATGTCTCGGGGCTTTGTTCTTTGGTTCCTTTTGTTGCTGTTTTAGGCCCTTGAGTGATCTTGGGCTTCTTAGATATGAATATAATTCTAGGTTTATGAGGCCTAGAAGGAGAAGGGACATCACCCTTATTTTTAGTCCTGTTCTCCACTTTCCTCTTCAATTTTGCTTTGTAGTCGTCCTCTGATCTCGTAACAAATTCCTTCACGGTGATCCCTTTGACTGCTAACCAATCATTGGTGTTAGCCAGTATTGGTTCAAATCTTTTTCTCAGAGAAGTCAACTCCTTCTAAGACCACTGAATTGGAGGGAGAGGGGAACCAGCAACCTTTTCTGTCAGATACCTATTATTTATGATGTTGCCATCATCAATTAGACCAGATGGGATCTCTACAAGCCTGAGGTATTATATCTGCTCCAGTGTTAGACGGCACTAGTCCATTTTCCTTATCTCTTCAGCCATCCTTAGGTCCACCTATATATCCTCAATCATGGGTTCGTAGAACTGAGTTTTTCTTCTGATCTTCTCTTTGATTCCTCTGTAATCAAATTTCTCCCATCTCTTGAATGGCTTGATAGTAACCATTTGCATTTTTATTTCTATAACCTTGGCTTTGGTTGATGTAGCAACTGAAAACCTGCCAATCTAGATAGGAAACTTGAAACCAGGTCTCTTAAGTTCCATCTATTTCATATGCACGATAGCCAGCTGTTGGCAAAGCTCCATTAGAACTAACTTGTCTGAAGGGAACCTGGGGAGCATATAAGGGTAGCCTTGGTAAAAACCAACCCAAAGATAACAAAAAGTGTGGAACTGGAGGAACATATAGCCATAACCATTTACCATGGCCCAGGCCTTGTCTGATATTCACTTTTGTTCTAGCTGAGGATCGAAGAGACACAAAAACACGGCAAAGAATGCGTCATTTACTCTCCTAAAATGATGTGTCAACCCCTGAAGCATCAACTAAGGATAATATGAGTAGACCAGGGTGGTCTTTCTATCCCCTTCTGTAGTCAATCCCGGGAAAGACCGCATTGCAGTAGTTATGTAGACTAGGTATGAAGTCATGTAGAATTTAAAGGAAGTTTATACCTTGGTCAACTATTCATGAATAACATTACTGATTTGTTCCCCCCAAAAGATAGTTTGCTTTCCCTGGAGGATGATCTTAATGAATGGATACATCCATTCATGGAATTGTGAAGAAGATGGGAGGCCCCATACTCTGCTGAGAAGGGTGATCAAGTCACCGACTTCTTCAATGAAATCGCTCCTTGAGAAGTTCTTTGACCATCTGGAGAGGCTGGTCCTGGGGGTCTTTAGCCACTTGTAATTTATCACTTTTTTTTCCCTCTCAGGGTCTTTGTCATACTCTTTCTATGCATCCATGAAGTCGATTTGGGTTACTTCAGTGGCTGGAGGGCACAAGAAAACTTTGTCGATAAAATCGAGGTCCAACTAAATTATCATGCTGCCACTGGCATCTAAAACTGATCTGGTCTCCTTGTTGTAAAAATGCACGCATTGGAGGACAAACTCGGCATGATGCACTGCTACCGGGAAAGTACCCACTAGGTGAATGTTGCTCTCAACTATTCTCTTTATCCTAGTGCTGGGATTTGTCGCCTTGGTTTGTGTCAGGAACTCAGCCATGTCCACGTAGCTGATTTTGGTGTCTCGAATGTTGTCGACATTCGAGGAGACTGATGTGAGTGGGAAGATGCCCTGGTACTTGTACTTCATAGCTTTCACTTTCTGGGGAGATGTTTTCATCATGGAGAATGATCCTAACTGGATGGGAGCAGATGTGTAGGAGTTCATTGAAGGTGCTGCAGTCATGATCACAGATGAGAGGAGAGTGAGCGAGAGAGGGAGAGCAAAATTTAAGTGACATGGGTTATTGGAGTACACTTAAATAGGCCAGGTCTAGTGAAAGAGTGAAAATGAGGAAAAAAAAGTATGAAAGGGACAACTCGAAAAAAATTCTAGGAGTTAGCAAAAATGGAGGAAAAAATGCAGGGGCAGCAAAAATTGCCGCCTCTACATGAAATTTGGAAGAGAAAGCAAGGGTGGTGATAATCGTTGCCCTTATAGCTAAAGATATAACATGTAGGAGTGGCGATTTTCACTACCCTTGCACTGTAGTTGTAAAATCATGCAAGGGCAGCAATTTTCACTGCCTGTGCACGTAGAAGTAGGAATTCGTGCAGGGGCGGTGAAAATCGCCGCCCTTGCACATATGGGGGAAAAAGAAAATGTGGGTGACAAAAAATGTTGCTCGTGTGTGAAGAGAAAACCATGGGGAAAGGAAAAGGAGAAGCCCATAGTCAAGGATGGAAAAGAAACATCTACGGAAATGAGAGGAGGGACAGGTGGAAGGACGTGGGTGGAAAAATTCACCGCCTGCATGAGGTTCTAGCAGAAACCAATGGGTAGAAGGGAGAAGAAAAAGAAAAATAAAAATAAAAACAAAAACCTTAAATAAATTCTAAGCTAAAATAGAATAAAACAAGAAATAAATGTAAAAACAAACCCTACCTGATAAACTGCGCACGCCACGAGGTAGAATCTGGGAATTCATGCTTCGAATCGCCACTTCAAGCACTCAAGTGCAAGAGGTAGGAGGAGAGGAGGAAGCAATGAGGAGAATGGGGCTCAAATCAGATTATATAGGGTGAAAACCCCACCCCAACAACCTGCCATGCGTGGCCATTAATACCTGCATGGAAATCGAGACATGCAAGGGTGGCAATTTTCGCTGCCCTTGCATGTAATCAATTTATTTTGTAAGGGTGGTGAAAATCACCACCCTTGCTGGCCAGAGAGCAAGGGCGGCAAAATTTTCCACCCTTTCACAAAAATAAAGGAAATGTAGAGGCAGCAAAAAATACCACCTCTACACGGAAAAATGAATAAAAAAGACTAACTCCGGAAGGAGAGTCTGGGGAAGGGAAAACTTGGCTGGGACGAGATGGTAACCACTTCACATTCTGAGGCCAAGACAAAAATGAATTTTGGAATTTGTCTCGAAAAATGAAATTAGAGAGATGAAAGATGAAATAGACAAGTTTTGTAGGGGGTTGTTTCCAAAAATGAGCTAAGTTGATTTTGGAAATAACAGAACTAAAAGACTAAAATTAATAAGAATGATATATAAGAAATATTGTCAATCAAACTTGCACCCTTGTGAAGGTAGTTTCAAGCCTTCAAAATGTGTTGAAACATGGAAAAAATCATAAGTTGTGGGTGGCCTAATCATTGGATTGAATCTCTAGATTCTAAGGGATAGCTCCCTTTGGTGTATCAATTAGGATCCCTACTCTATGCTACAAACTATCAGGGAAAAGGGAAGAGAGAAAAGGTAAGAAATAAAATTAAATGGAAATACTATTTAATGATGGTAAAACACCTATATTTTGGTTCATCCACTAAATTTGAGATTCTAAAATATTGATTAGACAAGAAAAAAATAAATCTTTAACTCTAATTGACTCCTATGCATCAATATTTTATGAAAAGGTTTTTATCTAGTGATCAAAGCTTGAGGGAAATTATGGAATAGGCTTGATTCAAGGAACTAACCAACCACTTAGATCCATTGTAACTTCAGCTAAAAGACATCAAACACATAATATGACCTACATAATCTGATCAACTAGTAACTAGGTAAAAATCAGCACTTGACAAGGAAGATAATTCTATCACAAATCATTGACATAAATACACTATACCAACACTTTGGAATATAAAAATAGTCCTATTTATATGAAAAGGTTACAAAACTCAATGTTGATAGAGTTTGGTTTTTTTTTTAAGAGAGGGATCCTTCAAAATGGCTAAAAATCCAACTTATATAGTAAAAGCATACAAAAGCCAAGAAATTAGCATTGAAAATTGGGTAGGAGATCTACTCCCACATAAAAAAAGTCTAACTTGAGCTATCAAAAGATAATAAAACCTTATAAAATATACTTTTGTCTTATGTCTTTCATGAAAAAGTTCTTTGGCGTTGGAAAAGGATGGTGGGCCCATCCTACACTAATCTCCTTTATGCATGGAAAGTTACATCAATTCTTCAAAGAGAAACTCCACTTTATATGTTTGGAAGTTGAGTTGAAAAAAAAGAAAGTCTTTCTTTGCATGGAAAATAAGGAAGATGCATACTAAGCCTTGTCTAGTCAACTCCAAGTAACTCCATCTTGTATGAGATGATGCTATGTCAATCTTTAGGTGAAGAACTTCAGTTTGAACAAGTTGGAAGAGTTGAAAACCTTCAATTAACAAGATAAATCATAATAGATGTGATACTTTGATAAAAAGTCAACTCAAACTCAAGACCAATCAACTCCAAATGGCCTCCACTTGCATGAAAAGGGACTTTGAAAACTGAATCATGCATGAGATTCCATGTTAAGATCAAATATGCAGTGTTTGAAAATCCATGTTAGCTCCTTGAAGTTCCTTGGCCTCTTTCTCTTAGACTCTTCATTTTTGCATGTATTCCTTCAGGCTATTATTTGGTCTATAATTTTTTTAGGCTATTTGTTCGACTACTCTTTTATGGAAAAAGTTCATAACTTTTCTTCATATTTTTATGCTTTTGTCTAATTTTTTTGGAGTTTTGTTTCTTTAGGATTTTTTCTTGGTCCTTCCCCACAAATAATTTATCTGTGACTTTTATCTTCAGGCTTTTCTTTTAGGCACTTTGAGATTAATTTTTCCTTCAAATAATTTGTCCGTAGCTTATCTATTTTTGAACTTTTCTTTCAAGATTTTTTATTGGATTTCTACCTTAAACAATTTTTGCAGACAAAATATATGAAGGAAATCATGTCTTTGGGAGCTCTGTTTTGGGCCACTTTACCAAAAATACCCTTCATACTTCTTAAAAATGCCCTTTGAATTTCTTGAAAATGCCCTCTTTGAAAGGAAAGTACCCTTCAGCTTTCTGAAATGGATTGTTTCCTCATGAAAAGTACCCTTTGGAGTTTTAGAAAAGAACCTTCCAACTTTGGAATTTCTCCCACAGAAATCATTCAAGTAATATTTACAAAAGAATTGCTTCTGGATTTTTGTAAAATTCTCTTGGCTTGTTTGAAATGTCCTTTTAGAAAATTTTAAATGGTCCCTTGGATTCTTGAAAGTGCCCTTCAGGAACCTTGAAATGACCCCTTTCTAAAAATAAATTACCCTTCAACTTTCTCGAAAATGACTTTTCCTTTTTGAAAAGAACCCTTAAAAACTTTTGAAATGGTCTTCAAATTTTTTGAAAATGACCTTTTTCAAAGAAAAAGTGACCCTTCAGGTTTTTGAAAGTAACCTTTTTGCCAGTAAAAGTGCCCTTCAACTTATTAGAAAGGACCATTTCTTTGATAAAAATGCCTTAGGAATTTTGGAAAGACCAATTCCTTGGGAATTTTCTAACTGGACCATTTGGAAAAATTAAAGTGCCCTTCAAATAAGTTGTTTTAGAAAAAATGTCCAAAATAATCCCTTCAAAAGGATATCCTTTAGGAAAATTGCTATAGATAAAATATCTAAAACAATTCCTAACACTTAGATAAAAACCCTAAAAATAAAAACTCTAAAAGAATGAACACTTGGTGAAAAAGAGTCCCAAAAGAAAATAAACTTGTACTTTTGATTAATCAAGTTCTCCACTTCTTCTTACTTTAGGCTTCAGGCTAACAGGACCATTACTAGCTAGCTACAAGGGAAAATTTTACCATTCTAAGGAAGGTTTTAGATAATATGGGTAGCAATTTGGCCTTGATAGGCCAAAATTAATAACACTTTGGTGACATAGTTGGGAAGCATGCCTACTATGCTTAAGAACTAGACCATTTACATGACTCTTAGACTCATAAAGTAATGACAAATTTGAACCATGATGGCAAATTCTCCTTTTAACCTGGCATGAGACAACCTTCATCCTCCAAAACAAGAAGGAAAACACATAAAAAAGGAAAACTAACTAAACAAATCAAATATGCAAACAAGCACTTATTTGGGACAAAACAAAACTAAACTAATGTGTTTTAACAACACTTGAAAGAAAACAAACAAATAAATCATGCATAAGGAACTTATCTCTTCAGTAAAAATGTTTTAAATATATCTCATTGACTGGGATTGGAAGTTCCTCACCATCCATCTTTTCAAGTTGGAAGGCCTTGTGGAATTTATAACTAGAGATTATGTATGGGCCACTCTAAAGGGAATCAAACTTTGTGTTCCTTCATGGTTTAGCTCTATCTTCATCCCACTTGAGGACCAAATCTCCCTCTTTGAAACTTTGTGAAGAAGCTCTTTTGTCAAAATCTCTCTTTACTTGTGATTGATGTATTTCTGTGGTTAACATGGATTGATTTATTATCTCTTCTAACTCTATAAGCTTAGCATACCTAATCTCCATGGGCTCATTCTCCAACAAATCAAGTCGATGCATTAGTTCTAAAGTAGGAAACTGAAGAAAAATGGGTAACCTTGCTTCTTTACCATATACTAGATTCTATGAAGAGTTGGTTATTGATGTTTTTTAGGTGATCCTATTAGCCCATAAAGCTGACTTCAACTTGAGATGCCATGACCTTTGATTTCCTTCAATATTCCTTCTTATGATATTCAATAGGTTCTTATTTGTAGAATCAGTAAGGCCATTACCTTGTGGATAATAGTTTGATGAAGTGCTAAGATAAATTCCATGTTGGATAGCCCATTGGCTGATCCTATTTCCCACAAAAGTCATTACATTATCAGAAATAATAGTTGAAGGAACTCCAAATCTAGTAAGCAAACCTTCTTAGAAATCTAGAAAATTGGTTTTGTTTGCTTCTTTCAATGTCATTACTTCTGTTTAATGTGTGAAGTAATCTGTAGTAGTTAGAATCCATTTATGTCCTAAATTTGAAGGAGGATTTATGAGACCAATTAATTCTAATCCTCATTGGACAAAGGGTTGATCCACCACAATTGGTTGAAGAGGTAAGGCTGCAAGTTTCACTTTTCCTACACACATAACACACTATTTGTACTTCCTAACCCATGCATGGCAATCACCAAATATACTAGGCCAATAGTACCCACCTCTCATGATCTTAAGGGTTGTAGTTATTTTAGAAAAATGTCCTCTACCATGTCTCTCATATAAATTTTCAAGCAATCTCTAAGTTTGGCCTGACTCTATACATCTTAACAACATGTCATTGATATCTTTCTTGAACAAAACACCATCAATAAGCAAAAATGGGATTGATTGCAACCTTAAATATCTTATTTTTGAAGCACTTAGATGAGAGGGATAAATAACATCTTGGAGATAGCTTACCAAGTCATGAAATTATTTGGAAGGTGAGGTATGACCAATTTCAACCTCTTCATCATTTGACACCAAAACAAACTCATTAGTCTCTTGCAAGTCTTGAGCTAGATTCTCACAAAGTATTTTGCCTATAATAAGCTTTGTGACCTTAATTTCCACATCATAATCCATTACCTTGGTTATACAACTAGCCCTCTTCTCATTTATATCTTTGTTCAAAAGGAACTCCTTGATGCTCAGATGAGAAACCATTAGGTGTATTTTATTATTAAACAACAAGTATCTAAAATTTTTAAGAGACCTTATAAATAAAAGTACATGTTTTTCAAGAAAATAATACCTTGTTTTGTAATCTTTCAATCCTTGACTAAAGAAGGATATTAGCTACTCCAAAGCCTCATGATTTTGTTGCATACAAATGCTTGAAATGGCGTCCATGTTAGCATATGTATACAAAATGAAATATTTTATGAAATCTAGATTTATAAGTGTAGGAGCACTAGCTATGACTTTATTAATATCCTCAAAACTCTTTATTCCTTCTTTGGACCAGCTGAATCTTTGATTCTTCTTTAACATGGTTGTAAATGGCTTAGCTAAAATGGCAAAATATGAGATATATCTCCTTATGAAATTGATTTTCCTAAAGAATATTTGCAAAGACTTTGTGTGCCTAGGCAAGGAGAATACAAGAATGAAGTCTACCCTTTTAGAATATATGCTTAAACCATACTTTAAAACCACATGTCCAAGGAGCTTACCTTTATGAACCAAAAAGACACACTTTTTGAGATTTAAAGATACCCCAAATTGCCTACACCTTTCAAACACTTGCTTGAGATGAACTATATGATCACTTGAAATCTTTAAAAACACTATTATATCATCCAAATAAACAAGTACAAACTTGTTAATAATGCCTTGGAATTCCATATCCATGGCTCTCTGAAAGGTTTCTCAAGCATTAGATAAATTGAAGGGCATCTTTTTGTATGTAAATGTCCCCCACTTGGTTGTGAAGTCTGTCTTAAATTGGTCCTCTTCTTTGACCAAAATATTATTCTAGCCACTATATCCATCCAAAAAAAAAAACCTCTATGAACCTACAACCAGCTGTAACATTTGTTCCATTGATGGCAATGGATAGTGATCTTTAAGTGAAGCCTTATTCGAATCATGAAAGTCAACACACAATCTAATCTCACTATTCTTATTCTATATCATAACAATATTTGACACCAAATTTGAGTGCTTGAATGGGAATATAATAGCTGACTCTATGAGCTTGTGAAGCTCAGCTCTCATCAAAGGCTCAAGCTTAAGATTGATGGGCTTTTGTCCTTGTCTCACTGGTTTAGTTTTAGCCTCTAATTCAATGGTGTGCTAAGTTAAAATTTGGTCAAATCCCTTGAGATCACTATATTTACATGCAAATGCATTAGTAAAACTTGTGCATAACTCAATGAAATTCTCCTTTTGTGAAGGAGTTCATACCTTACCCAATTTCAAATTCTTACCAACTGTAATATCTACATTGGCATAGTACTCTTCTTTTGTTGACAAGGATGACTTATCCTTACTTAAGTAATCATCACCACTAAAAATGTTCTCACGTGTGACCAATCCCTTGGGTAACTTATTTGTTTTTAGCTGCACAACTTGATCACCATACTGCTACAAATACTTTGATTAGTTTCTTAAAGAAAACTCAGCCTCCTCTTGCAAGAATCTCATAATTTGATTATCATATTTGAACACTTGCCAATTCTCATTATTATTTGGAATAGAAGGCCTTAAAACCACCTTTATATGTGATTGAATTTTTTCACTTTTTATATTAGTTAGGATACTAAATTGTGTTCCAATGGTAAGCAACCTATCTACATGTTTATTCTCACGTCTTGGTATTACCTAAATGTTAGAAGCTTAAAAATATTCAAGTGAGTCCCATATTATATGCCTGTAATATTTAAGAAATAATTTTTTACATGAATTTGAACATCTTACTTGGTGAATTATAAGTTCACTATCACCAAAAACTTGCAAGGTGTTAACTTTCATCTTACTAGCCCAATGCAAACCATGAACTAGTGCCTCATACTCTACAACATTGTTTGAACAACCAAAATAAAACTTAATAGAAGATAAATATATCTAATTTTTTATATAAACCAACATCATTCTATCTTTGGTACCATGTTTATTCTTTGATCCATCAAAGTGTAATTGCCACAAACTTTGACTAGATTCATCATCCTTAACCATGGCCAGAATTAGTGCATCATTCTCATGAAGAAAATATATAATAAATCCTTATTTTTCAATAAACTTATAAAGATCATGATCATGTAAATTGGAATCCAAATCATCAATAAGAAAATCTAGAACTCCATCCAAAGGTGATCTATTTTCTACTCCACTAGTTTTTAGTACATCATCCAAAATGATACAATTAGCGTTCACAACACGTGGCATATATGGATCCATATGGAAATGTGAAAGAGGATTAAAATGAATAATTAACTTGGTATCATACCTAGTTATAAACATAAAATAATTCAAATGAGCTGATAAATATCCCCAAATCTTTGAGGTAAATTCCCTTGAAAGGCACTTAGCAAAGTAAGGAGGCAAGTCTACCACAACATCCTGCTGAATAGTAACATTGGGACAAACATGAAATTTAAATTTTAGATCTTTGATGATGCTTACCATATTTTTTGGTGACCCACATAATTAAAACACCCACTTAGTGTTTGGCTCATAAATAAGGCCGAGCTAATCTATAATCTATTTAGGCAT
Source organism: Torreya grandis (assembly GCA_037957365.1). NCBI lineage: Eukaryota > Viridiplantae > Streptophyta > Pinopsida > Cupressales > Taxaceae > Torreya > Torreya grandis. The sequence goes on along the minus strand of JARHVA010003538.1, from coordinate 1,411,354 downwards.
GACCGTATTACTAGCTCCACTATCCACCATATAGTTATGAACCAAAGTATCACCTACTCTCAAAAAAGGTAGAAATGAGGAGTTTTATTTGATTTTATCTTAGTTTCTTCTACCTTTACCATATTATTTACCTAATGTACTTATTTCTTAGTTGGCTAATTTAAATTAGTTAAGACCACCTTATTTTTCAATCAGTTTTGGAGATAATTTGAGAGCTAAAAGCTCTTGGATGAGCATATCTTTTTATCCTAGGATAAAAATATAATCCCACATGATAATTCTGATATTATAATTATTCATCTGATCCACTATATTAAACTGAGATCCACCAACCTTTATTTACACTTTTCTAATCACTAACTACTCACCAATTAGAGGTATTCAATGAACTTTACTAACCTCTATATTTTGATTTTTTTAAGTTCTAAGAGTAGAAAGTTGTTATTTTGTACTCTTAGAAACAACATTAATATTAATTGAAGAATTTTTCACCTCTTTTGCCTCATCAATGGCTCTTATTTTAGCTCTAGTTACAACTACAACTTGACCACTTGTATTGTTAGTTTCAACACTCTAAGTAAAAGAAACATGATCATCCACTTGCCAATTTAAATTAATGGCATTAGGCTACCCTTAAATTTTTTTAATATCTCCTTATGATTTCAAACTTTTATCTTGGTAATGACCTCCTTGAAAAGAAAACTTTTCTTGTGTCATTTGTCGCATAGTGATGTTTTGTGATACCAAGGCTTGGTTTTGGGCATCATTGGGATTTGAGGACTACCAATGTGAATCCTATATAAATTTGTTTTTAGGTGGGGTGGTAATAATGGCCTTTGAAATGGAAGAATCATTAAGATTAAGGGAAGCATATTGCTTAGCTATATTTATGTATCCTTATGTTTGATAAGGTGGTATATTCTCTCTGAAACCTTGATAAAGAGGCCTTTGATCTTTAAAGGGATGATAGATGGTCTAATTTTATCATTGATAGGGCTTATTATCATGATATTATTGTCTCTTAAGTTTCACTATTTCATTCCCAAAGGATTGTAATAATCTTTTCAATTTTACTATCTCACTAGCTTGACTAGTAAGGGTTGTAATTTTAGCTTGAGGTGATGGAATAGGAGCTAAAGATGGAATTTGAAGAATTTGAGGAACTTGAGGTACTGGTATAAAATTAAATTCTAGGAATATATGCATTAGAGTCCTTAGAGAAAGCTTCCCATCTTGTATCAAACTATTCTCTACCCTTATTGCAACCTCATAAGCATCTAGTAAGGTAGTACCACCCATTGACTATATCATCACACTAATTTTAGAGTTAAGGGCTTTTAAATAGTATAGGAATGCATATTCAAGGGATGGCCTAATCAACATAGGTATCATATTCCATGTATTTTAGAATCAGGGATTAAAATTAGACATAAACTCATGAGTAGATCTCTTTATGGTAGTTAATTGTCTAACCAAAGAGAGGTGATCAAATTTGTCTTCAAATTGATTGACTAAGGCTACACCCAATTCATCTTTGGTAGAAATGGAGTTTAGTGGTAAGTTTATATACCACTACAATGATTTTACTTTGAAGGAAGTAGCAAGCAATCTAATAGCAACATTATCCTCAACAACATTATGGACTGAATAGAGATTAACTACATCTTAGATATGTTCAATAGGGGTTGTTTGATTTTATCTTGAGAATAATGGGATGATCTTGAGGGTAGACACTAAAATATCATCAAACTAGGATAAATTTAATGGGATACCTTTATTATATGGAACAAATACCTGGTTTTTGATAGCCATCTGGATAGTGGGGGTTGTAGTGATTAAAATAATAGGACAACTAGGAGATAAATATTATTTTTGAGGATATGGGTTTGTCCTACTAGACCTTGATCTTTTATATGATGTAGAAGACAACATAATTAATTAAAAAATAATACATTTTCTATTTGACCTCATAGTAACCTTTGGCATGAAATAATTACTTGAATGATGCTATGAACTCTAAAACATGAAGAATATTTAGCTTGTGATGAAGATATATATTCTCCTCTACTACAAATACTTCTCCTTAGCTTCAAAATTTAGCTATGCCAAGGAGTAAGTGTCCCATAGGGCATGCCAAAAAATATTGGCAATCAAACTTGCACCCTTATGAAGTTAGTTTCAGGCCTTCATAATCTGCTAAAACATGGAAATAATCTTAGGCTGTGGGTGGCCTAATCAGTGGATTAAATCTCTAGATTATAAGGGCTAGCTCCCTTTGGTGTATCAATTATGATCACTACTCTATGCTACAAAATGTCAAATAAAAGGGAAGAGGGAAAAGGTAAGAAAGAAAATTGAAGGAAAATCTTATTTAATGATGGTGAAACACCTATATTTTGGTTCATCCACTCAATTTGAGCTTTTAAAACACTGATTAGATAAGAAAAGATTGAATCTTCAACTCTAATTGACTCTTATGCATTAGTATTTCATGAAAGGTTTTTATCTAGTGATCAAAGCTTCAAGAAAATGATGGAATAGGCCTAATTCAAGGCACTAACCAACAACTTAAATCCACTATAACTTAAACCAAAAGACATCAAACACAGAGCATGACCTGCATACTCTGATCAACTAGTGACTAGGTAAGAATCAAGACTTGACAAGGAAGATAATTCTATCACATATGCAAATCACTGACATAAATACACTAGACCAACACCTTGGAATCTAAAAATAATCCTTTTATTTATCTAAAAAGGTTACAAAACACAATATTAATAGAGTCTAGTTTTTTTTTAAGAGAGGGATCCTTCAAAATGGTTGAAAAACTAACTTATATAGTAAAAGCATACAAAATCCAAGAGATTGGTGTTGAAAATTGGGTAGGAAATCAACTCCCACATCACACAAGTCTAAATTGAGCTATAAAAAGATAACAAAACCTTTAAAAATATACTTTTATCTTATGTCTTGCATGAAAAAGCTCTTTGGCATTGGAAAAGGATAGTGGGCCCATCCTGGACTAATCTCCTTCATGCATGGAAAGCTATACCAAATATTATAAAAGAAATTCCACTTGATATGTTTGGAAGTTGTATTGAAACAAAATAAAGTCTTTCTTTGCATGGAAAATAAGGAAGATGCATGATAAGCCTTGTCTAGTCAACTCCAAGTAACTCTATCTTATATGAGATGATGCTATGCCAATCCTTAGGTGAATAAATTTAGTTTTAACAAGATGGAAGAGTTTAAAACCTTCAATTAAGAAGATAAATCAGAATAGATGTAACACTTTGAAAAAAATCAACTCAAACTCAAGACCGATCAACTCCAAATGGCCTCCACTTGTATGAAAAGGGGCTTTGAAAACTGAAGCATGCATGAAATTTCATGTTAAGATCAAATATGTAGTGTTTGAAACTCCATGTTATCTCCTTTAAGATCCTTAGCCTTTTGCTCTTAGGCTCTTCATTTTTGCATGTATTCTTTCAGGCTATTGTTTGGTCTATAATTTTTTTGGGTTATTTTTTTGGCTACATTTCCACAAAAAAAGTCTTCAAAACTTTTCTTCAAATTTTTTTGATTCTATCTATTTCTTTCAGAGTTTTGTTTTTTCAAGATTTTTACTTGGTCCTTTCCCATGGATAATATATCCATGAATTTTCTCTTCATAATTTTCTTTCAGGCAATTTGAGATGAACTTTTCCTTCAAACAATTTGTCTATGGCTTATCTATTTTCAAACTTTTCTTTCAAGATTTTTCATAGAATTTCTACCTTTAACAATTTCTGTGGAAAAAATGTCTAAAAGAAATCATGTCTTTGGGAGCTCTATTTTGGGCCACTTTACCAAAAAAACCCTTTGGCCTTCCTAAAAATGTCCTTCAGATTTCTTGAAAATTCCCTCTTCAAAAGGAAAGTACCATTCGATTTTCTAAAATGGACCATTTTCTCATGAAAAGTAGCCTTTGGAGTTTTATAAAAGAGCCTTCTGGCTTTGTAATTTCTCCTACAAAAATCATTTGAGTAATCTTTTCGAAAGAATTCCTTTAAGCTTTTTGTAAAGTCCTTTTGGCTTGTTTAAAATGTCCTTTCAAAAAACTGTAAATGGTCCCTTGGCTTCTTGAAAGTGCCCTTCAGGAACTTTGAAATGACCCATTTTCTAAAGGAAATTACCCTTTGGCTTTCTTGAAAATGACTTTTCCTTTTTAAAAAGAACCCTTCAAGACTTTTGAAAGGGTCTTCAAAATTTATGAAAATGGCCTTTTTCAAAGAGAAAGTGACCCTTCAAGTTCTTGAAACTGACCTTTTTACTAGTAAATGTGCCCTTTGGCTTGTTAGAAAGGACCATTTATTTTGGAGAAATACCTTTGAGAATTTTGGAAAGACCAATTCCTTCAAAATTTTCTAGCTGGACCATTCATAAAAATTGAAGTGCCCTTCGAAAAAGTTATTTTGGACAAAATGTTTGAAACAATCCCTTCAGAAAGATATCCTTCAATAAAATTTCTTCAAACAAAATGTTGGAAATAATTCCTGACACTTAGACAAAAATCCCAAAAATAAAAACTTTGAAATAATGAACACTTGGTGAAAAAGAGTCTCGAAAGAAAATAAACGTATACTTTTGATTAGTCAGGTTCTCCACTTCTTACTTCAAGATTTGGGCTAATAGAACCATAAATGACCAATGACAAGGGGAAATTTGACCATTCTAAGAAAAATTTTAGATAATAGGGGTAGAAATTTGGCCTTGATAGGCCAAAATTGATACAAGAACCTTGACATTTTTAGCTTGGACAAATCAAACTTGAAATGGGTTATATAAATATTAAATGTTATCACAATTAGATGTGTGTAAGTTGATAGTATATGCTGGGAATCAACCAACTAACTTTATTACAATTAGTAAGCAACTAAATACATAGTTAAACCAAAATGATAAGTAACTAGAATCAGAATTGGCAAAGAACAATAGATACAAGAAACCACCCTAAAAACTTGTATTAAACTCTTTACAGAAGGAATTACAATTGAAGAAACTTCTTTTCTTCCACACCTCTCTCAGATGTACAGATCTCTTCCTAGATCTCTTTCCCTCAAGAGTTACAATCAAATCCAACAACCTGGATTGATACACATATATTTTACAATACTATACATACCAATTCTTTATAAGCTATGAAGATCTATCCCAATATATAATATTAGGAAACATGAGCAATGCAATTACAACCATTAGATATGCCTACCTAATCTAAGGCTTAAAATAGTCTTACTTAAAATAGAGATGCGGACTTAAGACTAAAACTTAATCTTATCATGCAAACATTCTGTTCTATCCACGGAAATAGCATTCTGGATGCACAGGTGACCGACGTTGGTCCCTACCTATTTGCCTGTGACCTACGTCGGCCGATCCCTGATCGACGCCGACATCTCCTGGTCTATTCCTGACCGACGTTAGTCACTCCTGACTGACGCCGGTGACTGTGTGATTCTAGCAACTTTGTAAAGCACTCCTTTGGTAAAGCTTTTAGCTCCACACCTTAACAATCTCCCACTTGGAGATAAATAGTTGCACCAGTACCTGTATAGCAACATCTTCTAGCTCTTCCATCTTCAACTCAATCATGAAGACCAATAGAATTTGAATGAAGATTCAACTTCTCCTTTGTTACCGGCTTGGTTAACATATCAGCAAGATTCTTATCTATATGGATCTTCTCCAGCTTCAACTCACCATCTTCTAATACCTATCATATGAAGTGGTACCTTAGCTGTATATGCTTCGTTCTTGAGTGAAAGGCTGAATTCTTAGCCAAATGAATTGCACTCTGACTGTCACTATACAATCTACAACTCTCTTGCTCCTTTCCTAGCTCTTCCATGAACCGTGTCATCCATATCATCTCTTTACTAGCCTCTGTGACTACAAAATACTCTACTTTTGTAGTTGACAAGGCAACAACCTTCTACAACTTTGATATCTAGCTAACCACCATTCCACCAACAGTGAAAATATATTTTATGGTGCTCCTCCTGCCATAAACATGTAGATAAGTATTTGAACTACCATAACACAAATGCCTACTGCTGGTTCCTCTTAGATATCTAAAGATCCACTGAATTGCTTTCCAGTGTTCCTTCCCTAGATTAGCCATATACTTACTTATAACTCCCACTGCTTGGGCAATATCTGGTCTAGTACATACCATTGCATACATTAAACTCCCTACTGTGGAAGAATATGGAACTCTACTCATGTACTCTACCTCATCATGTGAATTAAGACACTATTCTTTACTCAACTTAAAATGTCTAGCCATAGGTGTGCTTACCAATTTTGCATCCTGCATATTGAACTATTTCAACACCTTGATCACATAATCCTCTTGAGACAAAATCAACCTGTGATTTTTCCTGTCTCTCTTAATATTCATGCTAAGGATTTTCTTTGCTGCTCCCAAATCTTTCATGGAAAATGTGTGAGCTAATTTCACCTTAAGCTTAGAGATACCCTATATGTGTGATCCTGCAACAAGCATATCATCTACATACAACAATAGAATAATATATCTACCATTATCTAATCTCTTAAAATACACACAATGGTCAGATTGACACCTACTATAGCCATGCTCAGTCATAAACCTGTCAAATCTCAAATACCATTGTCTAGGAGCTTGCTTGAGGCCATACAAGCTTTTCTTCAATCTGCACACTAGCTTCTCCTTACCTTTAACCTCAAATCCTTTCGGCTGATCCATATATATTTCTTCATCCAAATCTCCATGAAGAAACATTGTCTTAACATCAAGCTACTCAAGATGCAAATCCTCAATAGCAACTAAAGACAATACAATCCATATATAAGTCATTTTAACTACAAGATAAAATCTCACCAAAGTCAATACCTAGTTTTTGTGCAAATCCTTTCACTACCAATCTGGCCTTATATCTCATCTGTCCATTCTCACCTTCCTTGAATCTATAGATCTATCTGTTCTTTAGTGTTTTCTTTCTTGCTGGTAGCTCAACCAAATCCCATGTTTGGTTCTCTTTCAAGGAAACCATTTCCTCAACCATGCCATGCTCCCACTGATTCTTGGATTCTACCTGTATTGCTTCTTCAAAACTCTCTGGTTCTCCACCATCAGTAAGCAATAAATAGAATAATGAAGGGGAATATCAAATTGGAGGTTTACTTACCCTTTTTGACCTCCTGATGGGCATCTGAGACTCATTCACAACACGTTGTCTACCCAAATTCTCTGACAGTGATCGACCTCGGTCACTTCCAGGCTTGTTACTGACTGACGTCGGTTCCTCATGACCGACCTCAATTCTTGCCTGGCTGACATCAGTCATTGTATGACCGACATCAGTTTTTGTCCTGCCAACATCGGTTCCTACTTGGCTGATGTCAGTCTCTGTGTTTTCCTGTCTGTGATTAATTTTTCCCGTGAGCTCATTTTGGACCGTCACCTTGTCCAATTCTCTATTGCTCTACCCAAATTGATTCAGCTTCTTTAGTTGATCACTATACATCACTTTTTCATTGAAAACAACATCACGGCTCCTAATTATTTTGTTAGTTTCTAGATTCCAAAACCTAAAACTAAAATCTCTTGAGCCATAACCAATAAATGTGCACCTCATAGACTTAGCATCTAGCTTCTTTTTATTTTCCTTATCAATGTGCACAAAAGCTTCACAACCAAAAACTTTGAGGAATGAGAGATCTACCTTTTTACCTGTCCATGCCTCTTCTAGAATTACACCATCCAGAGCTGTAGAGGGTCCTCTGTTAATCAGGTACACTGTTGTATCCATAGCTTCTACCCAAAACTCTAAGGGCAACCCAGCATGTAACCTCATACACCGTGCATGCTCCATAATTGTTCTGTTCATCCTTTCAGCAACTCCATTTTGCTGAGGTGTCCTTGGAATAGTCTTTTGCCTGTGTATTCCATGCATATAACAATACCAGTTGAACTTGTGATTGCAGAACTCATCACCATTGTCAAATCTCAGGCACTTCAATCTTCTGCCTATTTCATTCTCAACCATAGCTTTCCAAATCTTAAAAGTCTCAAATACATCAGATTTCTTCTTAATACAATAGACCCATACCTTTCTTGTAGCATCATCTATGAATGAAACATAGCACTATGATCCTCCAATAGAAGCAACCTGAGCCGGTCCCCACATGTCTCTGTGAACAAGCTGTAACTTATGCTTCTTCTTTGATGACCCAATCTTGAGAAAACTCACTCTCTTTTATTTCTCAAAAACACAGTGCTCACAAAAATCTAGATCTATGCTTTTCAAATCTGAAAGCTTACCTCTTGACTTAAGAATTGTCATTCCCTTCTCACTCATGTGGCCAAGCCTGTGATGCCACATCTTTGCATCTACATATGAAGTAGATAATACAGAAGGAGAATTATTAGTAATACAATTATATAAATAGAGAGTACCTTCTCTCTTACCTCTGGCTAACACAAGTGTACCCTTGGTAACCTTCCAAGATTCAGCTATGAGAGTTACTGTAAAACCCTCATCCCCTAACTTTTCTGTAGAACTCAAATTCCTCTTCAAGCTAGGAATATGCATAACATCTCTTAACACCCATGTGTTGCCATTTTGCATCTTCAACTGCATTTTTCCTTTGCCAATCATTCTACATGGCTCATCATGCCCTAAGTAAACTATTCCAAAATCTCCTTGGACATAGTCACTGAAATATTTTCTATTGGGGGTAGCATGAAAAGATGCACCAAAATCTAAAACCCAAGATTCTATATTATTATGCAAAGAGAATATTAAAGCATCTTGTGTAATACCTGCAACCTTTGCTTCTTCTTTTCCTTCGTGCTGATTTTCCTCCTTAGGCTTTGACCAACAATCTTTGCTTATGTGCCCTATCTTTTCATAATTCCAACAGGCTATCCTCCTGCCATTTCTTGATTTGGATCTTCCTCTCATCTTTGACTTAGACTTTGATCTCCCTTTCTTGCTTTTCTCTTTCTGCCTTCCCCTACTCTCAAAACTTAAAGCGTTCCCTGATGTTTTCTCTGTGCTTTTCCTATAGATTTCCTCATTCAAGATAACACTAACAACATCATCTACTTTTAAAATATTTGAGGTAGAAGTAGTATTACTAACTGCCATTACCAAGCTATGCCAATGCTCAGGTAATGAGCATAAGCTTAATAGAGCTTTAATTTCATCATCAAACACAATTTTGACTGAACTTAATTGATTTACAATTCCATGGAAATCATTTAGATGATTAGACACAGATCCACTTTCATGCATTTGCAAATTAAATAACTACTTCATAAGATATACCTTATTTGAAGCTGAGGGTTTTTCATACAAATTTGCTAAAGTAGTCATTAACTCTACCATTGACTTTGCCTGTGATAAATTAGATATCATAGTAAATGCCAGACTCAGTCTTATAGACCCCAGAGCCTTTCTATCAAGAATTCCCATTCTTCATCTTCCATGTTTGTGGACTTCTTTGCAATCCCACCTAACGGTAAGTATAGATCCTTTTGATACAAATAATCCTCTATCTACATTCTCCATAATTGGTAATTCTTGCCATTAAACTTCTCCATTCTCAGTTTACTTTCTTCTACCATTGCTTCTCCCACTCAAACAAAAATTTGTGTGAGTAACCTGTAATCAATACACGCTACACAGATCTGAACCACCTGTTAGTGAACCTGAGCTCTGATACCAATTTGCTGGGGATAAACCAACAAACTTGATTACAATTAGTAAGTAACTAAATATGAAATTAAACCAGAATGATAAGTAACTAGAATAAAAATTAGCAAAGAACAATAGATACAAGAAACCACCCTGAAAACTTGTATTAAACTCTTTACAGAAGGAATTACAATTGAAGAAACTTCTTTTCTTCCACACCTCTCTTAGATGTACAGATCTCTTCCTAGATCTCTTTCCCTCAAGATTTACAATCAAAACCAACAACCTGGATTGATACACATATATTTTACAATACTGTACATACAAATTCTTTATAAGCTATGAAGATCTATCCCAATATATAATATTAGGAAACATGAGCAATGCAATTACAACCATTAGATATGCCTACCTAATCTAAGGCTTAAAATAGTCTTACTTAAAATAGAGATGCAGACTTAAGACTAACACTTAATCCTATCATGCAAACATTCTATTTTGTCCATGAAAATAGCATTCTGGACACACAGGTGACCGACGTCAGTCCTTGCCTATTTGCCTGTGACTGACGTTGGCTAATCCCTGACTGACGCCAGCATCTCTTGGTCTATTCCTGACTGACGTCAGTCACTCCTGACCGATGCCAGTGACTGTGTGATTCCATCAACTTTGCAAAGCGCTCCTTTGGTGAAGCTTTTAGCTCCACACCTTAACAGTATATGTGTGAATGATGCTATTAGTCAAAAAAGCATGGTGAATGGAATATTAATTTTGGTTAAATTAACTAGTATTTTTTAAAAATATTTTTGATGGAATCGAGGTTGAAGAGGAGAAAATTGAGTGATGATGTTTGTGGAGAGATCATAATTTTTAATCCTTAAGTTGATCTCATTTGTTTCATCATTATCATACTCTAAGAGTTTATGTGAAATATTTCCAATTCATTTTGGATTACCATTATAACCTCTAGTGGACTTTATATGCAATCCTAAGTGCATCATGTCTATAAATGAATCTTAAATCAAAAAATATAGATCATACCATACACTTTCGATTGGGGACATATTTGTTAAGCAGGAACATGACCAATATAGAGATATACTATACCTAATTAGGGGATATCTTATTACAATACACTATGATAGGGAGGGTTTCAAAGCCTTCAATCTAGAATAATTACACATTAACTCTAAGGGGGTCCTAAGTTTTGATATTTCACCTATACTAATAACAAGTAAAGCAAATCTAATCTAGTGCTCAGCAAAGCTTATGGCACAACATGAGGGGTTAGTAAACAATAAAAACATGTGTAAGAGAATCTCAATTAATTTATGTAAGAGTAAAACCCTAATACATGGAAAATGAAGAGTAATATTATTCAAAGCCAATACATATGCTACTTTTATCTATGAAAGAGAGGAGCAAAGTTAGAGAATACTTACATGAATATGAACCCATCAAGACTCAATCTCTCCTTTGTCCAATAGGGATTTGCAAGAGGTTTATGTGCTTTTTAAGGATCACTAAGAAAGGCCAAAAAATCCAAAACTTATCCATAAGACTAGATTTTCTAAGTAAAAACCCTAAGATAGGACTCCTCAACTAGAATTTTGGAAGAGCATATTGTAAAAACGTATGAGAAAATAATAAATATTGATTTCATATTGAAACAATAACAAAATTTTCTTGTATTTATAGGTGGATTTGACCTTTAACCCTTCCAAAAATCCTAGTTAATAGGGTCGACCCAGTCAACTTAGCATAATTTTGAATAATAATTCACTAGGTCCCAAGCTAGGTCAGCAAAAGGCTAACCTAATTCCTAAGTGAAAATAACCTAAAATTGTATAAGGTCGACCTAGTCAACTTAGCATAGCCAACTGACAAAAGGGACTTCAGATGAAGAAAAGAGGGATAGAAAGTGGAAAATAATATAGGAGTGTACAAAGGAGGAGTAATAGCTTAGGGAATGGTTTTTAAGAGCTGGTTAGATTGGTCATAAGTGGAAATAAGAGATAACAGTTCTATGAAGCACCAATGGTCTACCGACCCTTTTCATGGTATACCCTTTAAGGTGTACACTCAAAGAAATTGAGTCTCAACGGGTTCTTACAAGATGTAAAGCATTAGTATATGATAAAAGTTGAAAATATTATGTGTATACATAGACCCACTTGAAGCTCATCACATGTCACTAGGGTATAATAAGGGATGGTGCTTTGAGAAAGAACATAAGAACACATAACATTGATGCTAAAAAATAATTACAATATTTTAAAGCATACAATAACTAAAAGGAAATGACTAAAAGGAAATAACTAAAAAGTAAATGGCATGTGTAACTTGACTTACCTTTATCATTGGATGGTTTTCTATTTTATTGTTAGTTTTGATTATGGAGGGTGTAGAGACTACTTTTGACAAGCCTAAGAATACAAAACTAAAGAGAAAAACAAAAAAATGTAGGAAATCGAAGATAATTGGTGTTATAAGAATGTGACATACATGGAAATTTTGCAAGCTAGGATGATAAGTGCTATGTTAGACAAAATAAAGAGGTTAAACACAAGATTAAATAAGGTAACCAAAAAGCCAAGGCTACTAAAGATCAAAAAACTCAAACATGTAAACCTTGACTAAGAAAGGAAAACTCACCAAGTCAAACCAAGGATACATGTCAAAAATGATGGTAATCAAAATATAAATGTAAAAGACAAAAAAAATGGTAAAACAACATTGATGAGTGAGTAGTAAAAATCCTTATCTCACTCAAAAATGAAATGAAAAGTGCATCAAAGGGAAAACAACATTGATGAGTGAGAAGTAACAAGACAACCTCACTGAAGAATAGAAAAAGGTGCATAAAAAGGAAAATAACATTGATGAGTGAGAAGTAACAAGCCAACCTCACTCAAAAATAGAAAAAGGGTATGAACTTAGGTGTCCATGATATAAGGGTAGTACAACAATTAATAAATGGTAAAAAGAGAGAAAAGTAAATCTAGTAATGTAAATGTATGGTGTAAAGAATATAATCCATAGATACTCAAACATGTTGTTTTGTTCTAAGGATAGATAAAACTAAAATAAAGTAGTGCTATCATGTTTTTCAGATGTGAAGAAGAAAGAAGTATAGAATAAGGGAAAATATAGAAGGAATTTGCCTATCAATGGGGAAAATGAAATGGGTGGAGGGTACAATGAAGGAAAAACCAAGGTAGAGGGACTCTTTATCAAAGTCAAGGCACTCAAATTAGGTTTGTCAAAATAAGAGCACTTTTGACCTTAAAGACTCTAGAGAAATTCTATTAGTTACATAAGTCTTAGGTCAACAAATGAAGTATAAAAATCATCCCACGAAGGCTATATGCATGAAAAGTAAAATGGAATTACCTTCTCACAACATGTTACCCATTCTTTAGGACTCCTTATAGAGCTATAAGTCTATTACAAGGATTGAGTACTTGCATGAGAAAGTAACACCATATAATTTGTTGAATTCTCCTATTCCAATCTATTAGCCTATCTTAGCTCAAAGTACCTTGACTTTATTTTGAGGCCAACTATGGAGTTTGAGATTTGATTAGAGATAGACGATGTGTTGGTAATTGTAAACACATAAAACTAGCCACTGATAACTTCCAACCAAGATTTTGACCAATTTCTATAAAAAATGTGTAATTTAGCCTAAAAACACTAAAACAAGATAAATTATGTGAACCTATCATATTCATGTTCTAATTTTAGCTAGAGTATCATTAAATGAGGTAATGCAATTTATGAAGTAGCTAACTTTGATCAGATCATTTTGAGTCAAAATGACATTTTTGCACCTAGGTGCTCTGGATTGCTATTTTTTACCAAATTTATTACATAAGACACCTACCTTTGTTATTTTTTGTTGTAAACATAATAAATGATAATATGGTTCCAACGTATCTAACATCAACTTCCAATTCTAATCTAGTCAAATTTTAAGCCAATAATAAGACATTTTGACCTATTTGAATAATTTGTGCACCAAGGGCCAAAATTTGCATCAAAATTACCTAATCATATTTAAAAGATAATTATTTCAAATCATGATCCTAATTTAAAATTCCATGGATCTTTTTGAATATTTATTTTTGGAAATGAATATTGAATATCTACATCATCAAGTGATATCGTTTTGGGGGAAGGCATCCCTAGGCCATAAATGCATAAAATATCAAGATTATGGGTCTCCCATGCCTCTTTAATGCCTCCCATGCCTCATAAATGTCCTTTCATACCAAATAATGATGATGGTATTTATATATTTTATTTGTATAATTGGATTTATTCATGGATACACATCTCAATCTTGAGATGGAAAATCATGGTTAATCCTAATTGATTTTAAAAATCTATAAACAAAAGAGCTATGAACATGAATTTTATTATATATTAGTATAAAGTTATAATTTACAAAAAATTTCAAAATACATTGCAATTTGTGTTATAATTATAAATTACTAAGTCAATCCAAATTCAAAGCCATCGCAAAGGTGCCAAGAGGAGATGAAGGTAGCCATACTCCATTCAAGATCTCTTGAAACACAAGCTAAGCAAGCCAAAGGAGATGTTAGCTATCCACATAGCACCCTACTTGAAGTCTTGATATATTTGGCTCTAAAACTTCACACCTAGACTAACATTGGAATGATCTAAGTTGTGGGACACCTGAACTCGGACCAAACCTCTAGATTTTATTGAGGCTAGCTCCTTTGATGCATCACTTTGCACTGTTTTCTAAACTACTAATTATTGGGATGAAAAGGGGAAGAAGGAAACTAAAAGGGAAATATGACTTTATTTTTGGTGATACACCTATATTTCTAGTTCATCCACTCTATCTGAGCTCCTAAAACACTGATTAGACAAGTAAAGACTGAATCTATAAATCCAAATATCTCTTATGCATTAGTATTTCATGAAGAGCTTTCATCCAATGATAAATCCTGAGGGAAATGATGGAATACGTCTTGTTCAAGGAACTAACTAGCCACTTATATCCATTTTAAGCTTAGTGAAAAGACATCAAGCATTAAACATGACCTGTATAATCTAGCAAACTAGTAACTAAGAATTAGGACTTGACAAGGGAGAAAGCTCTACCACATATGCAAATCAACTGACATAATACACTATACCAACATAATGGAATATAAAAATAGTTATTTAATTTATCTAAAAAGGTTACAAAACTCAATCTTGGTAGAGTTTAGTCTTTCTAAGAGAGATATTTATGCTGGTATAGTGTATTATGTCAGTTGATTTGTATATGTGGTAGATATTTCTCCCTTGTCAAGTCCTAATTCTTACCTAGTTACTAATTTATCAAATTATGCAAGTCATGTTTAGTGTTTGAAATCTTTTGGTTGAGCTTATAATGGATATAAGTCACTAGTTAGTACCTTGAATTAGACCTATTCCATCATTTCCCTTAGGCTTTAATCACCTGAAAAAACTTCTTCATGAAATATTGATACATAAGAGATATTTGGAGTTGTATATTCAGTCTTTACTTGTTTAATAAAAATTTTAGGGTCTCAAATAGAGTGGATGAACCAAAAATATGGGTGTATCACTAACAATAAAGTGGGATTTCCCTTTCAAATTTTATTTTTCTCTTTTTAATCCCAACAATCAATAGTTTAATAAGAAGTACAAAGTGATACATCAAAGGAGCTAGCCTCAGTAAAACCTAGAGGTTTGGTTTGAGTTCAAGTGTCTGACAACTTAGATAATTCCAATGTTAGTCTAGGTGTGAAGGTTTTGGAGCCAGATCTATCAAGGCTTCAATCAAGGTGTTATCTAGATAATTAGTAGTTCTTTTTGGAGTATTCAAGGATTTGGTAAGAAATTTATGTTTTATATTTATATACCTCATTTATTTGCATTTTTTAGTTGTGTTTTCAAATGGTTTTTTACTCGCTAGGCTCCCCCTAGTGACTAGACCTAGAGATGTTATGCTAGTTAGTGTGTTTCTTTCATTTCACTTTGGAATCAAAACAATACTAACCATCTTGTCTTGAGTCAAATTCATAGTTTGCATAATGGCATGCCCGGTGGGACCTAACACATCCTTCATACTAAGAAGATCAATATAAAAGTCTTAAATTAATATTTGAATGTTTAAAACTTGTTAAACTTGATTTTTTAACTTTATTTTGTCATTTTTCTTTGTCACAAGTTTACACAATAACCACCGATGGTTATTACAACCGTCAATGGTTATTTTTAATTGATGATAGTTAGTGTAGCCACCGATATTTAGGGAAATTTTTTATGTTTATTTTCAACCATCGATGGTCAGGTATAATCATCGATAATCATTGTGTTTTTTAACAAACCCAAGAGTTAATAGGACATTTTTTAGAGCTTGATTTGGGGTCATCTGAACTCCATTTTTGATGATTTTTTATAAAACCATATGTTTTTCCCTAAATTTTTAGAATATGTTATCAATCTACCTTTAAGTTGAATAGTTTTAAAAAAATCAAGTTACTAACCAAGTCTAATATAATGCATTTATTTCTTGAGGTTTTGCCTTCGGGTCAACAGGGGTTTACTTTACAAAGTTATTTGCTCAATCTCATAAGTCTTAATCTTGTTTTTTTTAGGTTGAAAGGATAGTTTGAAAGATTAATTTAGGTATTTTAAAATAATCATACACTTTAATTTGGAGTTTTAAAAATAACTTGGTTAAAATCATACACACTTTAAATTTGGTGCCTAAAATAAATCTTTAGCATGCTAAGTCTTGAACACTCCAAACTTTAGGTTTAAAATGAACTTAGATGCTTATTATTTCAATTAGTATTTTTGGTGCAATATTTACAAATTTTTACATCTTAAAGCCAAGGGGATAAAGAATACCACCACACTTTTCAATTAAGTGCTTAAAATTGAACACACTTTAAGTTTTTACAAAGTTTTTATCATTGTTTGCCTAGATCAGATTTATTTGAGAAAATAAGGAGTTGTGCATGTATGCTCTCCCATCTATCCCCTTTAGGAAACTTTTGGGATAAAAAATGCCAAATTAATTTCAAAGAGCTTAGCCAAAGGCATAGAAAGAACATCCCTTAAATCTATCTCTAAAAACTCACATAGTATTGGGTGATCTTGAGGTGACTATAAAGTCTTTCTATTGTGTCCTTTATTTCATGCATATTGGCTTATGAGGGGGATTTAATCACATCCCATAAGTTATTTAGGGAATCTTTGACCCAATATTTCATCACCCAACATTGTATTCAACCCTTCTCCATGGAGGGGTATATAAATTGGGATCACCCCACTGGGATCAGAGGTTTGAGTGGTTGAACCTTCTCCTAGCACTAAGGCTAAGATCGGGATGTATGAGCACATTAGACATCACACTACACTAAACAAGTGATGGATGTAGTGGTTTTAAAAAGGGAAAGACCTTTTTACAACAAGCTAAGTGATGTGGACCCAAATTACATGTTACTTCTCTTATTTACTGATGTAAAATTTGGTAGACATGGGATCCATCTAGAAACAATTGAAAACCAATTAGTTTTAGTTAACCCCACTTTGTCACAACCTTGATAGGATTTAGGATGTTATGATTAGTTACATTTGGTCACTTATCTTTTTCTTGCTTGGTGTTTTTGAGACTAAAACTAATGTGTTTGTTTATAGCCATGCCCAAACTGATTTGTTTTTACATCACTCTTTTATCTAAAGAGGTGTTATGTTTTCCATTTTATACCACACTTGTACCTTGAAATTTTTATAAACTTTTTTTTTTTTTGTGTGTGTGTGTGTGTGTGTGTGTTATTTGAGTTGAGGAGGGTAGCATTATGTTATCCCAAAACATGTCAAACCATTATGTCGTTGAGTCTTTAAAATAGAACATTGATCACATCATTAGAGTATGATTACACCATTATGTTACATGAATTATTTCAAAACTCATTTGATTTGTACCAAAACCATGTCACATATGCCATTTGGACCTTGTTCATGTACCATCATGCTATCCAATCTTGTCTAGATTGTTTGGTCAAATCCTAGTCTTCAACATTGAGTTTTCAATTAACCTTGTAAAGTTTGGATTTAAACATTGATTTTTATTTAGACCTTAATTTGTGGGGTTAATACACAAATATTTATATTTTGGGTTACATAACTTTAGTTGATCACCCAAATTTGAAATCTATCATTTGTTTATTTAATTCTTATCCTCATCATTGTTTGTGCCTTTATTTGGGAGAACATAGCCTTTTCCCTAGGTGCCTTTTGCCTTGTGATTTATACCAATTAATCATGCTTATGTTTGATTCTATGTGCTGAGTCTATGCCAAATTTATTTCCAAACTTATTATATTAAATCAAATTCACATCAATGCCTTTATTTCAAGCCTAACTTTTGATGCCGTTTGGCCAAAAATCCTAGCACAACCTATTTGAGCCTAGCTTTTGACTCCACATTTGGACAAAAGACCTAGTGACTCTTTTCCCTTTCTTAGTCTAGACCTTTTTTGGAACACTTTGACCTAAACCTTTGACAAGGTGTTTTTTATTCAAAAACTTAACCTTTTGTGTGTATGACATTTCATGTTAGAATATTTTATGCCAAATCTTAGCACAATTTTTTTTGGAGATACAGCTCCACATTTTTTACCAAGTTAGACCAAGTTTGAACCATTTATATTTTGGATATAGTTTTTTAGAGTTTATATAACTCTAAGCCTTTTATTTTAGATATTTCATAATTTATGTGGATATGTCTAGCTACACTTATGGTGGAGTCATGTACAATCCAACTTATGATAGAATGGCCACATAAAATCTAATGAGAAACCCCTACAAAGATAGATTTTCTAAGGAGTTTTATTATTCTTCATATAATACTCCATATAGAGAACATAGTCAATATCCACAAAATCTAAATCAAGTTACCAATTCGGATGATATGGTTTATGAGGAGGACTTAGAGTTTTAGCTTATGTGAGCAATTAGGCTACATGACATCATACCATTTCTATTCCAGGACCACAATGTCACACCATTTCCATACTAGGACCTAATCCTTTGGCTTGTGTAAGAAATCAAGCTACACAATGCCCTTTCATCATTATAGGACCTGGTCCTTTAGCTTGTGTGAATAACCATGCTCCAATCCACCCTATTGCTACCATTTAAAGACTACATCTTTTGGCTTGTGTGAGCAATCATGATCCCTAATTCCCTACCATTATCCAACCATAGGTCATTCCTCATCCAGTACCAATCCCATCAAAACCTCAATTGATCTAATTATTTGAAGACCAATATGTGTTCAAAATTGGTATTTTCCAACTATTGGAAACCAAGGCAAAAAAAAACAACCAATCTAAGATGTTTTTATTGAACCAACCATTTGTGATAAGTTAACCTGTGATGAATTACCTTTAAATCCTATACATATTATTGAGGAGTCTCACTCTGATGAGCCAGTCTTTGTTGAGTCACTTCTTAATGATTATAACTACCTTTGGAAAAATCATTCCCTTAACTATATGTCTATTTTTAAAGAGCTTATTATTGATAAGCCAGAATCTAAAGAGTTATTTCTTGACCTTTTTCCCATTATAGTGGACTCTCACTTTGAAAAACCAAACTCTATGAAGCCCACCATGCCATCACAGGCCATTACTTATCACATACCAAGCATTCAAAAAGACATCATTGTAATATAAAACCCATTAGATGAAGAATCAGAGTTAGATTTAGGTTCTATTATTGAACTGACATCAAATTTAGAATCAAAAGTAGAATCATCATTAGTCTCAACATCAGATTCAGAGTCATTTGAGTTAGAATCATATTTAGAATCAAAATATGTTCATAACTATTACACCATTGGTCATGCATGATTTAAAGACTAGTTTGAATACATTTTTGATCCTTCAATGATTTTTTAGGATGAGTACTTCAATTTTGACACAATTTCTCCTAATATGTTTTATGAGGATTGTGCTACCAACCTCCATTCCATTATCATTCCACAAGACATTACCACCAACCAACATGGCCATATCATTGACATACCACCTTCCACAAGTGTCGATTGGGATCGATAGAATCACAACTTGTTAAACTACATCCGTGGTGATGTAGTAGTTGAATAAGAGTAAGGAGGATAAGATGACATTCATGTAGAAGAAGAACACTCTCCTAGTGAAACCTTTTTGAAGGTGTTAGGGGACAATCAAAATTCAAACTCAACATCTTATAGTGAAACATTTTTGGAAATGCTAGAAGATAATCAAAGTCAAAATACAATGTTCATTAGTGAAACATTTTTAGAGGCACTATGGGATAATAAATACAACTTCATTGGTGAAAACCTCATTGAGGCACCAATATTTCAGCACAAAATTTATTCAATGTTTGATGAAGATAAAATCAAAGATCAAATCAAAATAACTTCCTATCTAAAACTTAATTAGATGGTAGCTACTCTCAAGATTAGATAATAGAAGAACTTGATGGTTTTATCAAGAGAATATTCAAAAGTATTTGGCCCCACTACATCTAAAGTTATGTCAAATCCAAAATCAACAACATTGTGTGTGCCTAAAAATATTGATCTTCATTTATTTCCTTACCATTACACATTCCATTATCATCCACCATTCCATTTCCTAATCAAACCTATTATCCATCATTTATACCTATTTACTATCCACAGCTACACTTTCCTTTATAGAGGCTACAAAGATACCTTATCTTGATGCTTAAAGGAATCAGAATCAATGACCAACGAAGATCACAATAATATTATTTGCATCCAAATATGCATCGAGTTCTTGATAAAATAACTATACAGATGAGGTGTGGGATATCACTTTACATGATTGATTATTCTAGTTGTCTCATTTCTAATTACGATGTACAACTCCACTTCAATAAGAGAAACAAAATCATATACCAAAAATAATCACACAATCCAACAAACATGCCCCATACCATTTAATTTTCCATATCCATTTGTCATTATCACATATTCTAGCTAATCACCTTATCACTTAGGGGAAACCCTTTTACCATTTTATCCAAACCCATCATTATCCTATGCAAGACCATTCCATTTTACCATATCATTCCTATATAGACTAAAGCATGTTTTTAGTCATCCTATCCAATCCTATTTTGATCTTGGTTACTTTAGTTATCCTTGTACTTTTAGTGAGGGGATTCTGATCAAGTATAAATAATCAATAAAATCCATGTTTATAATAATAGTCTATGAAATTAGTGTGATAATTGATATGGTAAGATATATTTCATTTTCTATCATGTATCACATTTGTTTATGTGATCTTGATTACAATATTCTATGGGCAAATCAATGTCTCTCTAGTCTTGATACTAATTATAACTGCCTATGGGCAAATTGGTATAATTGATCTAATCCATTGTATCCTAGTTAGAACCACCTATGGGTAGCCTAGGGGAAACATTTATTTATCATGCATTGTCATATTACCTTGCCATTGCTATTTTCATTTGACTAGCCATTTGCTATATTTGAGAACTTATTGGGAACTAGTTGGTTTTTTTCTCACCTTTTATGTGGATGGAATTACTATGACTTGAGGTCATCTCAGGACTATGTTGGCCATGCTCATTTCATGTTAAGTTCACCTTAGAAACTTGAGCCACACTCTCATCATTTTTCAAGAAAACTAAGTTAATGCTCTCATCATGTTATAAGTAGGTATATTATGATTATCTAATGAGTTAAGAGGCCTAAAAATTCTTAAAACATTTGTAATATTTCAAAATCTAAAGATATTTGTCATGTCTAAGCCTAGTCAGTTATCATTGATCCACCTTACTAGGGCATGGTCATTATTAGTATGCTTTCTTTTGCTTTTGTTTTTAGGATTTTTGTTTGTTTGTTTATTTTAAGTTTTTTGTTTGTGTGCTTTCTATTTGTTTCTTTGTTTGTTTTTTTCAGTACTATTGACTTGACTTAGTTTATATGCATTCGTTGGATGATTTCTTGAGCACATTATTCTTGAGTCCATCCATATTCATACATCAACATTTTCATCATTTATTTTTATCATTGGTTCATTATTTTCAAGTGTTTATTGGATCAAGAGTCAATCCTTACACATATTTTAGGATATTCTTCATTGTTTTTTATCATGATGCATACTATCACATGCTATAAAAAAAATAGATTCAAGGGTCTTACAAGAAATGGATCCACAAAAGTTTTTATTGGCACCTTAGAAAATCCTTCCACCCATCTTGATCAAATTATCCCATTGACCAATCTAGTTATATCCATGATAATAAGGATGAGCATCTCCTCACTAGCAGGTACAACTGAATCATTTCTAATGATCAAATCTTATTCTTATGTCCATCCCTTTCATCATTTTTATCATCCTCGTATGCTTGGTTGTTTGTGGTTTATTTATTCATTAGACCATCACATCTACACTTGTACCCACTTATTTTTAATCTATATTTTAGGTTATATCCTTCAGTTATGCTTGATAATTAGCTTAACTAGGGCATAACCATATCAAACATCATCTTTAGCCAATCCAAGTCCTCTTAATGATTATAACCACCTATGGGTAAATCATTATTTTAAATTTTATTCATGATTATAACCACCTTTGGGCAAATCAATATAATTTTTAAATCAATTCATGCAAGTATTTTCTCATTTGGATTAATCTCACCTACAGTCTAATCCCATTTTTTCTACTTACTTCTTTTCGAGGGATTCTCCATCAAAACATGTGATGGTCACTCCCTCAAAAGGGCATCATCATAATTTTCCCAAACACCATTTAGATCTTTTTCTTCATTCATCATCATTTTTTGGCATATATACCTTTACTAATTATTTGAGAAGACATTGATATGCCTATAGTTTGCAACATCTTCCCAAATAGGGGCAAACTATAGACACCTAAAACTAGCCACTGATAATCTCCAACTAGGATTTTGGCCAATTTCTATAAAAAATGTACAATTTGACCTAAAAACACTATAAAATGCTAAATGATATGAACCTATCATATTCAAGTGTTTATTTTGGCCAAAGTATTATTAAATGAGGTAATGCAATTTATTAAGCAACTAACTTTGATCAAATCATTTTGAGACAAAATGACATTTTTACACTTGGGTGCTCTTAATTGCTCTGTTCTACCAAGATTCTTACAAAATATATGTGCCTTTATTATTTTGCATTGGCAACATCTTAAATGGAAATATGGCTCCAATTCATCTAATATCGACTTCCAATTCTAATCTATTTAAATTTTGAGCCAATAATAAGATATTTTGACCCATTTGATCAATTTGTGCACTAAGGGTCAAAATTTGCATCAAAATTACCTAATCATGTTTAAAATCTAATTAATTAAAATCATGACCCTAATTGAAAATTCCATGGACCTTTTTGAATATTTCTTTTTAGAAATGAATATTGAATATCTGCATCATCAAGTGACATCATTTCTTAGGAAGGCATCCCTTGGCCATAAATACATAAAATATCAAGATTATGGGTCTCCCATGCCTCTTTAATGCCTCCCATTCCTCATAAACGTCCCTTCTTCTTGAATCATGATGAGGGTATTTATATATTTTATTTACATAATTGGATTTATTCATGGCCACACATCTCAATATTGAGAAGTATGGTCATGGTTAATCTTGAACCATTTTGAAAATATATAAATAGAAGAGCCATGAACATGAATTTTATGCTATCTTAGTGCAAAATTATAATGCATAAATAATTCCAAAATCCATTTCAATTAGTGATATAATGCCAAATTGTTGAGCCAAGCCAAATCCAAAGCCATCAAAACATGGAACCCATACATATGCATTTACATGATATAGCATGTCCACTGTAGTATCCACCACAAATTCCCCCATGTACTTGTTCAAGAAGAGGATGGACCTCATCTTGTATAAAAAAATAGAGTAAGGTACCTTCATATTTTGATAATAAAGTATGTTATGTATAAATACATGTTTGAAAGTTTGTTTGTGAGTGAATGTCTTTTTGTGAGAGTCTAAGTTAGGAGGATAAGTTTGATGTTCTACAAATGGAATGATGTCTTTATACCATGGGTTTTGTTGAATGGTGACATCCTCAATGTGGTATATAAGTAATCTTGTGGTTGAGTTGAAGATGGATATTTTATTATTTGTATAATAAAATTGGGATTGGAAAGAACTTGGTGTGGATGGAAGAGAGAAGCTGAAGAAGTGAGAGAATCAACAATAGAATTTTGATCTTGATGGATAGGCTCAATAGTGAAAGAGATGAAATACTTAGTAAAAGTGTTTAAAATTTGATGATAGGTAATTAGATTTTTTATTTTTTATTGGTAATCACCATTGACTTGATGACAAATAAGCTGGGAACCACTTGAGGCATGAAAATATTGAATGTCTAAATCAAAAACAACTCTCATGCCTAGGATGAGAGCTTCATATTTGGCCATATTATTGGTAACATCAAAGGTGAAGTGAAAATATAAATAAATGATTTTTCCAATATGAATTTTAAGAATACAACTTGCCTCATCTCCTTAAAGGCATTTATCACCATCAAAGTGAAGGGTCCAAGTATCCTCATGTAAGTCTACATCAATTTTAGGAAGCTCTTCAATAACTACTTTAAGTTTAGTAGTATCAAAGGGAATAGAGGATTCATCAAAATTATTTACTTCAAGATCAAATAAAAAATTTATGAAAATAATATTTAAGAGAAATAACTTGATTAAGGCCTTCAATATAGAGGATATTATCATCTAGAAGACTATCTTAAAGAGGAGAAGTAGCTGGAATGGGAGCTATGGTAAGTTTATCAGCTATGACTTGTCCTTTGACAACTTTTTGAGTGATGATACAAAGATAAAATTATATAATGAAAACCATCCATTTGCCAATTCTATCTCTCAGAAAAAAGGCTATGGAGAATAAGTGACAAAGGGGGTCAAAATGAATGATGGCAGAAGTAGTTTTGTAAAGCATGTAGTGTCAAATATTTTTGGATAAGAAATAAATGGCAAGGAAATCATGTTTGACTTTGGTATAATGTGTTTCATAATTGACGAGGCCTCAGATAATGAAGTAAATATAATACTCTCTTCCAGTATCATCTTGTTGGGAAATCATTGCCCCAACTAATATAGGTGTAGAAGAAGTATATAGAATCAAGTGTCAATCATTAGAAGGAGGATGAAGTGTGGGTGAGTGAAGTAATGATTTTTTCATGTTATCAAAGGTTTTGTTGACATGGGTCCATCCATTCTAAATAAATTCCTTTCTTGAGAAGAGAATTGATGGAATGAATGCAATAGGCCATTTTAGGTATGAATAATCTAATTACCCCAAGTAGTTCTAAGTAAGTATGAATGTCTAGAATGGAGTAAGGAATGGTCATAGAGAGATACTAGGATTCCTAATAATTTGCCATATCTGATACCAAAGACACATTTATAGGGATTGAGTCTAACTTGATATTTAATAAGATGATTAAAGATGATAGCAATATCTGATAGATGAGTCTTATGACTTTTGGATTTAGAAATGAATTAATCCATATAAGTTTTAATAATTTTGTGGATAAGATCATTAAATATGTGAGTCATTTCTCATTGGTAAGTGGATCCATAATTTTTGAGATTGAAAGGTATTTTGACATAGCAATAGGTGCCCCATTCCATGATGAAAGTGGTCTTATGTTGGTCCTTGAGGGAAAATTGAATTTGATTGTAACCTGAGAAGCCATCCATAAGAGATAACATTTCATAACTCGTTGTGGAATAAATAATGGCATCTAGAGAAGGTAAAGGGAAGTTATCCTTATGAAAAGTGATTTTAAGATTGTAGAAATCAATATAAATGAAAATCACCATAGCGACTTTTTTTTGAATGGGAATAATGTTAGAAACCCATTCAAAATATTCCACTAGTTGGATACATTTGGCGTCAAGTAATTCAATGATTTCATTGTGACATAATGTGGAAACCTCAAGTGGAATTTCCTTACTTTTGATGCATAGGTTTAGCATCGAGATAAATAATAATGTTATGCACCATAATTTTAGGGTCAATAATAGGCATTTCTTCATATGAAAAAGTGAAAACCTCATGATATTTATCAAAGAACATGCTAAAATAATCATGTTTGATATGTGAGAGTTCATGAGATACTGTAATTGGTTAAGCATAGGATGGAGTACCAAACTCAATGTGAGTGGTTTCTTCAATAAGCATAGCATTGCCATATTAGAAATGGTATGGTTCATTAGGTAAAGAAGAGACTAGATTAGTTTTAGGATTAATTCTAACAATGAATTTATTGAAACAAGGGGTCTTAGTTTTAAAATTCCCAAGTTTATGATGTTGCTAAGGAAGTTGAGGTTCTCAAGCATGAAATATTTCAAGAATAGATTCATCACTAAGAAAGGTGGGAAGAGGACCAAAATACTCAATATTTACCTTGAGATCTAGAATTTGATTACCATGGTGATCATACTCAGAATGTATCTAACTAACATTGGTTGCCTTGGAATCAAATGTAATTTTGGGAGTAGGAGAGGTAGATAGATCAGAAGGGATTAGAGTGTTATTGGGTTCTATGATAGGAGAAAGATCAGATGCAATGATTAGATCAATAGGTGGTAAAGGAGATGTTATAATTTTTGGAGATTTAGAAAGTATGATTTACTCTACCACCCAAGGGGTATCAAGAAGTAGAGAATTGATAGGAGGCCCATGACCCTTGGGATCTAAGTCATGATCCATAGAAATGGTATGGACATCTTGATTAAAATTATGAATTTGAGCTGAGGCTTTTTGATAATTTTGGACATTGAAGTCTTAAGATTGAGCTTGGGCTATTATGTAATGGTCATCATATGTTGGACAAATTGTACATGCTTGAGAGTCAAAGGGAGTTTTAGAAGGTGAAATACCAATATTACTAAATGTATGAGGAGACAAGATGAGAGGATCTTGAAATAATTTGGCCACTCTAAAATCATTGCAAATGAAGGCATATTTAGGTAAAGAAGTCAATTAAGAATTGCATGGAGGGGGAAAATTAGTAATCTCATCAATGAAAGGAATAGTACAATCCCTAGGTAATAAAGAATGAGGAATCCACTACAAAATGTATGGAGGTATTTTGGTGGTATTGCAAGTATGTTGTAATTCATTAGGTTCATCATCATTAAAATCCACAAGAGTGACTTGTAAATCAGGATTTATGTTGATGAACTTGGGCAAAGGAGAATTATTGATTTTAGGAATGGTAGGAATATGATACTAAGATTTGGGATTAGAAAGTTGAATACTCCATGGGTTTGGATTGGCTTCATACTTGTACCATTTCTTATTATGTAATAATTTAATGCATTAGCTACCAAAAGAAGTAATGGCTCTCATTCTACGAGTCCAAGGGTGACCAAGGAGTATATTATAATATAATGGTAAGTCAAGGACCATAATATTAGTTTGAATAGTCTTAGGTCTGATGGTTAATGGAAGCCAAATACAACCAAGTGGTTTTTGATTAGTCTTATCAAAACCACATCAGGCAAGATGAGTTTACTTGAGATGATCCTTGTTATAAATGGGTTATTGGATAAGCCACAAGGATGTCACATTAATACTAAAGCTTTCATTAACTAGAACTTTATGAATGAGAGTTGTATTAATGGCTATTTTAATAAAGAGTGGTAGATCATTAGCATGAAAAAGAATTTCATCATTGATCATGTCCTCTTCAAAAAATTCAATAGAGGGATTAGAATAAGGATAAATAGTTTCAATGATATTAATGTTGGTAGGTTGAGATTCAATAGAAAGTGGTTCTTCATTTATATAATATGGATCTTCAATTTTTAGGAGTTATTTCATAAGAAACTTTTGATGATAGGGTGAAGTAAAAATGAATGCCATAATTGGAATCTTACAAGGCATAGAGTTTAGTTCTTCAAGAAATTTACAATGAGATTTAGAAGAACTAGCATGAGGTTTAGGAGGTAAAGTAGCCTTTGAATGAATAGAGGTGGTTAGAGGTCCAAAAGGAATAAGTGGTTCCTCATGGGCTTTCAAATCCAAATTAGTAATCATAGTGTCCTTGATAATTTGTTATTCTATGGATGGCTTTTTGGGTTTGTTAACGATATCTTTGTGAGATGGCTTGTGATGATAGTTGACCTTAGCATTGTTAACATATTTAGAATTGTTATAATATTGGTCATAATCAACATCAATGGCATAAACATCCTTGGTGTTTGGTTTATTGTTTGAAAAATATTTTTGGTTATTTGAGGTACAAACTTTATAAAACTATTATTTTTGAGAAGCATTGGAGTATTCTTGATGACAAAGGTTGATCATGGCATCATGATTAAATGGATAACCAAGCATATAAGAGACAACACATTTAGTGAGCCCTCTAAAATATTCATGGGAGTGACCAATGTAAAAATGGAACCAACAAAATTAATTAGGGTCATATCACTTAGGAGGATTGTTAGGATAGGTGAAAGGTATAGAGGGAGATAAGAGTTGTTTCCTTTAATGCATAGAAAGTGGTGTGTGAGAAGATGAAGGGATGTTAGATTTAGTAACTCCTATTTTGGTTTGTGGAGTATTACTAGTGATAACATTGGTAGATGTTTGAAGATATCCTTTTAAAATTTTAGGATTAGGCTTTAATTGCTTCATGAGAAAGTCTTGAAATTTAGCTTGGTCAAGATCTTAGTTAAGTGTTTGAGGAGCAAAGGTTCAAACCTTATATTAAAGAGAAGGAGCTAAAGCAGTGATAAAGAGTTTTAAAAAGTTATCATTAGTCATTTTATGGTTAGCTTTATGGGCCAATGATTTCCATATTTTTATAAAGTCATGAGTTGATTCAGTGGGAGATTGCTTAGAATTGATGAAATGGCTAAGATAATTTTTAGGAAGATCATTGTGTTGAAATTATTTAACTAAAGGATTAACCAAATATTGAAGTTGCCAAATAGAATGTTGGGGTAATTGGTTGTACCATTCTAATACATCACCAGTAAAGCTTTTGAATAATAGTATAGTTGTGGTAAAGGTATTACTTTGGATCCACTCTTTGTAAAGGTTGCCAAAGGATGATATAAATGAGGTAGGGTATTTAGTCCGATAATACTTGATAGTTGGAGATATGTTACCAATATAAATGGACATAATGAAGGGAGCTAAAGGCTCATTACAAATATTTTGAAGCATCTTGTTATTCATTATGGGTTGAGGAATAACATTACTTGAGGCATCTCTAAGAGGTAGAGGAATGTAATTGGGATTGGCTTGAGGATGAATAATTAGAGGTTGATTAGCCATATTGATCAAATGATGTTGAAATTATATCATTTAGTTGGTGTTAGAGTTTTGTGTTATGTTCATTTTCTAGATAACATGGGCAAGAATTTTAGTTGTATCAAGAGGTGGGTTGGTGTTGGTAGGAACACTCAAAAAATTAGAGTTAGGGGGAGGGTTATTAGAAGATGGATTATTAGTGGTATTATTGATTAACTTGTGCCAATTTCTCCCACATTAGTTTGAATATTTTGAAGATGAGAAACATCTTGGTAACTATAGAAAGGATTAGATCCATCAACTTCATCTTTAGGTGTGAATTACACCATGTTACAAGTGATAGATGAAGGAGGGGAAAGTTGCCCCAAGATTGATGGTGATCTTGGGAGTAAAAGAGAGGAAGAAATGATTATCCCATATAGTATCTAAATGGATTAAATATATCCAAGAAGAATCTGATATGAGACTTCATGATGACTTTAGATAAATGAACAAAATGCTAATAAAGATAAATAGGAAAGGTAGAAAACTATACAAAGTTGACTGGGTCCACCTAGCATAAAAGATAGGGCCTAAAAAACTGTATAGAGTCGATTGGGTCGACCTAACATAGAAAACAAGAGATAAAAAGTATATGGGGTGGACTGGGTCAACCTAGCATAGCAAGTAGGGAAAAATAGATAGTCTATAAGAGACTATGTCATTAGAAATGACTATGTACTAAGACAATAATAATTTTGCAAGTACTTATGAAACACATAATTAATTAGATCAATGAGGTTGATCCAATTGAATCGCACAATACAAAATCTTGTACTAACACTAGTTAATGTAAGTTTTTACAATAAATATACAATTTAGCAAAGAGTAAGCAATCAAATTAGAAAGTAAAATCTAACTAAGTGGTCAAATTGAATGTCGTGAGATTATTAGAATATGATTTTAGATGTGATAGGATTTTGGCTATAAACAAAGAAATAGAAAGTAATCTAACGATATTTTTAGGATGTTTGGGCTAAAAGGGATCTGTATTGGCAATGTTATAGGCTTGGTATTGGGGCCTACCCCATCATTTCACACACCATAGGAATAAGGGTGTTGGGTGCTTAGCCAAAATATACCATTAACCATGTGTTTATACTGGGCTAGACAACCAAGTTAGCTTCTCCCTTGGTGATTGAATCCAAGTAGGTTAGTCTTAGGTAGATAATTGTTAAAATGTTTGTTAAGATTTTGTGATTTGGTCATGTGTGCATAAAATATAAAATAGTGAAACTAAATGGTATATTGAAAACTACCTAATTAGACTATGTGATATATTCTAAGCATGCAAGCAATAAAAAATGAAAGTGTGAGATAATTACTAGAATATAAGGGTTAATTCCAATTTTAAAATACATTACATTATCAATTTAGTTGACAAGGTCACCTTTGTACTACAGAAACAAAAAGTCTAAAAGTGAACTACATCAATAGAGATGACCTAGCTTTCCAAAAAGAATACATAATACATAATTATGTCTATAGGTGTTGGGTTTTCTTTGGTAAATACAAATTTGGCACTAAGGTCTAGCCTAATGAGCTAGTACACTGGCCTTTTAATGCTAGATTTAAGTCTTACGCACTCCCCCAAAGTGTACAAATTTCTACCAGTTCCCATAGGTTTTTGTTGAACAAATACTTAGCCATATTCTTGATGTTAAACATGATTTTAATTAGATATCTTATATAAGTAGAGATAGAATATTTTTATCCTTTAAGTTCTAAGATTGCATACTATAATTATGTAGATTTTCTCCATTTGTAGTTCAAAGTTAATTCTTAGAAAATCAAATATAGATAGAACCCATATTAAGTCTAATCACTCTACTTAACTCACATGAAACCATTAATTATGAACACAAGAAATTTAATAAAATCAACTACTTCATATATTACTTTTAAACATCAAAGAGGTAAAAATCCATTCCCACAATACTTCAAAACTAGGGTATTTATACTTTTTTCCATGACTAAGTGTTTACAAACATTAATGATAAGAATAATTCATCAACAAACTCTCAACAAATAGAGTAATGGTGATCAAGAACTGGTTCTTCCTAAAGACATAGGCCTCTGTGCCCCCTATATCCTTGCTCTATGATATATATTTTCTACTATGTGTTCTTCTACTTTTGGGATAGTGAAAAACTTCCTATTAATAAGATTAGGGGACCTATGTGAATTATTCTTTTAACTACTCCCACTTCCCACACACTCACCTAGTATTTCACTTATGTTATAAGTACTATGTCCTTAGGTTCCTCATGACTCATTCTCCTTTGATTGGGTCCTATAGAGTTGGTCCTTCCATGTCATTGTCCTCTTGTACCCTATAGGTTATGTGCGATGGTACTTATGTGCCTATATAATTATGCTCCATGGTCCTTTTGTGTCATGGTCCTTCCATGTTGTGTCAATCCCACACCAATAATAGACAAGACTTAGCTAAAATTTAAGGCCAACATCACCCCACACTTTGATCTTAGTCCATCCTAGACTTATTCATGCTATCATCCTCTATCAAAAATTTGGGTCTTATCTACTTGATATACATATTAACATTATCCCAATGTGGCAATGCCTCAAGTGCCTTAGCAATTATTTTGTCTATGGCCCTATTCAATTTCTTCATCTCCTTGGGTTAGCTGGAGGTCTCATTGGTCTTCTTGATGAGTTCATCTAGGGATGTAGTAGCATTCTTATGGACATCTTCAAGTGTGGATACCTCTTTATAAACCTATCCTCAGATAGATACAAAACTTGAATTTAACTTTTGGTGATGTTTATTTATTATATCTTCCATCGTTTCCATTTCCTTAAATGCTTTGGTACACTCTGTGTGATCCCTTATTAATAGTGAAACATCAACCAACTGCTACCTTTGAGATTCTTCAATTTAGACCGAGTCTCCAAGACTTTATTTAGATATGTCATCCTTGAAAAATTACCATCCAAAATGGGGATAACCTCCCCAACCCTCTCTAGGGTGTACTTGCATATTTTGGTTGCCATGGTAAACTACTCTACTAAATCTAATCCCTCATCTCTCGACATGGGTTGATCCTTGCAATGCTTGAGTAGAAGGTTCACTAAGGTCTTTAGATTTCCTATGGCATCCCCATAAAGAGGTACACCATCTACCAACATTGGATCTTCTTTAAAAATTATTGTTTAAAGGTTTAAATACCTTAATTTTGCCTTTGTGGCCTCTTGGATATTCTACTTCAAAGTGGATACTTTCTCGCTGATCACTTGTTTTTCTGCAACCTCTTTGTTATACATGCCCATAATTTTAGCATGTTTTCTCTTAACAATGCATGCATCAAATTTTGATATAATATTTTATCATGTGACCTCCATGGCTAGCTTTACAAAGGTTGTGCTTGCTATAAGAGGGGAGATATTTAGAGGATCCACCCACAATGGTTTTGGTAGTGCTGGAGCATCTGGTCCCAAGAAAAGGTTGTTTTGGGGGAGTTTAAACTTATGCTCCTTTTTATACATATCTAGAAAGAAGGACTCTTGTTTCCTTATTTCCAAGGTTGACTCATGAGAAATGAATTATGATCAAAGATACAACATCCTATCAGGGATGCCAAATTGATATCACTCACATGCATTACTAGTTGCATCATCATCTAGCTCTTCCATGGTCCTAATCAGTCCCTTCTATTTACTAAGGTCACATTCTAGTTTAGCCTCCTCATGGCTACTGGTGACCATCTCAATCATTTATTTTTCTTCACAATCCTCCTTATCACCATAGAGTGGTTTAGCATCAATCAATGAATCATTAGAGGTGGACTTTTCCTCTAGTACTAGAGAGGGGGTCTTCTCAGAACTAGATTTCAATGATTCTAACTACACAATAGGGACTTCCTATATGGGTACTATCCTCGAGTATCATTGGTATGTAGTCCATGGAGTAGAATCCCATGAGGGATATGGTGGTGGATTTAATTTAGGGGTAGAGGGAAAAGGTGGAGAAGGTGGAGGTGGAGAAGGTGGAGGAGAAGGCTAGGGAGAAGAAGGGCATAGTGGTGATGGAGAGGTTTGGGGTAGAGAATGGTGAGGTGGAGATGAGCACAGAGGAGATGGGTGTGGTGGAGGGGCCTAGGCTATATTTTAATTCTTTTATGGTGCCTATTATCCACTTGTGCTAGCACTAAGTTCTGGTCGCTTCTTCTTCTTCTTCAAGGGTGGTGTTGATGGAAGCTTTTAATTAGGGTCCCAACATTTTCGATCCCTTAAAGGGTGCAACATGTAAAACAAATTATGAATTTTTTATCCCATCATGATTTGTTTGACCTTGATGTTATTCAAGTCTTTCTCCCTCCTTTTCATTTAGGACTTCTTACCTAGATAGACAAATAATTTACAAAGAGTGTGAATCTCTAAGTCTATTATCTCATCTTCCAAGATAATGGACTATGCATTGTAAATCTGATTCATAAAGTCTATAAAGTACCATGCCAAGAAGGCATATGGTAAATTCAGCCATGCAGAGAGATCTTTAGAAGGGTTTATTATGATTCACACTAGGGAAAAGTATTACTTCATAGAAAACTATGCTTGCTCCATAGCCAAAAAGGGTAAGTCATTTGGGATGCACTACTCATTATCAAATGTTGCCTTGATCTTATTGAAATAGTACCACATCTTGATCTTTTATGAGGAGGTGATGTGATGGGGATATGTGAATTCCTTGTAGCATTTAGTAGGGGACTTGTGTGTGGGAGAGTATACCCACTTTAACACTCCCATGCTATAGTCTGGCACATCTATCTCATCAAAAACTATTAAGAAGAGGAACACCCCCTATGGGAACCTATACTTAGGCATCCAATGGGTCTTCTTTGCATCTTCAATAGTCTTCTAGGAAAAGTACATATTTTGGTTATACTTTAACCCCTATGTGACTTGGTGGGAAATATGGAGGTGCACCATATAGATTTATTTCCATCAATCAGTCCCACCAATCTTGGTCATAACAACCCATGCCATTACCTATAAGGAAGGATCTTGTAGGTTCTTTATATGCATGGTGTGGCCCTACTTCTAGTACTTGAGTATCATGGTAGTCCTTTGGATCTCTTTGGTGTCTACCAAGTCATCGATCATGCTTAATCTTGAGCACTATAGCCTCATGACCTTGTTAATCCTCTCGATCATGATCTTCATGCTGCACTTGGTGAAGTAGATGTAGTCCTCATGGATGCATGAGAGAAGGAACTAGACTGACTCTATGGGTTTACCAAAGTATGATAAATTAAAGATATAGAATAAGATTTTAAAGTCTAGCTAGTTTAAGACTGTAAGATTGAATACCACTTGGTTCCTAGTGTTTTTGGTCTCAACTTGATAGTCATTTTGAAGCTCAACCTCATTCCTAGGTTAATGATGGTTGTGTTAAAAAATGGTGAAAGTGGAAACCTTGGAGGACTAGTTTTTTATACACAACATTGATTCTAGATATTGCATTTCTTTAATCAATAGAGATGGGGATGTTTGAGATTTTTGCATCAAGGATGATTGAACCTTTTCTTTTTGCACCCTACTTTTCTCTTCTTCCTCCATGCACTAAACTTATTCTTATGGTGTTTATTCCCTAATAGGAACCTAGTCTTCTTCACTCACCTCCTCATCCTCTAGTATTGTTGGCAAGGGTTTAATTATTTTGACCTTTTTATTAGGCTGCATCACCTTTTGAGGAGTTTGAAGGCTGATGCATAGTCATCTAACATTTTCAAAAGAATACATGGTTGTGGATGACTAGTTTGGCATTTTGAGCTTGAGCACCCTTTAATGGTGGACCTATAACCTTCAAATTTTAGTACTACTTTATGTTTCTCTCATGAAAATAGAATTGTAATACATATCCTTAACTTTGAAATTCCTTGTATAGGTTACTCTAAAAATGACCTTTCTTTACTCAGCTCTAGATTTACTTGACTTGGCTCTAGTAATTACTTGTCCTTTAATCTGTTAATCTCAAAGAAATCATAAAAATAAAGTGTAAAAAGAGTTTAACTTTCTTATTTATAAGCTTAAAGGGGGTTCTCTATCATTTAACACTTTCCCATCATCCATCACTTCATGTCATTAATATAAATCCTTAGCGATCATCATGCTTGGATCCTCACTTTTGTCAATTAATAAATTCTAATAGTATTTATCACATCATGTCATTAGCCCATTCCATACCATAACTATTCCTTTTGAATTAATGGCACATCCCATCTTGCACCTTTATTTGAAGTAGATGAAAGTTGTGTTTTGTGCTCAAACATGCACTATTGGATCTTATTCTACCATATTGAATGTGAATTATTGATCTACTTTGCATGGCTCAAACGTGTACCATTGATTTATCTAACATCTCCCATGGTTGACACTTAGTATCCTCTTGATTTTTTTGATGATATTTTAACCTTTTTACCTTGAGATTGCCATTGGATCTATTTTGTATAAGTGAACATTTGTTATAGACCTACTTAGACCCACTGACTTGAACTCATTCGCATGCCATTAGATATAGATTATGCTCCTAAGATCATGCCACTTGTCATTGACACATTCAATTTTAGGATCCTTTGACTTTTGATTTGATGCTCACCATTTATATTTGATGCATGATTAAATGTGCTCCATTAAATCTTTAGAACCCATAGACATTGTCCTTGCTTATTCACCATTACATTTTCATGGTACAATTGAATACCGACTATTGATCTTGGAGAATTTAAACTCAAGTGACTATTTTATGAGGCTTAAACATGATGTTTGTGTGCCTTAAGAATCTTACATACCCATGTACCTTTCACACCTTTCTAACCCTATGCACCTAGGTAAATTGTGCACTTTACTTACTAAACATGACTTCTTACCCCACACTAAAATGATTCATGGTCCTCCATAAAAAGATAACCAAAAATTTAAAAGTAAATTACATAAAGAGAAGTTATGCACAATAAAGGAAACACTTTTATTAAAAATAGGAAATCCTAAACTAATGGCATAAGACTTACTGAATACAATACTTTAGCTATTCAAAAGTGAAATATGATCAAAGCTAGCTTCCATTATAGTGCCCAAGAAGGAATTGGCTATCCATCTTTTGTAACCAACATGATCTGGTAGGTTGAATGCTATGAATTATAAAAGGACAATCCTAGTGGACTCAAAGATTTCTAGGGTGACTCGTGAACTTGGAATCATATAACAAGACCTTCATTCATAGAGAAAAGGTTTTGTTCTTTATATGGCGATCGTGCCATTAATTTTTCTTACACTTTTCCATATCTTAGCTCCAATGAGAGAGGAGATGAGCTTCATATAGTTTTATTAAAGTGTCTAGGTGAAATTTCAAGGATGAATCTTCATCCAATTGTCCTACTCGTGTTATACATAGAGATGGTACTAAAAATTCCACTGATAGGACTTCCTCTTTTCCATACACCAATTTAAATGGTGTGCTTTTATTTAGGTGCTTGTAGGTTATGTCATAAGCCCATAGTACTATAGACACCCTATCATCCCAATAAGTTTGGAAAACACTATATATCTTTGTCAATGTGTTACCTATGATCTTGTTAAAAACCACAATAGTTCCATTAGCTTATAGATGATATGGTGTTGTTTTGTGGTGTGAAATCATGAACTCAACCAGTAAGATGTGAATTATTTAATTCAAAAAGTGGGTTCTATGATCACTTGTGAAACTCAAGGGAAATACAAACCAAGTTATGATATTCTCCTAGATGAACCATGCAATAATAGCAGTGGTATAGTCCTTTGTTGTTATAGCTTCAACCCAACACATAAGGTAATTAGTTGCTACAATGATGTACTAAGAATTTGTGCATCATCCTACTAGAGTGATGATGCCAATAAAATAAATATCGTACTTCTCAAAGGGTTCATGATAAATAATGGGTCATAGAGGCATAACATCCCTTTAGTTAGGTTCACCTATGTGCTAACATATGTCACATTGTCTAATATATGATTTAACATCTTGGAAAAAAGTTAGCCATCATAATCTAGCTAGTAGAACCTTTTGCATGGTAGCCTCTATAACATAGTGTCCTCCTTCAATACCATCATGAAATTCATAGAGTACCTATAGTTTCTCATGTTTTACTACACTATATCTAAGAACTTCATCATAGCCCATTTTTTAAAGTCACCTTTTATAAGCTGAAAGGGTACAATGTGAACCACAAATCATTTTTTTAATCAAAGGTGAGATAATTAGAAATGGATATATGGTCAAGAATGTTGCAATGTGTTCTAACTCTTTAGGTACCTGAAAAACATAGAAGATTTTTACATCAGGTAGATCATCTCTATGGCACATGGTGGTTCTCTATTCTTGATCTAGGATAGGTAGTCAGGTCCATAATTGGCTTTCCCAAGTTTCACCATAATGGAAAATTAAAAATATTAGAACAAAAAAATCCAATGATAGATCCATCCATGTAGTATGGGTTTATTGAAAAGGTACTGTTAGTAATTTTACCTATCAAGGTCAAATTACTACCCCTATCATTTAAAACTTTCCTAGAAACAATCAATATCCCTTTACAACTAGTCAAACTAGTGAGTTGTGGCCTAAATATTACATAATTACCTTAAAAAGGTATTTATAAATATTTATTTTGCCTTTATTCATGTTCAAAAATGTGAAAATAGCATATTTCCTAAGTTTCAAATCTTGAATAGGTGATCTCATATGTTTTATAAGCCCCAAAGACCCCAAAACCCCCTCACACGTGCCAATTTGCAATATTAAAACCTAAAAAAAGTTTAAAAATTCTATTTTTTTCATGTATGGCATGTTATTCTTCTCAAAGTTTCTATTCCAAATAGTGGAAGGCTTTGGTATTCTTTTAAAAGGGAAAAAAGACTCTTTTTCTTCATTTTTGCAAGAGAAGTATGTATTATGTACAGATTCCATACAACAAAGGTAGGGGTTATAATTTTTAGTTCATATATAGGATTTATTAATATTTTCATGTATTTTTATGGAAATATAGGACCAAAATTAGTCTTCTCTTGCCACTTTGCTTCTTTGCACAAAGGGACCTACCTATAGGTTTTCAGGTTGTACAGACTACTGAGGAAGAATACAACTCTCAAATTTGGGTTGAAGGAATTAAACTAATATGGATTCATGATGGTATAATTAGATATTAAATTGGATTCTCCAATATCATGAACCATCCTTTTGAATTTAGGTCAATTTTTGTAGGCCTACAACCAAAAGGGCAACCTTTTTTCTCCATTTTCTCTTCACCAAGACATCATTTCAATAAAATTCTAATTGGTGAAGATTCTTAGGGACCCCCTCTACCTTATAATGTATTTATTAATGATTTTTTCACATTAATTATGGTTAAACAAAGGGTATTTGTTAGGAGGAGTCTATTTCTATAGTTTGTGAGCTTGCAAGAAGGGTTGTACAGTTGAGGGAAGAGAATGAATTTTCAAGTTTTCATTTTTCACTCAATAGCATCAATTTTTCCATGTTTTTGATTTTTGTAATCAAATTTATCAAATAAATCCTCCAATAAATCCATTTATTATCCTATTTCCATGCTCACATGTCTCTCAAAAGGTCTAGATTAGCATATTTTAAGGTTTCTTTGCAGATTTTGAGGTTTTTGCAGAATACTAGGTTTGAATTTTAGTCTCGTTATCTCCTCCAATGGTTTCCAATTTCATGTGGTGAGATGGAGTGTTTAAGTTTTACTATATACCACTATCCATGGTCTTGACACACTCCTTAACCTCCTTTCCCACATCCATCTCATCCACCTCATACCATTGTCCTACTCTGCCCTTTTCCACTGTGTTTTCACCTTTTTCCATCTCCATTCTTGTGTTTTCATAATTTTAAACTATCATTTCACCCAAATCTCACATCCATCCCATGGGTATAATGAATAATCCAATGTTAATAATAATCAAGGAATTTTAGGCTTATAGAACACTAAACATAGTCAAAAGTGACCTACAACAATATACAATAGTCAAGGTGTTTGATGTTGTAATAAAGATAGAGAACATGAAAGATACTTGAAGGCATATACACAAGTCACCACCATAAAGGAGAAAAAAATTGACCAAGGATAATTATGATCATGAAAAAATAGTTTTTAGGTTATTCAAGCATCAAA
The DNA here is from genome assembly GCA_037957365.1 of Torreya grandis. NCBI lineage: Eukaryota > Viridiplantae > Streptophyta > Pinopsida > Cupressales > Taxaceae > Torreya > Torreya grandis. Next base: position 1,372,005 of record JARHVA010003538.1, on the reverse strand, counting down.
TATAGTCATAAAAAGAGATAATCAATAGGGTTTTATAGTTAAAGGTTGAACGTTAATGGTTCATCTCTTGTTCAAGTTCAAGAGTTCTTCTTGAGGGTCTAGTATGACCAAGAGGTACTATCCATAAATGAATCATATTAAAAGGGTATAATGAGAATAAATAGGGTTCATACATAAATCAAATATCAAGAAACAACTAATAATACACTACAACAGTGCTATGTAGATAGGGTGAGCTCATAAAAGTACAATGATGTTTCAAAATGAAAGAATATCTTCTTGAAGTTCTATTGTGATCAAAAATTCATAAGTAATGAAAGGTCATAGTCAAATATTTTATCAAAATCATAATCAAAATATTTATACATCAGGCTATTACCTTCATAATCCATACATACTCACCTGCAACCCTCAAAATAAGGTACAATGCTAATTATGCTTGAAGTGGGGTTTAAGAGGTCTTGTTTCACTTTATGAAAGGCCTTATGTGTTTGAAAAGTGCTATAATAGATTGAATATGGATAGGGTAACTTCATTTTTTCATGCCTAATAATGATCTATAGTGCCCTAAAGCACCCTATAGGCATGTTCTTAAAACATTGCCTACTATGATAAAGCCCTTCTTATGCTCAAGGGACCTATCAAAGGTTTGAAAACCTAGGCATTATCTAGTAAGGAATGAAAAGGGAAAAAAGTATGTCAGGTTTACTTTTGAGGATTATGGAAGAGACTAATCTAAAACCTATATAATCTCCTATAGCTAATACCAAAAAATCACCTACAGCCACTCCAAAGAAACCTATAGGCAGCCTTAAAGCTAGACACATAGTCAAGAAGGTGAATTAGTGTATTTAATTGCAATGGATGGAATTAGGTCATCTATAGCTATCAATAAAGAATCATAACCTAAAACCTAAGGCAAATTCATGGAAGAAGATATTTAGTGATCTAGTTCATAGTCAAACACCAAACTTAGTCATCAAAAGGTACCTACATGCTTGTGCCTTGTAGAGAGGCCTAGTTGCATATGATTGGAACTTAAAAGGGTTTCAAGAGGTGAATTTGGATTGACAAAGACATGATTAATTTTGAGAACACGATCATCACAAAAGAGATTAATTAGGGGTGTCTCCATCAAGTCAAACCATGCTAGTGCAATATTCATACCATAGCCTATAGTCATACAAACTTGTAGGTACACTTATAACCATATCTCCATGGTGGTAAAAGCTGTTAGGAGTATTATGGTATCTAGGTATATTATAATGAGAAGTAATATGAGTAATCATTAGTGAGAGGTGAGAAATATAAGGCCAAAACACACTAAAATGCACTCTAAAAAATGGTTACAATCAAGTTTACCCCAATATAAGTACCCTATAGGCCTTTTTTTTGACTGTGTGAGGGCCTTCTTTGAAAAAGGGAGGACTTTTCCATAAAAAAGAGGCCAGTTGAGGAATAAAATCACAAATAAACATGGGTAATAACATCTTCATACATTACTCAATCAAGAATTTAAGATTCATGAGGGCTTGGAAGGTCATAATGATGACTTACAACCACCATAAGGGTAAAACCTTCCTTCAAACTAGTAAGCCAAAAGTGAACAATGGAATATAAGGTTGTTTTATGTCCAAATCATGGGAAATTTAGGTGAATAATATAATGAAAATATCATCCATGGGACATGGAGGAACTCTCAAAGGACCATCTATAACCAGGTTCATTAGACATGTATAGACTATGCATATGTGAAGACTTATAAAGCTTGGTTTGGAGTCAAATGGCTATAAGATGTGTGGAGGAAATTTATTTGATATAAATGGTCTTTAAGAACCTATTGAATATGAAATGGCCACTAAATATTCTCAAACTACATTTATATCCACCTATAACAGTGTAAGCACATTCTTTCAAGCCTAGAATGCTTTGTTTGGAGGTCTAATCATGTTAGAAATAGGGGTAGAGGAGGTTTTAAAACATATTGAAGGGTATAAAGAGAAATTTGAAGATGATTTTGACCTTTAAAACCTATCAGAGACCATGAAAGCAGTCCTAAAATATCAAAACTCAATAAAAAATGTAGATAGTCCATGCACAGGGATCAATTTTGAGAGAAAATTGATGATTCTTAGAGCTATAGGTGGAATTTTGACTTGAATTTTGGTAAAAATGGTAATAATGAATTGAATAATCTTATAAAAAGTTTTAGGGCTATTGGACTAGTAGAAATACTATTTTGTCACAGCCTCCAGCATGTCTGTTTGAGGTCACCATTGGAGTAGGTAGTGTTTGAGAGTGCCACGGTGTTTATAACCTAGATGAAGGTTTGAAAAGCATGGGATGATGTTTTAAATCATAATAATATCATTAAATAATGCCAAAAATCCAAATTGTATGCAAACCATGCTCATTCAGGGTTTTGCAAGCAAACATGCATATAGGCCAAAAAGAGATTTTTGACTTTTCAAGAAAAATAAAATTTTAGAGTGTTTTGATAGAATGGTAAAGACCCCAAAATTATTTTTAAGGATTTGGGAAGAAATGGAAGAGTTATTTTCATCTTGGTGAAGATTTTCACTTTTTGCAGTTTTAGGCACCCTTCCAAGCCTCCTATTTAGATGCTCATATCTTTTACCACGTGAAGAGTTGGGATGAATAATATTATTATGTTTTGAGTACCCATATGTAATTATAATTAAATAATAATTTATTTCATTTGAATAGATATGATTTATGAATAATCATTAAGAGCATAGGCAGCCCAAAATGCAAGTTAAACTCTACAAACAAATTGCCTCCACATGGTAATTTTTCACATATTTTGCATGGGAAACCAATATTTTAAATAATGTTGGGGGGGATATTGTGATACTTATAAATGTAAATATTTTGGGATTTGGAGGTCTGTACTTCATGAATCATTAGTTTGAATATTTAGCTTTAAAACCCTCATAAACCACTAAAAAACTAGTTTTGTGAAAAGTTGATTTTATTGCCATAAAATCATCATGGATCAATATAAAAAAATTTAAAATGTAAATTAAAATTATAAAGGATTACATAAATTTAAATTTGAAAATTGGATATATATGGATGAGGGAAAAATCATGTTGTTTGTGGAAAATAAAATGTAAAATGAAGTATAATGCAGTTCAATGAAAAATAATCAATGGATATCAAATCATAATACTTGTTATTCATACTAAAATATTAATTTGGTCATAAATCATACTATAAGGGCTCTTATTACCTCAATTAAAATGGCTAGTCTACAGGAAAATAGAGCAAAATAGGCCTAGTTAACACTGTTGACTGAATACCAAGAGTTTTCTCATCAAAATCACATATATTGTGATGATAAAAGTTGTTTTAGGTATATTTCATTCTTTTAAAAAGTTTAAATCATGTATTTTTATAGGTTTTAATGAGTCCAAGTGCACAAATTAACTTTTAGGCCTATTTGGCTTGATAGGCCTAATAGGTCAAATGGTCAAGTTTGAGATTGGCATTGGATGGATGTTTAAGGAGATATCTTTGAGTTTAAATTATAATTATCTAATTTTACATTAATATATCATGTGATTTTTATCCTTCAAGGTATCTTTTCATGCAGGGCAAGGCTATTTGGAGTTGACTAGTCTTTCACTTTGGTTGACTAGTTGACAAGTCATGCACCTATCCTTGGTTAACATGTCATTCAAGCCTTTCAAACAATTCCAACTTAGCCTCAAGTGAAGTTAAATAATCCAAGGTTTGGTGTATCATTTAATGCAAAGGGATATCAACTTGTCAACATGGGCCTACCACTCATTTTCCATGCCAAAGAAAGCTTCATGCAAGAGAAGGTCACTAAAAAGATATATTGAAGACTTTGTTATCAAATTGAACTTAGTTTCTTACTTGAGTTAAGATGTAGTTTATCTCCTCTTCTCCTTTGTATAGGAATCTCTTATATATTATTTTCTTTGGCTATATATGTTGGCTTTTTAGACATTTTTTAGGGGGATCCCTCTCTTGGCAAGACTAGACTCTACCAAGATTGAGTTTTGTAACCTTTTCATATAAATTAAAATGATTGTTTTAGATTCCATTATGTTTGTATAGTTTGTAATATTAGTTTGATTTGCATATATGGTAGAAATTTATCCCTTTTCAAGTCTTGATTCGCACCTAGCTACTAGTTTGTTAGATTATGCAAGTCATGTTCAGTATTTGACATCTTTTGGCTAAGAATATAGTGGATATAAGTGGCTAGTTAGTGCCTTAAATCAAGCTTATTCCATCATTTACCTTAGGCTTTGATCACAAATAAAAAATCTTCATGAAATACTAATGCATAGGAGATATTTAGAGTTATAGATTCAATCTTTACTTGTCTAATCAACATTTTAAGAGCTCAAATAGAGTGGATGAACTAGAAATACAAGTGTATCACCAATAGTAAAATAGGATTTCCATTTTAGTTTTATTCTTCCCCTTTTCATCCCAACATTTAGTAGTTTAGTAAGTAGTATAATGTAATACATTAGAGGATCTAGCCTTAGTAAAATCTAGAGGCCTGGTTTGATTTCAGGTGTCCCACAACTCAGATCATTCCAATGTTAATCTAGGTGTTAAGGTTTCAGAGCCAAATCTATCAAGCCTTCAAGTAGGGTGATATTTGGTTAGCTAACAAGTACTTAAAACCTCATGATCTACATAAAAAATAAAAGGAGTGGATAAAATCTATTATTTGAATTTTTGCAAACCCAAGACCATCAACAATGCTTCATGCTTTGTAGTGTTATAGTTTATTTTAGCTAGTGTGAGATTCTTATTGGAAAAGTATATTGGATGGTATAGGTGACCTTCACTTGGTTTTGCAAGGATTGCACCAATGACCATTCTAGATGCATTAACATGGACATGGAAAGGTTTTTTCCAATCGAGTAACTAGAGGATAGGAGTAGTAACCAAATTTTCCTTTAGTCTTTCAAAATCCTCTTTATAAGATCAAGTCCATATGAGATGCTCATTATACTTTAGAAGTTCTTCCAAGGGCATGCAAATATTTGAATGTCCACAAATGAAATTTATGTGATAACCCATATGGCCTAGAAAGGTGTGGACCTCATGCTAAGTCTTGGGTGCTTAAAGGTGAATAATAATAGATACCTTGGTTGGGTCTACTAGAAGTCCTTACTTACAAATAATATGTTTTATGAGAAAACTAAAATGTGTAGTAAATAGGCACGTATTTAAGTTTAATGAGATTTTTAAGACCTAAAAATACTCAAGTGTAAGCCTCAAGTTAAAATAATGGTCTGTGAGAAAACCATAAATTATCTAATCATCTAAATAGACTTGAAGGAACTTATCGATAAAGTCCTTAAAGGCTTCAACTACTATTCATGAAAACACTACTAGGGCATTTTTCAACCCAAAGGTTATGATAGTATATGTAAAGGATCCCCATTCGATGATGAATGTTGTCTTAGGTTGGTATTCTTTAGCTATTTGGACCTAATGTAACCCCAAGAAGCCATCTGTGAAGGTATATACCTCACATCCAATAATACCCTCAATAATCTCCTCCATTAATGGTTTTGGGAAGGGATCAATTACATAGGATGAATTAAGCATTTAGTAGTCCATGTAAATATGGATGCATCCATCCTTTTTGATACTAATCACCATAGGATGACCCATTCAGATTTATCCATGGGGGTGATTACTCTGGCACACATGTTATCAATTTACTCTTTGATGCACACCCATAGATTGGGATTTATTCTATATGGTCATTTTCTAATTAGTTGAGTGCCATCAACTAGCTTGATATGCATCTTCCCTAAGGATGGGTGGAATCCCTTCATTGCACTATAGTTTCTTGGGAAGACATCCTAATATTCTTTTATAAATTTAAAGATTTTTGAAATCTCTATGTCAATACAATATTTTTCTATCATCACCATCTTTGGTTATTGTTCCATGCTAATGTTGTGCTAAAAAGTCTAAATAGGTCCATTATAGGGGTTGTATCAGCACCTATACCCTAAATAGTTATTGTGAAAACATCCATATGAACATATAAATGGTTAGAAAATAGGTTGAGTGGAGTGGATACTTGACCTTATTCCACTTATACCATAAGATTTTTTTTCCCTAGATGAATTTCTTCATATTTGTCTTACTCAAGAACTAGTGTGGGAATAAGAACTAGGGATGTCAATGGTTCATTGACTAAGTGTAGGGGTTCTTTAGGGTCCTAATGGATACTCCTCAAGAATTATTCTATGGGAATTGGGTCACCTATAACTACTTCACACATGGTTTGGAGAGTAAGGTGTAAATCAATCCTCAGTGAAGAATAAGATAGTGTCGAGTTCATGTTCTCCTTTAGTAAATGCCAGGACCTAGTACCCATGAGTCTCTCTTCATGAATGTACCATGCTCACTCCCAAGTGCATAAAGTGACATAAAATTCATGCACCCATAGATATTATGTTATTAATGATTATTTTCTTCTCCACATTATTTCACGAGCTTCTATGTGGGGCTTAAGTGATTGTACTTCATTGTAACTAATTATTCCCTTTAGTTTGTTATCATGATGAAACTAGTGGTGTGAGGATGAGTTCATATGATCCCAATGGAGGGGTCATTCATAATGGGTTCACCACCATTGTGAAAATATGCCATCAAAGAGATGGACCATAGATCATATACAATCTACATCGATGTGCTAAAACTCTTCAAGGCATTGAATGAAGTCTTAGACTTCTATCTGCCCATAGAACCTTAGAGTCTCATTGAGTCTTTTGAGTGTTATTTATATGATAGGTTCCCTCATGACCTGGCTAGTGATAAGGAGAATGAGCTTGTGTCATTTATTTAATTGGTGAAACACATTCTCTTGGTTGTTGATGGTACTACATACTTTACCAATGAGGTCATAGTCACCATAAGCCCAAAAATTACAAGCATTACGTGTAGTGTCAAAAAGGGATTGAGTATCTAACCATCAAAGAACACCATCTAGAGTGGGATCTCTTTGTTCATTATTCCTTAGAGTTACATTATATATGTGGTTTATGTCTTGATCAACATTGGCAGGCTCTATGTAAGGAGGTGTTTGTTCTTGATCTAGTGGTATCACAACATGTTGATCAATGTTCTCAAAACTAATGTAGCACTTCTTAAAGATCAAGTTTACATTGTTCTCATATCACCAAGGTTATCCCAATAGAGATATGTAATCATCAACTTCAACCAGTTCTAGAACCTCAAAATCTACCTTGAAAGGCATGTTAAGTATGCCAATTGTTACATTCTTAAGGACCCCAATAGGTAATGCATGAGTCTTATTTACCATAAACAAGATATGTGGTGAAGTCTATAGTGATAGACTAGCTATATTACACCATAAATCATTGGTGAGGACATTTAATTCTATGTTAGTGTCTATTAATATGTCCCATACCCATCCATCAATGGTATCATTAACCAATATTTCTCAATATTCTAAAGGAGAAGAGGATCTAGGAGTGTCCTATCATAGAGAATGATTTAGAAAATAATCCTCACTCTGCATAGTGACTTGAGGGTGAACCTCATTTGGTACTCAATCTTTATTCTTAAGAAAAATGCTTATATATGGGACAATATATTCATCTATCATGCACTTACATAATTCTTAAAAGTCATCACATGCCATATTTTGAGGCTCAACCTCCCTTTGTACAATAGTGTGTTGTAATACTTCTTTGTCTATTAAGAACTGAATATCTCCCTTAAGTTCTCATATTAATGCCATCATATCTTAAAGGACATAATTTTAATAGTGGGACATCAAGATACTTTCTTGCTCATGGTTCTTCACGTTGCACTTTCTAGATGGGATTAGAGGTAGACTGAGTCTATCCCCCACTATGAGTGGTAATGTTTACTTGTTGAACTATAAGTATGCTTGAGTAGGTACACCAATCTGGTTTGTCAATTCAAATCATAAAAACACCCTTTTCATTCCATTCCTTGGTGATATCCATGTATAAGTCAAGGCACTCTTCCAATCGGTGGTCCTTTTAAAAAAAAACACATGTAAGGTATTCTGGACAATCTCATTGGTAGTAGTTTAGAGATCCACATTTATAACATGTCCTAAATGGTAATTTAACACCTCCTCATCATTTTCCTCTTCCTTATCCATGGTATCCACCATTGTCTTGATAGTTAGCTATATAGGTTTGGTATGTAATTTACACTCATGTTTAATGGATGTTACTAATCAAATGGTAGTCATTAGTGTCATGCCTATAGGCATCATAGATCTTAAAATAGTAAAACACCTTAGTTTATGTAACTTGATATATAAGAGGACAAGAGTATACATCATGTTATTCATAATCAATTTCACATGTCTATTTAAGTACCACATGAATGTTCTTATGTAGGTAATTATTCTATGTATGCCTTTCAGATTCACAATCTGTGCACCAAACACCACTGCATGTATCATGTGCATTATTAGCTATCAAATTCTCCATATTCAATTACATTAAATCTATATGGGATTCCATGAAAGGACTGATCATAATATCAATAACTCCAACTACCTTAGCATGGGGAGCAACTTCTAAATACTTGTGTGGGCTAGTGAAAGTCTATTGATTTAATGTTTATTAGATAGTAACAATACTCCCACAAACCATTATGTATGTTTAGTAACACTAATCTCAAATGATAGTTTAGATTATAAAGTCTTAAACTATGCATCATACTTGTGCACACTTTCAATAAGTCCTTGATTTATATCCTTTAACATAGCTATGCTCTGTTGCTCAAATTTAGGAATGACAAAATCTTGAAGGAAGGTCATTTTAAGTTTATCATAATTGACCACCACTTTTTAAGGGTATATATTTCAATACCATTTATATGTTCATTCCAAAAGAATTATTTCAAACTAGGTAGCCTTATACTTAGAATAAGTAATGCCTCGTACCCTCTAAATTAATTCATATTTGTGGACATGCTCAGTTCCATTCTCCATGCCCTTATATTCTAGAAAGATTTTTATTTCATAGTATGCCATAGTTGGCCAAGGTTCTTAAATGGGTGGTTTTTAATAACCTCTAGTAATTATCCCTTGAGGAATAAATCCACTACCCCTTATACCACCTCCAATAGTAGTGCTCATGGTATGGGGTGTGGTATTCAGTTGATTAGTAAAATTAGGGCCTTTACTCTATCTTTGTAGTCCTAGTCCACTAGGCAATCCAAATTTCACCATATGATTCCCTTGACGAGGGAAATAAAACATTAATTCTAAATGAGTGTCAAAAGACTTAGCTCTAGTATCTCTTACTGGTTTAATCTCTTATTCCAAAATGTCTATTTCCTAATTGTATATGTATACTCTATCTAACTTAAGATCATGAGTACACACTACGGTTGGGGATCTAGGTTGGTTGAGATATGGTTCTTCAATTACCATCATCTAACTAGTTTCTCCTTCATATGATATTAGTGACACATGACATGACTCAAAAGTGATGGAGTTCTTGTGTATTTTCACTTCCATGAAGATCCTAGCAACATTCCTTAAGTTATTTTGGTCTCTTCCCACACTACTAACTCCTATAGTCCTCTATCAATCTTCATCATGCTTTCATTTCTGTAATATATAATAACTGGCTACCATTTTAAAACCACAATATTATACCAACTCCTCTTCTCCCCTTCCAAATGTGTAGCTCATGAACAAGAGGATTTATCTCTCCATTGGTTTAGTCTCAAGTCCAAGATCAATAAATATCTTGTTGATTTTTAAAGAAAAAATCCTAATATACTAGCCACATGATTCTTGAAGGAATTAGAACTTGGATTCTTTAGGACATGAATATGTAGTTATAGAATACTCTAGAATGTAGTTGTTCAAAACTCATCTCCACCAAATGTTGATAGTTCTCATCCATGGAGTTCCAAGTCATGTTAAATCTCTTTGCCACTCTAGCATCCAATATTGTCTCCATACAAAATTCCTTGATCATCCTTGAGCAAATGTCGATATATAAGTGTGTAAATGAACTGGGATTTCAATAAATAAGGTTTCATACAATGCATTATAGAGCACCTGCTCTACCCACTATCATGAAAATATTCCTAATTCAAGGTAGGTAACTTCAAAGTTATCTTTAACACTAGTAATCCATTTTTTTATATTCTCAAGAGTAATACAATCAAACATTTTCCATTGTTGAACAAGTGCTATGGGTCCTAGAAATAGAACCAAAATGTTGGGTTTTCTTTGGTAAATATAGAATCAGTGTTAAAGGCTAGCCTAATGAGCCAGTGAACTATCCCTTTTATGTAAGATTTAATTATTTCACATTCACCTAAAGTGCACAGCTTGATATCAATTCCTGTAGGTGTTTCAGTTAATTTTCACTCATTTATTAAGTTTAAAAGTAAATAATGAAACTAGTAATAGGGTGTGTAGAAGAATACTTGGTAAAGTGTGCATGTGAATCTAGATGATGTTTGGAAATCCTTTTTGGCAAGGAAGGAATAACCTATAGATAAAAAATACACTAGAAAATAGGGGTTATTAGTAAATAAATGAGTGGACTACCTAGCATGAGCTAGATCCAAGAAGCGTATTGATTTTTAGGAGGTCATCAATCCACTATTATAATAATTAAGTTAGAAATGATAAATTAAAGATCTACTTGCATAAGATAAATGAAGTGTAATTCAAAGAAAGTAGAATGATAGTTAATAGAAAAGTAACCCAAAGTATCAAAGCTGATCAATACTTATTCTAAAATGGTCAAGGTCTAGTTTAAAAATTCAAAAAGGTACTATAATCAGGTATAAATAGAGAAAGTTGGGTTTGACTAAAGGTTATGAGGCTAAAAATAGCTTATTGGGTTTTTATGCCACAGTGACTCTTAGTAGTTAGGTGAATCATCGATGGTTTAGGTTGATCATCAGTGGTTATATAACCATTGATAGTTGAGGTGACCATCAATGGTTGTGTTAATTGTCGATGGTTACTTGTGTAACTATGGAATAATCCAAAAAGAAATTATAGATTGGGTATTTGGGTAAATAAATGTTTTTTATGGGGCTAAGGGGTGGAAAATAAGATATTGATAGGTCTAGGAAGGTTATAAATAAGATAAATCAATGAAACAAGTGAAGGATACCTAAAAATTATGGGTGGAAGGTTAAAATAATTTGGCTAGAGTGACAATACTTCATCTTTTGAAATTAATTTTGATAGAGTTTCAGGTCTTTGGTGATGTTTCTTACTTGTTGAAGGATGCTAGATACCTATATGTAAGTGATCTTGGATGCAAGATTATGGATTGTTAATTGTGGATCCATTTCACTTCCTCTTCTTCTCATTTTATAGGATGAAGTTTCTAATTGGGATAGAGGAAGTTAATAATTTAATAGGGAGATAGAGTTGCTAATTCATGATGTTTTAAAGTTAGTTTTAAAATCAAGTTACCATTTAGGAAGATACTTATCTTGCATAAAGTTATCAAAGCTTTAAACCTTTAAAGCAGGCTTAGAGACCTAACCATCGATGATCAAGCTAACCATCAATGGTCAGGATAAATATTGATGGTCAAGGGGATAGAAAAAATGGGTTAAATAAAATAAAAAGGGGTGAATTAAATAGTTTAGTCAAATGTGTTTAGTTAGGGGTTTGATAGGGTCAAGTCGGTAAATTGTTTTAATTGAATACGTGGTCCACTAGACACAACATCATATGAGGTTTAAAAGGTAGTTTGACATCAAAATTTGTCATGTGTAGTTTTTGAGTGTCTACATTTTTCCCCTTTTTTATGTGGCTTTGATCTAACAAGCTGTTGAACAAAAATAGATTGTTGGTCAAGGTTTAGTTGCCCCAAGTATGGGAGGAGGTGTTCCCCCTCAAACTAGGAGTTGATGAGGTGGAATAAAAGTTAGGGTAGGGTTTGATAAATGGTAAATGGGTAGGCACAAGGTGGATGACATAAAAAGGTTAGACATTTGAGACACAAACATACATATAAAATACAACTAAGGGTGATAGTCATGATCACATAAAGACTAAAGTTGCCAATGTTGGTAAAAATAAGCATGATTCTAGAGGGCTATATGATAGGGGTAACTAGTCCATAGTGTTGGTCATAGCTAATCAGGTTAGGCCTATTAAGCCATCTAAATAGGGTTGATGTTGCTTTCAAGTATCCAAGGTATGAAGTACTCTGATGAAAAAACATAATTGGTCATGTTGTGTATGAGGTGGTGCAAAGTTTAAAAGTTCAACATGGTAAGGTTGGTCAATGCAGTCATAATGACCATGCAAAGTTATAAAAAAATAAGTGAATTATCTAGGTCAAAAATGAGCAATGTTGAGGTGGATGTGGTGTAATTATTAGTTATGGGTTGGTTGTGAATAGATGAGTTGACTCTATATGCACTAGGCAAGTGGATGCTGCCTACATAGTTCTATGGACATAATATCCAAAAGAACTTCAATCCAAACATAGTTATTCAAAAAGGTTGGTAGTGAGATGGGGTTTAAAAGTGAGAACCTGACCATTGATAGTTAGTGGTTTCCCTAGAGTAAACCATCGACGGTCACCCTAACCATCAATGGTTAGGAAAACCCTAAAAAGTTGAGAAGATAAAAGTAAAATGTGAATGTGATTTTACCATTTTGAATTGTTTGGCATTTGTGCTCTGGGTAATTTGGGTGATTTATCATTTGTGTAGTAAACATGTTGAGTTGGTGATAGTGGATTAGGTGATAGCATGATGGAGGAGACCATGGTTTGACTAGATGGAGGGTGGATGAAGGCATGGCTAAGTGGTAGGACAAGGGATTTAACCATGGAATTGATCATAGAATGAGGTAGGTGTTGTTGTGAATTTGATAGTATAGTTAAATGTGGTGGGATAAAATTATATTTGAGTATGTTGAATTAGTGGGGTAGGCATTTAAAAATTATCTTGGGCCATGATGCCTTAAGTTTAGGTTTTTATTGTTTGTAGATAAATTAGTAGCAAAAATAGAGATTGGAAGGGTGTGTTAAGAGTGTAATGGGTTATGTAGAATGTTAGGTACAAAAATTGGGCGATTTAGGTAATTTTTAGAGTTTATGTGAGTTTGAGGGTTTGAGTTTCACCATCGATGGTCACACACAGTGACCATTGATAGTTCAACTTGACCATCATCGATCAAATGTAGGGATAAAAAGGTCCCTAAGGGACCATTGATGGTTCAAAGAACCATCGGTGATTGAAGTATTTGTGGAAAGGCTTGATAAAAGGTGTAAAAAAAAGTTTGTGTGGAAAAGTTGTAGAATTGTGTTAGAGTAAGAATGTTAGTGTAATAAGTGTATTGTAGTTTTAGAAGTAGTGAAAAGTTAATAAAAGGTTTAAATACTAAAATGGCTAAATTGATAGTGGTTAATATTGATAAATGGGTGGAAAAGGTTAAATTTGGTCAAAATTGATTCAAAAAGTGATAAAGTAGAAGTTATGTAATAGAATTATTTTAGGTGTTCAAAATGATGTTTTGAGGGTTGGGATTAAATGGTTAGAAAATCATTTGGGAGAGAGGTACATTGTGTGTAAGGGATAGGTGTGGGTGATTTTGATAGGTAAAATAATATATGTAATAAGGGAGGGTAGAATAGATTAAAAAATATAGGTGTAAATCTTAGAGTGACATATAAAATGAATTAAGCATGCTAATATTATTATGTGTTTATGATGTAGGCACATGATTGGATTTAGATGAAGGATGGAGTCCATAAGATTTTCACCAAGGTGTGGAATGAAATGACCATAAAGGAGTGGAGGCACATGGAGATAGTTGGCCTAGGGGATATGATTCACTATCGACACCTACCATGGGATTTGACCATGATCATCATGTTCATTGAGAGATGGGAACTAGTGATGAACACTTTCATATTGCCTACTAGAAAGATGACCATCCTATTAGAGGATATGATGAGGATCACATGGATAACCATTTAGGGGGAGTCCATCTATCATATTGAGAGTGAGGAGTGGGACTACCACATGGATCTCCTATATGGAGTAGACTAGGTTCATGCTAGGTGGTATGCAGGTGGGTTTGGGATCAAGCCATTATACCAAAGGGCCCCTAGGGATGTGTTTATTGAAAATGATGATGATGGTAGTGAATTGTTTTGAATTACTATATTTCAGCCAAAAATGATTTTCATACCTACTACTGGTGGTATTGGTGGAGATATTGCTAGTTAGGATGGTGTTTGGATGGGCCCTAATGCTATTAGTCTATATCTATAGGGAACTTTGGGCCTTCCAAGCACATAGATAGAATGGGATTAGTGTCTATTTCATGTATCATTGTTGTGCATATGAGTAAATTCAAGTTGTGATACCATTAGGGATACCATGGGATGAATTTAGCTAGGATCCCTACCTAATGGTTTTTATGAGATGGAGAGGTAACTATGTTTTGATAAGGGTAGGTGGAGGAGCTAGATATATTGACTATTTTTAGGATGCTTTGGAGGGTTTGGTGGTAAGAGATTGATATGGAGGTCATATGTGGGCTATCTTAGTTGGCTCGAGTATCATTACCACACATTATCCTTACAAAGATGGGGAGATTGAGTTGATCCCCTTAGATTGAGTGTGGTGGTAGTTTGGATTAGTAGAAGGGATCCCACCAGATTTCCATTGATATAGGAAAGAGGAAGCTAAGTTCTTACTCCTAGAGCTGTAGTCATAGGATGCCATTTTAGACTAGGAGTTGTTAGCAAGAGCTCCCATAGATGATGCTAGTATTATAGATGGATATGTAGCTTGGTACCAGGGTAGATATGTAGGATTGACTTTAGATGGGGTGGTAGGGGGTAGCATCTTATGGATGTGGACCTTTTAGGGACACCAACATAAGATGGTTAGGTGATAGTGGTATTGGTAGTAGCATAGCCTAGATTATCAAGTTACAAGGATAGGTGGTCAATTTATAGGCACAGATTATCACCTTATAAGGGAAGATTTCTATAGTGATGGGTGAGTAAGATCAGGTGAGGATCTCTCTTGGATTACTGACTTAGGAGAGATATTCATTGAGATAGAGGGTAATATTAGTCATAGTAGTAGTAGTAGTAGGGGGACCACCTGACATATTATAAAGACATGGTACCTAGTCACCATTGAGGAGCTAAGATATTATGAGGTGATAGTGCTAGCATAGTTTCTATTGGAGATGAGATATGGAGAGTACAGGGATAACCTAGCATGGGGTCCATATATAACTACTCCATGATAGTGGGATTTGATAGTGGGGAAAGCAAAGATTTTAGGGCTGCCACCACTAGATGGTAGTGCAGGTGCAGATAGATCTAGTGATAGTGGTGCAAGTGGACCCATCGATAGTGGTGCTCTAGGGGCCTAATATATGGCCTTATATATTATATGATTTTGATTTTGATATTGGCCTACATGTTGATGATGTGAGATGTATATGAGTAAGAGAGACATGGATACATTATTTCATGTATTTCCTTGTATATGATGATTATATGTGGATTATGCTAATTATATTATTGACATTTGATTATATTGATGACATGTTGACATATGACATTATGATGATGTTTTAATGTTGATGATGTTTAGTTGATTATGTATTGATGCATTATGATGATGATGATATATATGTAGATTATGATCAAGATGTGGTTATGTTTATGGATTATGGATTACATATATGATGTTTTAGGTGTAGGTTTATTATTAAATCTTTAGTTTAGGCATTTGATGATGGATGTGATGGATGATGATGACTATTTGTCTATATGATGATGTATTTGACAACATGTTTTCAATCAAGATGTTTTTTGTTGTTTAGTTTAGTTTACACATGATCATGAATAGTTGATAAATAGATTTTGTTATTATTTTATAAGATGATTATGACAATGTGATTTATAGATTGGATGAGGATATAATATTCATAGATAAGATGATATTTTGGATTTATTGTAGGATGATGTTTGATGAGGACAATATGTTGTTATGATGTTATAATGGTATGTTGTGATTATAGTTTTTCATGTTTTTTTTATGGGTATGATATGGTTTATATTTATTCTATTCATGGTTCATAACTTTATGATTGCATTGATGATAATAATGGTTTCATGTTTGAATAAGATATGTGATATGAATAAATAATGAAATCACATAAAGTAGGTGTAGGTAACAAACTAAATATGAGAAAGAGATAAGAGTTATGAGACATACATCCATATGAACTAATAGAGGGAAAAGAAAAGGCATGATGTTTTAGGTTGGCAAGGACCTAATCACAAGATAACATAGTTTGATTGACTTAGTGAATGTAAGCTATTGAATTCTTTGCATGAGCATACTTTGATTAAGAAAGGGATTAACAAGGATTTGAATTAGAAGAGAGTAGGTTAGATCACAGAGGTCATGGAATATGATGTAGATATCAAGGTCACTAAACTAATTCAAGGGAAGGGCTTGTGTGAGCACATGGTGAATGATATCCAAGAGGATAAAAAGGATATTTTGGTGACCCAAGATAGCTCATAGGTAGGTGCACCTCTACTTAAAAAGAGTTGGCTTCAAGACATGACTCACTTATTGACAATAGGAGAATGTTCCCAAGGTCTGGATAGATCCAAAATAAGGTATTTTAGGATTTAATCCATAGCTTATGCATTAATTCATGATGTTATTTTTAGAAATCACCTCAATGAAATAATCCTTAGGTGCATATATGATGATCAAGTGGTAAGGCTATCATAGTAGTTTCATGATGGACCTGTAGGAGGTCATTTTGTACCTAGAACAACAACAACAAAGGTAATGAGGGATGGTTATTACTAGCCCAATAATTTCAAGGATTCTCATACATGGGTTAGAAAATACCAAAAAAATTCTCTCTTTGTAGGGTATCATAAATTAATAGCCCTTCTACTCAATCCAATTCAGATGGAGAAACCCTTTATGCAATGGGGATTAGACTTTATAGGGCGATCAATCCACCATCAAGTTTAGGGCATAAGCAGGTGCTCACCATAACTAACTACTTCACCAAGTGGGTGGAAGCCATTTATTTGAAGAAGGATAATGAGGTTATAGTTTTATATTTTTATGATAGCATTGTAACTAGATTTGGTGTTCCAACCACCATAATTTTAGATATGCATTAACATTCCTTGGTATGAAGATAAGTGAGTGGGCTCTCAAATTTGGCCATGTACCTCAACACTTATTCAAACTACTATCCTTAAGGAAATGGACTAGAAAATTCCACAAATAAGAACTTGTTAAGGATCATCAAGAGGACCATGGAAGAGAATCAGATAATATGGCACACCAAGTTACGGATAGCCTTATGGGCAAATAGAGTGAGCCTTAAAGATACCATTGGAAATTCTCCATATGTTCTTGTGTATGGAAGGGAATACAAATTGATTATCTCTCTTGAGGTACCTACATTAGAGTTATCCCATCAGCTTGAGTTGATGGAGGATGAGCCCATGAATGTGAGGATGATATAGCTCATGATGCTGGAAGAAACCAAGGACCTTGTTATTAAGACTTTGGAGTCACATCAAGCCTAGGTCGAAAAGGAATTTGACAAGAGAGATACATTAAGGATTTTCAAGGAAGGGGACCTAGTCCTCAAATGGGACTCAAATAAGGCCAAACTAAGAAACCATACCAAGTTTGATAGCTTGTGGAGTGGTCCTTATTTGATCTATGGATGTAGGGAACACAATGCTTTTCAGCTTGCCCAACTAGATGGTGATGTACTGCCCATCCCAATCAATGGAATTCATTTGAATATTTTTTATTATAAGAATTGTATCTAGTATATCATAGTATTCATATTAGATTATCTTTTAGATTTCCTCTAAGTGCCTTGTGCACATTTTCTTTCTATTGCATGTTTTCTTTTCAATAAGTTCCTTGGGAACTTTATTATTCTATTTTATTGTATTCTTGTCATTTTAGAGAAGGTTTCAGATAGGGATAGCCTTGTTTTATATTCATGACTATTTTATATGCCCAATGGACCAATTTAAATCCACTAATCTTTCATAACATGCATGCAACCCCAAGATGTTACCAAAAATGTTGGCTAAATTTTGGCCCACATATATAAATTGACATTGTATTAAATATTTCAAAGGTCTTGGTATGGAGAAATAATTTTATAAAATTTCATGTTGAATAAAGGACCCAAATTTATAGATGGAATGAGTGGCCCAAGTATCTCAAAATTGCTCACAAAACTTTTTAAACACTTTAAGCTTGTTTAAAGTACAATCTAATTTATCTACAAAGCAAGGAACTAGTTCTCAAGTAGGTTTCATGGTATTAAAGCAATTAAAAGTCATGTAAAATCCTTCATAGTCCTCAAAAAATCATTTAAATCTTTAAAGGTTCAAGAAAAGGTCCCTAGCATAAGCTTAAGTGAGCTAGACCATTATTAGGATGTCACATAGGAATAAATGGACCAGTTTACTTACACATTTTATAAATGTGATAAAAAATATTAATATGACTAATTTATCACATTTAATCAAATTTATTCATGATAGGAACATTCTCTACAAGTTTCATGTCTGCATGAGCTTTCTAGCCTAAGTTATAGAGCTTTAAAGTGGAACCTATAAAGAAAGATGTCTGCTTGAGTGTCAATTTTGAGCTTTGTAAAATTTCTATTTGGGT
The DNA here is from genome assembly GCA_037957365.1 of Torreya grandis. Lineage (NCBI taxonomy): Eukaryota > Viridiplantae > Streptophyta > Pinopsida > Cupressales > Taxaceae > Torreya > Torreya grandis. The sequence continues at coordinate 1,353,243 of JARHVA010003538.1, read as the reverse complement.
TCAAAATGTCCTTAATATATTTAAATTTGATCAATATCTAATAGTATACATGAGCTCACATATTTACTCCTAATATCTAATTGTTCATGCTAGGGTCAAACAAGTCAAATGATCACTAGGTTAAAATACATTAAAAGGCTACAAGTTGGACAAGACCCTATAGTGCAAGTTTATCAAGTAAAGATATAATGGTGAATGTTAACTAATAAGAAGGTGGGTCAAAGCTAGATCAATTATCAGTATTTAATCATACCAATGATTTGATGGTGTGAGCTTGACTGACAGGAAAGTAGGCCCAATGAGATCAAATTCTCATGTTACTTCATAAATTATGATCTAACAATATGAGTTAAAGTTAGAAAGTTATTGGATCTAGATCAAGGGCTCACATTCATTTATACATAATGATCCAATAGAGTGAGCAAGGTCAACAGGGTCAACATATCTCAAGGATAGGTGAGAGGTTACCGAATGGCATAAGCATGTAAGGTTTATACAAAAATAAATGGTCCACATGTATCTCATATAAATTAAATCAATGAGTGAATTTAAAAGTCAAAAGACTAAGGGACCTTCAATGGGAGATTGACCATTTGACCAGGGTAGAACCCAAGAAATCAAGTCTTGTAAGGTCATTTTTTTGCCATTAGAGCTTGATCAAATGCCATAAAAAAGACACAATGATGTAGCTAGGAATCAAGAACATAAAGGTATTCCATCAAAGCCTAATATAAACCTCTGGTTTGAGGGTTTGTGACACATATATTTCATTCTAAAACTATGTTCACCATTATTTAAAGAAAGATCCCTATATATAAAGAGCTCTTAGTTTCTATGGATGCTCAAAGGCAAAATATACCTTTTATACCTGATAAAGATCAAAGCTATATAGTCTATAGGTCTGCATTGATATAGGAGACTATAGGAAAACTAATAAAGGAGATTGGTTTTTGGTCTATAAAAATATCTAGTTATAGATTTGATCAAGGGTAGATGTATAAGGATAATGTAAAGGGTCCTCATCTATCAACTTGACCATATTTTTGACAAGCAACCACCTAAAGTAGGAAAATCCATGTTTTTGTCAGATCCATGAGAATGAAAGTTTTTTATTTAGTGGGATATGTCATGAAGGATTAAGAAAAATGATATAGTGGTTGGGACTTACATCTAAATGCGTTTAATGTATCCTCAAAATATTTGGGGACTTTCCCACTTAGCAAGCCATGAGTAGTGTCCTAGTTGATCAAAAAGGTGGAAAGTCACTCATTAAATTAAAAGGTGGAAGCTCAAGCCTAATCAATGATTAGGATGGTGTGTTCCCTCTCTGATAGCGTGCTCTCATGTGCTCCCTCATCCTTTCTCTCTCCCTTATCCTATATGTCCTAGTCTCATTCCCATTATGGGGGTTCTTAGCTCTTTGAATTTTTTATTCTTTTCTAGGACAAGGATACTCTTTGAGACTCTTGAAAAAGTGTGATCATTTGATATGGTTAAACTATCAAAATATTGTAAGAACTACCTTTTGAAGTAATATGATCAACTCTTTACCTATCTCTTATCTTTAATTAGTTCTTAGTATGCTTGTATATGGTGAATTTGTGAAGGAGATTATTCTTAGTTTACTATCCTTCTACTTGCCTATTTGAAGGTGTTTTCAAGATAACTGTTAGGTCTAGATTAGTGTTCTACTTGGAACCTCTTCTATGAAATATTTATGTAGTTAGTGAGATTGTGAGGTTGTGTGAGCCATAATTGTCTTATGTTGATCCAATGTAGGTTCAAGCTTATATGAGTGCCCATTTTACTTTGGTAAATCACCCTTTTAGCCTTCTTAGGATCCCTTAAACCCCTTTTAACCCTTTTCTTAGTGATTTACATAGTTTAGGTGAGAATCAAAAGGAATCTGGCCTTCTCTAGAGGATTAACCCCATCATAGGTGACCCATGGCCTAGGGTTATTCCCATTATGTAGATAAATTAGAGGGAGCCTAAAGAACTCTCTCCAAGGGTGTATATTGAGCCTATAATAGTTCTATAATAGGATCTCATTCATCATAACTCATGAGAGGATTATTGGATAAAGGTGTGTAGTGTTGTAATAAATCCTTTCAAGGGGGTAGGATGTGCAATTAAACTTATGTTGATAAGGTATTTTTGGTTTAGGTTGGTTGTATCTAGATTTTGTTGACCGTTTTTAGTCCCTATGGAAGATTAGTGTCTAATTTAGAAAAGGGCTTTGGGATTGATTTTAGGCTTCCAAGTTCAGTCAAAGTTTAGAAAAAATGAGTAAGTCTTTGACTTAGTGTATTTTTAAATAAGGATGTAGGTATTCAAAAAAACTATTGAGGGAAAATGTTGTGAAGCTTGTCACTAAGAAAAAATGTTGAAGGAAAAATAAGGGTCAAAGTTTGCATGCAAAATCCCATGCCAAGAAAAAATGTTAAAGACCAAACGCCTTCATAAAGATTGTTCAAAGTTATGTCTTCAAAAAAAAGTGTGTTGGATAATTTGGAACATTTGTTCTAGACAAAGATGCCTGAAACACAAGTCCCAAAAAAAATGATTAAGACTTCATGATAATTGTTAAAATTTTAGTATTTAGGTAAATTATATTGAATAGTCATATATTTTGTTATGAATAGAAATGTCAAGGTCAAAGACTGAATGAGATCTACAAAGAAGAAAGTATTTCAAGACTTAGTCAATTAGTAAACCTTGATTAGAGCCACATGTCAACATTTTATATCCTTATGCCTATTCAAAAATTCCTTTTAGACCTAGCCATTTAAACAATGTTCTAAGCAAGTGGGTATGCAAAATGAAGCCATGTGGAAAATTTTTGGAAACCTAAAGACCTAAAACCATCCATGTAGTTGATTGAATCTATCAGAACAATGGGTAATCATGATTATACCATGTGGAAAAATATTTTTTCATTAATGAAGGATGGCTTACCAATAGCTTCTTTCCTTTCTTCAAACTTATTTAATTTTTTAAGGATATCCCGCAGTCACGTGTCAACATTCTACATTCCCAGTGTTATTCAAAAGTCTTTTAATTCTTAGTCATTTTTTGTAAAGTTTACCCAAGTGAATTACACATTATTAGAGATATGAACTTGTGGGATAGAAGGATACTTAAACATGTTTTGATCCCACCAAACCAATGCCCTAAAGACATACATATAAATGTAAAACAAATGGGAAAGTAGGTAGGTGAGATGTTTCCATGTGTCACAATACTATAAACTTGGCATCTCATAGATGTTCATATAGTTTCAAATCCCCTTGTTAAGTAGGTTAGTAGGATGACACCACATGTCAAAATCCCATTTCTCTATAGCTCCAAGATGGTCTGTGTAAGCCCAATAGTGTTTTAGATCCCTAGGCAAGTGGGTGTGCAAAATAATTCCATGTGGAAATATCTTGCTTCATCTTAGGGGAATAGTTATCATGCACTTAATATATTTGACCAAGAAATAAATGAGTAATAAGAGGAAATGCAGCTTGAACCTACCCTCAAGGAGTTTGTTGGCATCTATGCTAATACTGTGGAATAAAATTTGATAGTCTATCTGACTGTCAAAATCCAAAGATCAACTAACTAAATTGATTCTTAATAATCAATCTTGAGTGGCTCAATGCATTAACCATGTCAAAAATTAATATAAATATGGGAAACATTATGATAGGGTAATGGAATCTGGTCATATTCATCATTATATTAAATGCATCCATAAGTAGATAGAAGAGAACTTATAAGCTGAGGTGATATGGTAGGTAGTTATGTAGGCATGGCCATGGAATTTTTGAAGAGATTACAACTTCCTCAACCTCTATTCCCTTCTCATGATTCAGGTTATAACTACCCTGTTAGTGGGAAAGACTGAGTCAGACCTTGATCTCCAGATATTTTGCCTATTTAAATAGGCATAATTATCATTATAGGGAGGACTCATTATAGCACAAAAATGTTGTATAAATTGATCCTCAATCTAGGTATGGTGAAGCCCTGCTTTGATAAACAGATATATTTTTCCTTATAAGTAAATACATGTTGATTTCTAACCTTTTCAATAATATAAATAGTGTATGTCCAAGTTGGTTTGATGAATGTCTGTGATAGTGTCTACAACTTCCTTTAATTTTTCCTATATTTTACACTTTTTTAGGTTATTAGTCATCTTAGTAGGTCATATGAAGTGTGTCACATGGTCTTACAATGTCTTACTATGGAAAATTCACTAGTGTCTCTAATGAGACATCTTGTTCATTCCTCTCAGCTAATGTCTTGACCATAATCTTCATATAAAAACATTGATGCTTAGAGACTTGTGTGGAGTTGTGCAATAGGTTTCAGTTCTTATTCATGTTCTTAGTGTAGCATTAGCAAGTGGAGGATACTATGTTTTGTGCATTTATTTCTTATTTTCATTTATGTTCTCTTTCTCTTTTTTCATTGTAGTTTAGTAGTTTAGTGTAAGTATTGGATGATCCATCAGGGGTAATCACCCCTCTTAAAGGTTCACTCCAACCATAGGTCACCCATAACCTTGGAGTGTTCCCATTGTATCATCTAAATGAGGAAGGCCTGAATAACCTCGTTAAGAGTGCAATTTATATAGATAATAGGTTGATTAACATTAGGTGATGTGGTTGTGGTGTTAAGTGTTTCTTGTGGTTGGGTAGAATAAATACTATTTGAATTTTTATGGATGTTTTCTTAATGTATGAAATTTAGGGAAAGAGTAAAATTTATATCAATGGTATGAGAGGTAAGGTCAATTTATGTTGTTGGGGGTGATGCTTAGATGTGTGTTTATTCCTCATACCCCAATTTTATGAGATGGGATGGGGAAGTGTCTTGAATAATGCAAAATTTTGAATAGCTGTGATGGTTAGGTGTAGGGTTTGAATCAATATAAATAGCTACTCTTCTCATATTAGTCATATTAACCACATTTTCATCATTGGTTTGAGATAGATAAGACTTTCAATGTTTTTGGTAGTGAGGGTAGGTTATTCAATGTTGTCTTAGTGATTAGAAAAGGGATACTTATAGATAGATAAATGAGCATTATCTTGGTTTAAACATTGATTTTTAGTTTGATTTTCATGATCTTTAAGTGCTATGTCATTATCTTCTTGTGTTTTTATATGAGGGATTTGTGGTCAAAGTTGGAACTAAGGAAAAAATACAAAGTAAGATTTCTTAATTATTACAAGTCTCATGAGAATGGCCCCAACTTGCATGAAACAAAAAAAAAATTATTTGGATCATACCATGTCTTCATAGGATGAGTGGGGTAAATATCTCATGGTAGAGGTCTTGAAAGACAATTTTGAATTTTTGCTAATGAGAATGGTTTATGCATGTTGGTATGGTTGCTTTGATAAAATGTGGCATTAGAATCGGAATTATTGCTAGGTGGAGGGACATGTTCCATGGTATTATTTAGATAAATGGCTTGGATGGTGTGTATGGTGTCATAAATATCTATAACACCATCATTGTTGACATGGTATTTTTTGGCTATGAAAAGCATGCAAGTTCCCATTATATGTTGGGGAGGTTCAAATTGACATACGAGAAAATCTTGGCATTTGAATTGGTCAAGATCCTCTTCTAAATTTTTTGGAGAGAGATTCCTAATGCGATATTATAATTTAGGGTAGAGAGAATTAGTAAATAGGTGGAAGAGGTTTTCATCTTCCATATTGTGCTCAGCTTTATTAAACAAAGTTTTCCATCATTTGATGAAAACTTGTGCCATTTTAGTTTTTAGTTGTTTAAAATTGGTGAAATGAGCTAATTTATTTTCAAGAAGATCATAGTTTGGAATTATTAGACCAATTAATTGACCAAGTCTTATAAACTAGTAATAGAGTGGGTTTTCAGTTGATTGTACCAATCTAAAACATCTCCTAAAATCATTTTAGTTAGGAATTTAGTTCTAGAAAAAGTATTAAGCTTAATCCAATATTTTTAAATCTTTCCAAATGTTTTTAAATGTAGGGTAGGATCTATAGATCCATTATAAGTGATGGTGGGAGTGATACCTCATATGTCAATGTTGGTAATTTGAAGTACTAGAGGTCCATTTTGTAAATATTTGATATTTTTGGATAAGTGGGGGTTGTGGTACAAGGTTACTACGTGAATCCCTAAGGGGGGTGGGCATCATTAGGATTTTTTGATTTCTATTGAGCATGGTGGGATTTATTTTGGAGATGTATTATGTGATTTTACATTTTCATCATTTGATTTTCATTATTAGTGTGAAATTTATGCAATTAGTTGAGCACTTGTTATAAAAATTGATTGGTTTGAGTGATATTTTGGCTATTTAAACCAACATTTGATGCATTAGTGTTATGTGAGGTATTGTGAGCTTGAGATTCATTATGAGTGTAAGATGAGGTAGTGGCATGTGGTGCACTAGTGGTATGAAAAGTACTAGTAACATGAGATGCATTAGTAGCATAGGAAACATTAGTAGCATGAGATACACTAGTCGTATAAGAATCATTGGTATCATGAGATGCACTAGTAGCATGGGTATGGGTTTGGGTATATAGAAGAGATCCATGAAAGGTTGAGCCTATCATATTTGTGTAAATACTTGGAATGGAGTTAGAAGAAGACATATAGTATGAATTCATAGTGTGGGAAAGAGACATGATATATGAGACATGTGTAGATTAAAATAAAGGGATTACCCTAAATATTTGGGAAATTATAGGGTAAATTGAATGGGGTTATCCTATATGAGTTACCATCATGAGGTTATAGATGACTGCCAGATCTTTACCTCAATGTTAAGGATTTTGGTTGATGAAAAATATCATTTTAGCTATGTAATCAAGGTCATGTTCATCTTTTAGTAAAAATAAGGGGTTAAGTTTCATGGAAGAATAAGGATTCCCATATTTTTTAGTGTATGTGGAAACATGGATAATACTTTGATCCATGGTAGGTGCAACCAAATGTGTCTTAGGAAACCTATTGGCATTAGTGAAACTTATCATGTTGGTTTTATTCAATTATGTATTATCATCAAATAAAAGAATAATGATGAGGGAGGGAAGCTAAATACCTATTATAAAATAAGATAAAATGGAATCATATTGGGTCAAACCATTCAACATTATATTATAAGATATCAGGTAGGATAGGCTACAAGAGACATAGTCGAATAGGTCGAGTATGTTCTACAAGTGGTTAAACTGAAAAGGTATTAAGACATATAATTGGATAGGTTGATTATGTCTTGAAGGTAATTAAAATAGGTGGTATATAAGATACTAGGTTGAATAAGATGCTTGAGTCCTATATAAGGATAAAAACACTAGCTTGTGAGAGACTAGGTCAAATAGGACTGTTGTGTCTTGTAGGAAAAGTAAAATTATAAGAGACATAGTTGAGTGGTTCAACTATGTTCTTAGGGTAAAGACAATTTTTGAAAATAAATGACCTAGATGGTCTAGTGTTTATTATTAGATAAAATGAAGTAAACACATAGGAAACTAGGTCAAACTAGTTGAGCTAATTATGACACACAACACAAATATTGTCCCACTGCTTGATAAAATAGGTTTTTCAATATAACTTATAATTGACAAAGAGAAAGTAATAATTCTAAAAATATAAATGTTAATCTATGAATTCATTATTAATGTTTTAATTTATTAAATTATAAATAAATGTGATAGGGCATTGGCTTTATAAAGGAACCAAAAAGGTAAGTTAATGATGGTTTTAGGTTGTTAAGGCTAAAATGGATCTGTATTGGTGATGGTATTGGGCCTACCCCCTCACTTCATAATAACATAATAATAAGGGTGTCAGGTGATTTTTCAATATATATCATCAGCCACATATTTATACTTGGCTAGAAAATTGATTCAACTTCCCCCTTGGTGATTAAATCCAAGTAGGTAGGCCATGGGAAAAATTATTTAATGCTTTTTTATATTATGTGGTTTATAAGTATGTGAATAAAAAAAAGTAGTGTGACTAAATTGATAAATTTAACCTTGCTGTTTAGTCTATGTGTGCTACTCTAAGCAATCAAGAAAAAAAATTAAAGATGAGTTAATTACTATCCATGTAAGTTAGTTCATTTACTGGAAGAGTACAAGGTCGATTGGGTTGATCGAGTATGCAAAAAGTACATAATAGAATTGGCTTGGTCAAATATATCTAGTGAATCAAGGGCCAAAGAAACATAGTCAAGCAAATGAAATAAATCCCCTGAGCAAGAAACAATTATAGAACTAAATTGATCTAGTTGACATAGTTTATTTTAGGGTTACAATTCTTTAGACTGAAAATATGAAAAATGACTACAAGGAAGAAAATAAATGACTAAGTTGGTGAGAATGAACCTAATGATTTTAATGATGCTGAATTTGTTATTTTTATACTGTGTCATCTAGATTAATATTTTTAACCTACTAATAGAGTTGACTTGGTTGACTCAGTCTAGAAACCTATATGTGAAGAAGTGAATTGAGTCGAGTGGATCAATCTAGTTACCTATAGTTGAAGATGAATTGTACAAAGCAAAATAGAGTCAATAAGATTGAATGTGTTAAACATATGCATAGAATGTTATACCAATTCAATAGATTCAATATAGTGATATAAAAATAAAATAAATAAGAAATGAAAATAAATGAGAGTGTGAAAGAAAAAATATAAGGGTTAGTTCATGTCCGGTTCACCAAAATGTATACAAGGGAAAATGAAGCTAATCTACAAATCAATCCTAGCTCAGAGAAGATAAATCAAACTATCCCTTCCACTTGTCGGTATATTTAGAAAATCAAGTTCATGACCAATATGGATCTACTAGACCTAACCAATGGATCTCTTACCACACAATATTAGTAGATATGGTTCCAAATCCTCTCATCAAGCAACACAACACAATAACCTTAGCTATGTCCTATGGTTTGTAACAATGTAAAGTAAATATATTCTAGTGATCACCAAATCTTATGGCACAAATGGGGGATGATAACCTAAAAGTAAACATGCAAAGAAGGACTCTACTCAAGTTAATGTAGAGGCAATCCTAAACATGGAGATAGAAATACATTCAAAAGATAATACATGTAAATCTATCTACTAATAGAAGAGTAAGAGTTAGGAATACTTACCTTGAAGATGAACTCATTGAGCCTCAATCTCTCTCTTGATTAATGGTGCTTTTTAAGAGGTTATTGTAGTTCATAAGGATAACAAAGATAGGTCATCTCTAGGCTACAAGACTTTTCCTATGCATCCAAAATAAGTTTCTCATAAGACAAGATTCTTCTCTCCAAAGGAAGTATGAAACCCTAAGCAATGACTCCTCAAGTAGAATGATGGATAAGTAGATGTGCAAATGAATGATTTTATCTATCTTTATTTATGAAAATGGAGTGAAGGATGCATTTATATAGTCAGATCTAAACCTAAACCCTTCCAAAGTTTTAGCTAACATAGTCAGCCTAGTCAACCTAGTTGTTGAGGAAGTAAAGTAGTTAGGTCTTGAAATAAGTTGGTTGGGCTGACTTAGTCCCATAATGTACTCAATTCCTAAAATAACATGAGCCCATTAAACTATGTTAGAGGATGAAAAAAAAAGGTTTTGGATTAGGTAGGGGATATTTGAGGTGGTGAATTACTTGGAGGATCATGTAAGGGATGTGTCAAAACTTATGAAAAAATATAGTAGGGACTTGTGTTCATATTAAGCAGTGTTATAGGGAATAACAATCTTACCAAGCACCAATGTTATACCCACCATTTTATTGATGTACCCTTTAAGGCATGCACTTAGAGAGATTGATAATTGATGGGTTCCTACAAGAGAGAAAGCATCTGTAATTAATAATGTTTAAAAAATATTGTGTGTATACATATAGTCCATGATAATTATTGGGAATATATTAGTCAATAATTTATCATTAGATAAATAGTCCAAACTTCTTGTGTGAAATGATTTGAGATATTGTTCGGGGTCACCCTTTCCATCATATAGTTTAATCTTGGGTGACACAAACTTAATAGGTATAGGATAAACTAATATATGTTGTGTTAATGAAGCATATAATAATAAATGATAATTATGTACCTAATTAAGTTTTGAAGAACCTTACTCTCAATGTAACACCTTAGTTTGTAGAGATTTAATTTCTTGCCTAAGGGATTATACATTAGGAGAGGAGGAATGTGTGATAACCAAAGGTGGTGTTCCCAATGGTATTGTAATGTTTTGGTGCCCCTGAGTTGCCCCTATTGTGAGAGGTGGTACAAAATTTATATCCAATGGAGTAGTAAGGATCTAATAAGTCTTTAATGATTATCTATTAGATGATTTATTAAGTTTCTCTCTAATAATTTTGATAAAATCATATCACATATATTTATTATTTGAGATAAAACCCTATAATTGTTGCCTATATGTGTCATCAAATATATTTCTTTATTATTCCATTACTGATTTATTAATTTAAATTTCTAAATATTTAACTTGGGAACAACTCAGTGTAACACTATGGCTAAAGTAGGAAAAATAATTTTATAAATTTGAATGCCAACAAAAATAAAATAATGAAATATTACAACTATTATAGAATTTAACATATATGAAAATTCTAAAACAACAAATAAAAATAGTAATCATAAGGATACAAACCTTATAAACATCTATGGTTAGGGTTTGACAATATTTAAATAATAAATTAGGTTCACCAATATGTTTTATCAAATTTGGGATAACAAGATCCTAGATGACAAAACTATTATATAAATTCAAGGGAATAATATAAAAATAATATAATTTAGTAATTTGAAGATACTATACTCTAGAAAACTTACTAAAATAAATAAGAAAATTTTAATGATAAATAAAGACTTATCTAGAAATTGTATCTGTGGGAAGAATTAGAGATTAAAACTTATTATGTAGGGAAGTTTGATTATTGGAATCAAGAATTAGGAATGGGATCTATCCTTAGAAAATATCACTAAGAACAAGACATAAGAGTATTGGTTCTCTTATATAATCTAAGGACTCATGTCCAATTATAGTGAGGGAATCAAGGTTTTTGGCTTCCTTGTGTCTTCATTTACAAATCTTGTATCTAGTGTAGGAGCTTATGATCCCTTATAGAGACCACTATATGACTAGTTTTCCTATAAAAAATTTATCTCTTTGACATGTGAAGACAACTTCAAATCAATTGAGAAAAGGGGTTAGTAGTTGAAGTTGAGTGAGACCTCAACACCCCGATTCTAAGCATTGCCTACATACCAATACTCTAAAGATGAATCAAACTTCATGTAGTTCTCCCATGTTATAGTGGTGTGTGAACAACTGGTGCAATATGGTACATGTTGGTGTAGTACTTATGTGATAAAGTTCCTTAACTAATAAGTGAGACATGTAAAGTGTATTCAAACTTGAGTTATAGGATAATAGGGTTTTATGTATTAGAATTTAGAGAAATAGGTGTTTTTATCTCAATGTTCAATTATGATTCTTGTGATTTTCCATGTAGAAGCCTCCTCCTTTGAAAAATGGTTTGTGTTTAACCCTAAAATATATATTGGGATAATTTAGAGTTAAAGGGGTAGAGATAGCCTATGTCACATGGATGGTAGACTATATTAATAGTAAGGTAATTAATTAAAAAACTTAGATAAACATATACTAAATTTATTATGGTGAGATGTACTAAAAATAGAAAATATAGCTATGTTAGATATTGTAATGATAATTAAAACAATATACATAGCTAGTTTTGATGCTGATACAGATCTAGATCTAGAATAAGTAGAAAATAAACTGGATATAGATTTAAATTAGTCATTTTATTCTATAAGTTATACCTTTATATCCATAAACAATTGCATCGAATCAAGACTATTATATCAATTCTTTTGTCTGACTTGGACATAGGTGTCCAATATAGAATACCTATTAAAAATGGATGTAACCACTTGTATCCTTTTAGGTTATATTTCAACTTCACTCTAGTGCATTCATATTTGGTTAATGGACTATCATTCCTTATGAAATAGAAAAACCCTATTTCTTCATCTTCATATTGGTTATGAAAAAAATAAGTTAGTGGGCACTGTTAGGAAATCTAGCTTTTACATTATGTAGATTTGAGGTATTTACCGAGAGGTAAATAGTTATAGGTTAATTATTATTTGGTAGTTAATATTTGGTTAATTAGAATATTATTATAAACAATATCATGATAGATTATATTATTGTTGTAAAATTAAAGATGTTGAGAGTTTATAGGGATTTGGGAATCTCTTATTATAGGAAACATTATTCCTATATATTTGTATTATGTTCATATTGATTAATTACGAGAGAAGGTAGAATATTTTTTGTTGAAGAATTTGTATGTGTGTTTCTAAATATTTAAATTCATGAGATAATTATTTTCATATTGGATCTTTGAATCCACAATAGTGGTATTAGAGTAGGTTAGAGGATGTAGAGCATGGGAATTATTTTTTGATAATCTATCTAAGGGCATTACCATTATGTTATTGCCCTAAGTAATAATATTTATTATTTGGTTTCATTGTATTATCAACTTTTTGAGTTTGTTATAAAATGACTTTAAATATATAACAACCTTTATAAAATCTTAGATCTGAGCATATTTCACCATTTTTGGGTTTAATTCCTTGCCTGAGAGGATCCTTCAATGTCCCACTATGCTAAATTTGCATTATGCATTAGATGTAGCTGCACAATCCATTTTTAATACATAATAAAGTGACATTATACATACATACATACATACATACATATATATATATATATATATATATATATATATATATATATATATATATGTATATATGTATATATATATGTATATATATATATATATATATATATATATATATAGATATATATATATATATATATATACATATATACATATATATATATATGTATATGTGTATATATATATATATATATATATATGTATATGTGTATATATATATATATATATATGTATATGTATATATATATATATATGTATATATATATATATATATATATATATATATTGTCTATGAAATTATAAAGTAGATGATCTTATTAATTTGGTAAATTCATACCAAATTTCATTGCATTATAGCCAAAATTTTGTGATTCAACATGCTTAACATTCTAATGATGTCATCAATAGAAGCATGTCAAAATAGCCATCTTGAGCTCATCATTCTCTTTCATTCCATGTGTTTTTTCTTATACATATTGAATTTCACCTATTTTATCCACAACTACTATTTAGCCCATGACATTGTATATTTCTCACCACCTATCTACATGAAAAACTCAACCACTAGCTTCAATGCACTTAAATGTTCCATTGATATGTGTTGTCCTTTGTATTAATACCATTCAAATATGCTACTACCTAAGAGAAAATCCAATGGAATTCTATTCTTGAATAACTAGTTTCATCCTCATATGGATTCTATTTCAAAGTTGTGTCAAATCTATCTAGTTATCAAAAAATTGGCTAAGTTCTAGTTTTGTTGTTGGATGTGCTCAATTTATAATTTGTTCTCTGACTTGAACAAAGTCAAAAAGCATTTTAGGTATGATCAAAGTTTATTATTTGGTTTTAGTTTTTATGGTTATAGTTTTTGTGTTTGTATAGATTTTAGTGATAACAAAAAAAAACTTTAAGTTATTTGTTTCATCACTATGTTTTATTTAGATACATCAAGGTGAATTTAGACTTAATATGTGTTTTAATAGTATAGAAAAATTTTAGTAGTTGGTCTATTGATATTATACGTCATAAAAAGATTAAATATATGTTGTATTCTAATTTTAAAATCTTATTTGGGTCAATGTTAATAAGGTTATGTCTATATAATTTTCTATTGATCCACGTAATTTATTATCAAGTTGTTTTTAGTCATAATTGTTTATGTTAATTTTACTTTTATATCAAAAGAGAATTGTCAAAAACAAAAATAAGTCCAAAGTTTAAAGCCATTTTTTAATCCATAAAGTATATTGAGTCATTGAGTCAAGATTCATATTTTATGTGTGTCGTCATTTGTCAAAAATTTCAAATTTGTAAAAATACAAAAAAATTACCTTACGAACACATTTTTGCTTGTACGCAATGTTTGCATTATGGGGGGGGATTTTTCTCTAAAAATTCATACACCAAAGCTTCAACGACACATGTGTTGAGTAAATAGTGAACCAATTAGAGTTTGAAGGATACATAGAAGATGGAGGTCTTTTAGCAACCTCTCATCAGTCACCAACAATGGGGCCATACCAATGATGTGGTGACATATATAGTATGGTGTGTTTTTTTATTTTTTGTTGTGTGTTTTTTGTAAAATAAGAAAAGAATAATAATACCTGTTCAAGATATGTAATTTATGTGCAAATTCCAAACATGATTCCTTGATGTGAAATCATTATAAAAAGATAAAAAACACCAATATAAGTCATTTCATGGATCTTGAAAGGGTTTATGGTAGAGATCCTGAAAACCATAGGAGATGAACAATGTTTTGGAAATAGTTAGGAGAGTAACTATTATAGATATCCCACAACTGCCTTAATTCTTTATGGAGATGACCTTGAGTGACATGTCCATTATGGTCACATAATGTAAATGTGGGATGCCTTTCTTCAAATAATAGTGGTCATGTGTAGCAAGATTGTGTTAGTAGTATGTAGACTTAAGAGTATGTGATGGCATACAGTTTTATTCATGTGAATTCTTAGAGGTAGATGGTGTTCTTGTTCATGTCAAGGTTTATGTAAACCTATAAAACTATGGGAGGAGTGAGGATCTCTTTATCAAGGTCATGACATAAATAGGGCATGCTATAGTGGGTGAGCATACTGTAAATAAGAGTGTGAATATTTTTGCACCATTTAAAAACTATGGGGGGGAATGTTAAGAAATCTAGATTTTACATTATTAGATTTGAGGTATCTACCAAGAGGTAAATAGTTATAGGTTAATTACTATTTGGTAGTTAATATTTGGTCAGTTAGAATATTTTTATAAATAATATTATTATAGATTATATTATTATTGTATGAGTAAAGAGGTTGAGAGTTTATAAGGATTTGGAAATCCCTTATTATAGGAAACATTATTCCTATATATTTGTATTATGTTCATATTGATTAATTAAGAGGGAAGGTAGAATATTTTATGTTCTATGTGTTCATCTCAATATTTTAGTGCATGAGATAATTATTTACATATTGGCTCTTTGAATCCACAATAGCCACACGGTGTTGATCTTTCCCAAATATCCCTATATTAATGAGTGTTATCTACATATCTAATACTATGAAGAGGGCCTCAAACTTATGTAGTTCTCTCCTAAGTGTTGGATTGTGTGTCTATCATGCAATGTGTGATAATTAAGTATAGAGAGTGAGCATACCATAACTAAGAGTGTGAATATTTTTGCACCATGTAAAAATTATTGGGGGGGGGGGGGGGGGGCAATGTTAAGAAATCTATATTTTACATTGTTAGATTTGAGGTATTTACCAAGAGGTAAATATTTATAGGTTAATTATTATTTGGTAGTTAATATTTGGTTAGTCAGAATATTGTTATAAATAATATTATGATAGATTATATTATTGTTATATTATTATTGTATGAGTAAAGAGGTTGAGAGTTTATAGGTATTTGGAAATCATGTATTATAGGAAACCTTATTCCTATATATTTGTATTATGTTAATATTGATTAATTAAGAGGGAAGGTAGAATATTTTGTGTTGAATTATTTATCTGTGTGTTCATCTCAATATTTTAGTGCATGAGATAATTATTTACATATTAGCTCTTTGAATCCACAACAGGCACACAGTGTTGAGGTTTCCCAAATATCCCTATATTAATGAGTGTTATCTACATATCTAATACTATGAAGAGGGCCTCAGACTTATGTAGTTCTCTCCTATGTGTTGGCTTGTGTGTCTATCATGTAATGTGTGATAATTAAGTATATAGAATGACCTATATTATAACCTAGAAAATGTGTCTCATAGGATACTCCTTCAATACTTTAGACCTTAATATTTTTGTCCTTATGATTGATATAGAAATAAGATAAAATAGGAAATCTTTTATCACTTTTGTTCTTGATTTTATGCCTTTGGTAAGCTATCTTTGATTTTTTAGGTCTAGGCTAGGTGAGGAATGAATTAGGATTTATCATGTATATATCAACCCCTTTGTAAAATATATTGCATTAAATCACTTAAGTTTTCATAGGAGTATGTTTCATTCTAAAATTGGATGATTTTAGGGCACTATACACTTATGTTTTAATAAGAAACTTGTGTCAATGTAGACGTCTGACTAGGACACAAGTGTCCAGGCAATTAGAAAAATGGCACATGTCTAAAACTTGTGGAGATAAAAGATAAGTAGATTTATAACATTCTGAGCATGATAGAAGGTTTGAGTCATCATAATAGCATTAACCAAACTAAGAGATAATCAATTATCAAAGAGAGATAGTGTACATGATAATTTTGGTAGTGGAAAAGGTCTATAAATTGAAGGTACATCCATTTATATGTATTTTTCAAGTCTATAACACTAAGGTATTATGTAATTCATAAATAGTGTCTACATTTTTCTCCCTTTTAATTTATTAATGAAATTGTTAGTTTAAAGTAAAATAGATGCATACTTGGGTGTGTATAACAACCTTACCTTTACTTGAGTTCAGCTTGAGTGTTTTGTTGGTGACTGACCTATAACCAAGAACACATTACAATATATAATCAATGCATATAGAATAAAATTTCAAATGATTAAAATGATTAAAATAAAAAGAGAGTGAGGTTTAGGAGTACACCTATGTGTATATGCAACCACTATCCTTTTTAATGATTTTGTTTTAAATTATGTGTCATCATGACTCATTAGAGTTTTTATTAGGATAAAATATCAAATCTAGAAAGTGTATATATCTAAAAAGATAGAGAGAGATTGGAGGACACATGCCCCTAACTTTGGAAAAAATGTGGGTTGCCATCCAATAGTTTATATTAGTTTAATTGTGCAACCTAATCATATATAACATGGGAGTATGAGTGAACCAAATCAATTCACATTATAAAATTGGGGATGTTAGATGATGTAATTAATTCTAACATATAAAATTGGTAATATTGAGTGATTTAATCACCTTAGCCATAGCAAAAATGAACCAAATACTATAGTAGATTAGTTAAATACAATCGATAAAATTCTAATCTAGTAGGTGATAATAGTTTATAAACATATTTTAAATGTGAAAGTTGATTTGATTTGATTTTGAAACTTTAATATTCACTTTGTATATCATATGCACCTTAGATATTTATCATGTTGAAAATGTATAAAAATGGTATTAATGTATAGAACTTTTCCATAAATGTGTATCTAAATCATATAATTATGTAATTTGGCTAATTTAAAATTGTGTGGAGAACATGTTTCCAAAACATGTCCCCAATATATATTTGAAACTAATAATTAGTGTAAGTGTGGAGAACATGTTTTCAAATAGTGCCCCCATTATAATATAAAACTAATAACTAGTGTAAGTGTGGAGAACATGTTTCCAAAACATGCCCCCATAATAATCTTAAACTAAGAAATGGTGTAAGTGTGGAGAAAATGTTTACAAAACATGTCCCCATTATATATCTAAATTTGGTGAATTGTGAAAATGTGGAAGTCATGTATCTATGGCATGCCCCCACTAATATACCCCCTCTTTAGTTAATGAGAAGTAAAAAATGGTAATCACCTTACCTTAGAAGGGTAAGATGACTATATAATATGTGTATGAACTAAGTATCATATACAAATAATATGTCTAGGTAGATATTTCATTGAAATATGAAGAATATGATCACACCAAGTCCTAAGATACATGATGCAAATCATGGAAATGTCTATATAGTAATAATACAAGATAAAAAATAAATCAAGTACACATATAATATCAATCAAAATGAAATTAAAAGGCAATGGTATGAGGAGATGTCAAACAAGGGGAATGCTCAAATGTTGCACAATCAAAGGGACATGACTTAGTCAAATGTCCACAAAATCAAGAATGACATATTAAAATGTCCACATACAAAAAATTATTACATATACATATTTCAAGGAGGCAAATAAAGGCATGAGGGCTATAAAAAATAGAGCATATTTAAATGCTCAAACAAGTGAATCAAGATACTCAAGGAAGTACATAAAGTAAAAGTATAAAAAACCAACATAAACACATCATACTAGTCCCTAGATATATGTGTTATAAAAAATGTTAATTACATAGCATATTAAGTACACTATGAAATATATATGTGTAGTATATAATCTCAAACATGATAATGTAAAGTGATCATAGAATAATATAACCTAGGTGTATCATGATCAAATAAGAAGATGCCCCTAATGTCCATATGACATGAGTAGAGAGAAGGCCCAACATCTGAAGAACATAGATCATGTATATGTGTATGATTGAATCACACTAAAAAATATGCATGAAACACATGCAATAAATGATATTTTATCCACTAACATTGAACCAACAACATATATTCCAAGGAGCTAATAGAACATGTAAATGCTGAAAATATTTTTAATTTTTTTATGTTTTTTATTTATTTTTGGTATTTTTGGAATATATCAAAGAAAAATGCTATCCTATAAATCTCATATAATTGATGCTAATAGGTATCTAGGAACCTAGTGTAATAAACTAGTGGTACTACTAAAGAGCATGCATAAGTTCAATAATTGTCACTATATAATCTATAATGCTCTACATATATAAAATAGGACTTTATGGCCATGAATAAATAATAGTAGGGGTTCATATAACCCATCATTTAGTGTTATATGATTTATTTGGAATAGTGGTAATAAGAACATGTGTAGATGCTTTCGATATCTGATTATGGTGTAGAGTAGATGAGGATTCTATGGAACCATTATGGATCTATAATGCAATGGTCTCTCAAGTATTGGTCATTATGTAAAGGGGATTTATTGTTTCTTACACTTGTGTAATATTAACCTTATTAGGTTTAATAATTAATTGTATGTATATAAACTTATCTTTTTCAAGTGGATGTTCTTATATAATTCCAAAAACTATAATTACTCAATTGGTATGAATGTATTTAACACAACTATGTAATATAAAAGGTATTTCTCAAAGTGTATGTATCTATGGTCATCACAATAACATATCAAAGACACCTAAAGAAGGTATGACTAAGAAGATATTAGCCATAATTGTGGGACCCACTTATAAAGGTAAGTTAATCTCACTAATAACCTATTGTGAGGTCCCATCTAATTCTATAACTAATATGGTCTAAGGATGTAAATTTTGATTTGTATAACTCAAATGAATAAGTAATGTCATGTTATAAATTATCTCACTTGCACCATTATCAATCATAATATTGTGTATAGGCTAGTGATCAAGTTATGCTTGAATGAATAAATATTGAAAATCTAAGTCATCATCCCTAATATCACTATCATCAAAATTAATGGAGGGTATCTAAACCATAAGAGGTGTATGCCATGTATAATTACCAATAATCCCATCCAATGGGTGCCCATAATGTGATGGATGAGGATGTGCATTATATGTCATTTGTACTTTTGGATCTTTCTCAGAATGTTCTTACAAAGGATTATTAAATGTTTTTTACTTCTAGTGATCACCAAGTTGTGAACCTAATTCCTTTGGAGAATAATAAAAAGTAATATTTTGATCATCTATGAGATCTTGAATCTTATGCTTCAAGGTAAAACATTTTTTCATATAATTCCTAGGGCCTTGGTGATAGTCACAATAAGAATTTGTACCATATCCTTTAGGTAGATTCTACTCATATCAACCTATATAGGATGAGGGAGAGATATTAGGTGACACTCTACAAGCCATGAGACTAATGAAGTGGGAGGCTTAGTTAAGTGTGTAAATTATCTCCATGGTTCATTAGATAACACAAGCCAATTATGTTGTTGTGATACTACATTAACCATGGTGGTTTTTTCTTTTTGTCTCAAGAGGTTTGAATTATAACTTAGTTTGATAGTAAACTTAGTATTGGATGTAGGTGTATTCCATGTGTTTGATACATACTTAAGTTTTTTCAATGAGATAAGTTTCATTTAATGATCATGAATGATGTGGCATAAGTCATCGAAAGATTTGAACTTTTTCAAAACAATAAAATAATGTAATGAATAAGTAAAATTTGCTTAAAGATGTCCTGAAGCTCTTTATGTCCCATAGGATTGGTCATTTTAACTAACATTGTCTTGTACCTCAAGACATAATCATTAATTGGTTCATTGGCTCCTTATTTAATATTTGAAATTTAGGCATAGGAAACCTTTTTGATAATGTTAATAGAGAAATATGCCAAAAATTGATCTATAAAGGGTTTGAATGTGTTTAATAACTGGGTTGGTAATTCATAGAACCACCTTAAATCATAGTTGTTTAAGCTCCTTAGAAATAATTTGGTCAAAATTTTATCATTGGAGGTATAATAAAGGCATGCCACATAAAATGTCAAAATGTTTAAGATCACCCTTGCCATCATAAAATGTGAACTTGGGTGCAACAAAATAAATTATCAATGGGTGGAAACATATCTATGTTGCAAGAGGATTATACAACACCTCTTGTGAATCCTTAACATAATGTGATTTCATAGATTTTTGTTCAAATTTCTTAACCTTCATTTGTAAAAAGTTTTATTGTTTGGATAATATATTTCACCTCTTTGTATTTTAAGTTGGATATTTGATAAGTCACCAATAAAGGTGTACCCATAGTTTGGGCAGACATAAGAACTGAAACTAGTAATTGGGTTAAAGTATTAAGGTATTCCATGTAAGATGCAGCAATAGTAGTTTCAATAAATAAAGATTGGAATACATAATCCATGCCTCCACTACATGTTAATAGTTTGGTTGGAATGGAATCAGTTGTGGTATATTATAAGATTCACATCACTAGGTGAGGAAAATTAACCTTAACATGCTTATTGATTCCATCCATGTAACATATAAAAAATCATATATTAATCCATTTTTTTAATTAAGATGAGTAACTAGTGCTTGTTTATCTTTCATTTGAAAATATTTTTTTTGAATAAGATATTCCATTGCTTAAAAATGAAAGATGGTAAATTTTAAAACAACAAATTGAAACCTTAGCTAACTAAAAACCCTAAGAATAAAAAAAACATGTATTCACATAGATCAATCTCACCAAATGTTAAACCCTAAAATATAGATTTGGGGAGTCTAAGTTTAAAGGATTAGAGATAGCCTAGGGCACAAATATGGTAGAGTATCTCTATATTAGGCCAATTAATTACAAAACCTAGATAAACATATATTGAATTTATTATGTTGAGATATACTAAACATATAAACTACATCTATGTTATATATTTCAATGATAATGAAAATAAGATATTTATTTTTTATGTTGATATAATTTAAATCTAAAATAGGTAGAAAATAGACTAGATTTGGATTCTAGATCATTCACATGATTCTATAAATTATACCTTTGTAATTATGGAAACTTGTATTAACCTAGGAATATTATGCCAATACTTCTTTCTTACTTGGATGTAGGTGTATAGTATGGAATAACTATTAAAAATGGATGTGACCACCTAGATGCTTTTCTTTTTTTATGTCACCTTCACTCTGGTGCATTCAAATCTAGATCATGGACTATTGCTTCTTATCAAATAGCAAAACCCTAGTTATTCATCTTTATATTGGTTGTGGAAAAAATGGGTTAGTGGGCACATGGTGTCGAGCTATCCCAAAGACCCTTCTATTAATTAATGTTTCCTATATAACCAATAATTTAAAGAAGGCCTCACACTTATGTAGTTATACCATATGTGTTGGATTTATGTGTATCATAGAATGTTTGATAAGTAAGTACATAGAGTGACCTAGCTTGTAAATTATAAAATGTGGCTCATGGGATGATCCTTCAATAATTTATACCTATATATTTGTTGTACCTATGATTTATATAGAAATAGGGGAAAATAGAGAAGCTTTACTCACTTGATTTCCAAATTTAATTCCTTTGGTAAGTTGAATTATGAGTTTCTTGGTCTATGTTAGGTGAGGAATGAATGAATATTGATCCTGTGTGTGTGTGTGTGTGTGTGTGTGTGTGTGTGTGTGTGTGTGTGTGTGTATCAATCCCTTTGGATAATATTTTGAATTAAATAACTTAAGCCAACCACAAGAATATATTTTATTTAAAAATTATATGACTTTAAGGTACTAAACACTTGCATTTGAATAGTACATTTGCATCGACATAGTCATCTGACAGGAACATACGTGTTTGGGCAACTAGAAAATAGGCACAGGGCCAAAACTTGTATAGATAGAAGATAAGAAGGTTTATAATATTCTAAGCATGATAGAAGGTTTAATTCATCAAAATAGCATTGTTTAGACTAAGTGATAATCAATTATCACATAACTATAGTGTACATGATCCTTTTGGTAGTGAGAAAGGTTTAGAAGCTGAAGGTACAACCATGATATGTATTTTCTAAGTGTATAAGACTAAGGTGCTATATAATTCATAAATAGTGTCTACAACTTGACATTTATTTATATAGTGATATAATTGAAATTAATTTGAAGGGGATCATTAGAGAAATAGGTAGATAGTCTTATAAGTTTTTGTTTTCCAATTTGATCACTATTTAGTGGGAAGATAGAAGGGGAAAGTACACTAGAGTAGTGCATTATAGTCCCCTATGGCACTCTTGTCCAATGGATTATTTGATTATGTTGAGCATTAAGTATGGCCTAAAATATGCCTATATTTGATAGTAACAAATGTGAGTAGATTGGGGGTCATTTTTAAAATTATAAGAGTGTGAAAGCTAGTTGAAAGTGATCAAAAGGGGATCTAAGATAAGTATATAACTAAGCATGTAAAATAGTAATCACAAGTGCATGGTTTTATATTAAATTTTAATGTATGTGTCTACAAAATCTATGTTATTGGTTCCATGTTAGAATATAACATATCATTTATTTTTATGTATACACATATATTTCATACATCTTTTGAGTGTGATTTAGGCATACCCAAGCACATGATATATGCACATATGGATGTTGGGCCTTCCCTCTACTCACATCATCAATACATTGGGGGTATCCATTTTTTTTAATCATGATACACCCAAGTTATATTAATCCAAGATCACTTTCCATTATCATATTTGAGCTTATGTACATACACATGCCTTTATCCATCCTTATATATTTCGCAGTGTACTTGATATGCTATATACTAAACATTTTTTGCTAACACATATATCCATGGGATAGTATGACATGTTTATATTGATTAATTATGATTTCATACTTTCCTTTTTTCACTTCTTTGAGTTTTTTCCTTGTCTGCTATTGTATTTCATTGTATTTCTTATTCAAGAATTTGAATATGTTCTGTTGCTTATGGCACCCATGCCTTTGTTTGCCTATTGTGACATTTGAACATGTCATAATTTGTTATATGTGGACATTTGAACATGTCTTTCTATGTTTTATGGAAATTTTACTTAGTCTTATCCATCCAATTGTGTGGAATTTAAACATTTCCCTTGTATGAGGTCTCTTTTAACCATTTCCTTTTGTTTTGCTTTTGAGTGCTATTGAGTGTGTGCTTGATTGCTTGTTGAGATTGTAATGTTACTCTCTAGAAATTTCCATGATTTACATCATACAGTTTATGAATTGATACGATCACATAATATGTACCACATTAGTATATCTACCTACACATGTTCCTATATGCTACATGATACATACACAAATTATATATTTATCATATCTTTTTTAAGGTAACTACTAAATTTAACTTCCCCTCACCTTAAAATAAAGGGCATAATAGTGGGGGTGTGTTATAGAGGTATGACTTCCACATTTTCACATTACAGTGGGGGAATATTATGGAAACATGTTCTCCATACTTACATAGTTCTCATATTCTCTAGATTTAGTGGGGTCATGTCATGAGAGCATGTCTTCCACACTTGCAAAGTTTCAAATTGGCCAAATTTCATAGTTATATGATTCAAATACACATTTGTGGCAGCATTATATATATTGGTACCATTATTATATCTAAGTTCTAGCTTGATACATATATTAGGTGCATATTACATTCAAACGAAACCTTAATTTCAAAATTAAATCAGCTTTCAAATTTCAAATAATATTATAGACTGTTATCATGCCTAGAATGGAATTTAATTAAGCCAATCTACTATAATAGTTGGTTTACCTTTTGACAAGGTTGAGGTGCTTAAATCACTCTATATTATAAATTTTATAATTTATAATTGATTAAAATATATAAATTCACTAGATTTATAGGATGGAATTATTAAATCATTCAAACTCACCAGATATATAGTGTGATTTGATTAGATTACTCACACTCTCTAGGCTATAAGTATGATTGGGTTTCATGACTAAGATAAGCTCAATGCCCATGTGGAAACTCACCTTTTTGCTAAGTTTTGGTGCATGTTGTCTTCTTATATATATATATATATATATATATATATATATATATATATATATATATATATATATATATATATATATATATATAGACACACACACACACACACACTTACACTTGTAGGTTTAATTTTTTTATTAATCTCAGTTCCAAGGCTTCATAAGGAATCATATCTTCAAATCAAATTTCTAAAAGGCAAGATGGTTGCATTCATACAAAACTATAATACTAACCTTGATCTCTTTACTTTCAAGAATATTAAATTATTTTAATTCAAGATTATATTCATTAGTTATATAGTAACATGGTCATGGTTAAAATTTAGTCGCTAACAAATCACTCAAGTTGGACTTACACAAAGTCAAGGTGTGTTACATACACCCAAGTACATAATTATTTTAATTTAAACTAAAAAAATTATTACTAGATAAAAGGGGGGAATATAGACACTAAATATGAATTATATAGCACCTTAATCTTATATACTTGTAAAATACTTATTGTGGTTATACCCATCAGTTATAATATGTTATCATTGCCAAAAGGCTCACATTCATTATTTTTTTGTGTTAAATGCTTATCTCTTATTCTGACGACTATTATTTTGGTGACTAAGCCTCCTATATTGTGTAAAATGTTCTAAACCTTGTCCTTCTCTACTAGTTTTGGACCTATACTTATTATCTAACTTCCCAAACACTTATGTCTTAGCTAAATGCCTATGTTAACACAAGTGTCCCTTTTCCAACTAAACATCTAGTGCCCAAAAGTTAGCCAATTTTCAAATGAAATGTATCTTAAAGGTTGGCCTAAGTGATTTAATGCAAGATATTTTAAAAATGGATTGGTTTATATAAAAGACCATCCCTCATCCATTCCTCACCTAAAAAATACTATGAACTCATAATATAACTTGTCAAGAGAACCCAATCAAGCATTTAAGTAACAAACCTACCCTATTAATCCCCATTTCCATATTAGGTATAGGATCAATATCCTCATAGTCTAAAGTATTGAAGGAACATCCCATGATCCATATTTTTGAATTTACAAGCTAGGTCACTCGATATACTTAATTATCACACATTTCATCCTTATGCACATATAAACTAACACATAGGAGAGAACTACATAAGTCTAAGGCCCTCTTTAGAGTATTTTTATGTAGGTAATGGCCATTAATAGAGGGATCCTTAGGGCATCTCAACATTATTTTCCCACTAACCCATCTTTATCAATACATCAAGGGTTAAGAAGATAGGCTTTGATAATTTGAGAAAGAGAGATAACCTATGCATGTAATCTATAGACATTAGAATAAAGGGCACAAAAAACCTAAAAGGCTCCAAGTGGTCACATCCAAATCTATCACTATTTTATACTGAACACCTACATCTAAATCAAACACCAACATTGATACACCTATCCATATTTGATATAAGTATCTGAGGCCACAAAATAAAAAATTATAGAATCTTAAAAATATTCCATAATCTTGATCCAGTCTACTACCAACTTATTTTGGCTCAGATCTACATGTGCATAGTAAACTATCTAAATACTCTTATTTTTAATTTATTGAAATATTAATCAATAGTTGTATTTTATAAATTATTATCTGAGTTCATAAATTATTTGGCCTACTATATATGTAACTATCACCATTGTTCTTATTTATTTTTATATTCTTAACCCTATTTACCTATATACTAAAATTTTTAATGTTAATCACATATTTCTCTATAACCTATAAACATATTAGATAATTGTGACCCATTATTTAAACACTTAGAGAAATGGTTCCTCGTGCTTGAATCATTAGCAAATTTAGAGTGATAAAATCCTAATTTTAAATAATTAATCAAGGAATTAAGATATAAATATGTGTAGACACTCATGTTTGTCCACTTTCATGTCTAAACAAACATCAAGATGATTTATTGCAAATAATGCAAGTTAAACCTAGAAACCATTGGAATTATTTGATTCCTCAGTGCACATCATGTGCATGTTCTAGACTATGTCAATACAACCCTAACTAAGGTAATTCACTATATGAAATCATCATCTTCCTCTAATTCATCTATGATCAAGTTGTGACCTAGCAAATTGACATTTTAGACCATGTGTAAGGGACAACTTGTCAAAATTCATAAATGGAAATTAAATTGATTAGGATTATTTAATTTTTTAAACCCAATAAAATACATAGGTGAAAATCCCATGGTTAATTCATTGGTTAATTTATATTTTTATAAATTCATAAATCTAAATTGATGACATCACCATGACATCACATAAATTTTTAAAATAATGTCACCATCATGACATCATCTATTTTTAATTGTCAATCACTCACAAAATATCAAAAACATATATATATATATATATATATATATATATATATATATATATATATATATATATATATATTTTGTGATTTATGCTTGTTAATTGAAAATATTAATGGCTTGTTCTCTCCCACACCTAACTATGGTTAAACTAAACCTAACTGCACTTGGGTTAGAGTTAGTTTGGAAGGCTATAAATACAAGGCTTCACCCATTATTCAACAAGATTTTTTATGTTTAATGTTATTATTTAGGAATTCCCTTAAGATTCTTATGTTTAAGGTTATTATGCTAAAATAACTTCAAGAAGCTCTTTTGGTGTAGTGTTAGCATGCTCATTTGTTAAGCTAGGCCAAGCCAAAGCCAAATCTAAGCCCAACATTATCAAGGTGATAAGGAGAGATGATGCAAGGAGCACCATTTATAAAAAAATATTTGATCACACAATTGATAACATCAATTCATGGCCAACATACAACTCTTGCTATCAAGGAAGGTAAATATTGTTTTCTTTATCTTCTTTTGATAATTAATTGTATTGTTCTCTTACTCCTTGAGTGTCTAAGATATAGGTGTTAATTTTATTAGTGTTTTTTTGTTTAATTTTGATAATATTAACATGATAATAATATCCCCTCTTGGATTCCTATTGATCACAGAATGGCATGCCTTGTGGGACCCACTCCCCACAAAGATATCCTAGATACTTTTTTGGATGTTTTATTAACCATTTTCATGCCAAATTTTTGAATTAATCACAAAAAATCATGAAGTTTGATTCTTGGTCAAGCCACAAGGATAAATGATAACAAAAACCAATCGATTTTGATCATTAGGATTGACGTTGATCATCAATACTGACCATGATTTCTATGTCAAAAACAAAATCAAACTAGAAGCCAGAAATGTTGTAAAAATTCAAGTTTTTCTTTTTTTTTTTACTTTTTTTGGGTACCTAATATGTGTTTTCTATCTTTTAAACATTTTTTTCTTATAGGGTGGGAACTTTTTTGAATTTTAAGACATTATTTTAATCATTTTTGTGTCAAAATGCATTTTTATTTGTTGTGGTGTAGGAATCAACAATGATTACATAGAATTAGTGTAGATCACATGAATCGACCACAATCCTTGCAGATCGATAGTATGTCTCTATGTTTTTTATTTTTTAGAAAATTTGAGAGTGAAGTCTTATGTTTTTTATTGGGATAAACTATAGGGACATAAGTTTGATTCAAACACAAACTAATCCCTTAACTTGTTTGCATGGAATTAAATCAAGGAAGAAGTTTAAATGATTTTTAAATAATTTTTCATTTTTTCACAATACAAGTTTTATAGAGGTTGAAAAATACATTCACATTTTGTTAATGTGTTTTAAAATTCACTTAAACAATTTTTTTATAATTTTTACAAGATTTTACAGGTGAAAACATGGCCAAGGGGCCAAAAATTTTACAATATATTTCAATTTGGTGTTAAGTAAAACATGTCAACATCTTTAGTTAGAGCCCAAAATGGTTCTTTCAATTTTATTTTTTCTTTAGACTAATTTTAAACTGATTAAAGTAGATTCTTTGATTTTATCAAAACATAAAATTCAACATATATGTTCTCCCCCCATCCCTTTTAGGGAACTCGAGTAACCAAAAAGTGCTTAGTTTATTTCCCTTATTTTAAAAGTGTGTTAGAAATAAAGTCATATATGTTCTCCCCAAGATTTGAGTAACTTGGTTGATTCAAAATTAACCTCTAAAGTCTTTCCATTTCAATTTATTTTGTTTTATACACTTGGCTTATGGGTAGTTGTTCATCACCTCCCCATGAGTTATTTATGGTTGCGTTGATCTAGGGTTTCATCTCCTAGCATCGTACTACCACATTCCATGAAAGGGTATATAAATTAGGGTATGTGATAATGGGATTGATAGGGGGTTGAGTGGCTAGCCTCTTTGATCCTAATGAAAACCTAGGTCAGGTATAGCTAAACATTAGACTCCACTAAGAATTACATATATGGAATATTTATATAGAAGAATAGACCCTTTCATAGTAAGTTAGCCAGTATGAACCTAATTGACGTGATTGTGCCCTTGTGTTAGCCACACTTGGGAACATATAAAATGTATAAAAATTATATATTTTAGACAAATCCATACTTGTCATAGAATTTCATGCCAAATGTTGAGTGCTCCTCACTCTAAGTTCATACCACATATCAATGCTTGAGAGACATAGGGGGATGTAAAAAACTCTACCTACACATGTACTTATTTTTCTAGATTAATAATTAATTCCTCACAAAAATTTATATTATTGGTTGAAACTTTGGTTGAAGCTACACACACCTATGTCAATTATAGGGAATAAAATGAGCCATTTGTGCTACTTCTATTTTTATTTGATTTACAAGTGTGTTTTTAGATTAAGACTATTTTTTTGTATTATCATGTCAAAAAAAGTCCAAAATTATCATATGTTTTACACCACTTTAGCCTAAGATGTGTTATTATGTCTATTTGATACCACACTTTTGCCATAGACATTTTCAAAACATTTGTGTGTGTATGTCACTTGTTTAAATGGGGCATTATTACACTACCTATTTCATCTCAAATTTTCCCTTAGAGTTTTAAAACAAAAAATGATCATCATACCTTTTAAGTAAGATAGCATCATTACACTACTCCTTTTTTAAACAACTATTGCATTATTTCAAACTGAGTTTGAAACCATGTATGCCTTTGGTATATAATTGGTGTCATTATGCCATCTATTTTGGTCTTATAATGTCATTTATTTGAGAAATCTACGTCTTTTTAAACTAATTTCAAAATTTTCCTTGCAAAGTTTAGATTCAAATTGATCACTCTACACTTATGATTTTCTTAATTTGTGTTTGGGTGTTTATCTCTCACATTTGAATTGTGCAACTTGGACTAATTATTTGATTACTTTGAAGACCCCATTTTTCTTATATCTAAGAAGTGGTCTCTTTTCTATATGCCTCAATTTGTTTTGTTTCCTTGAACTAAGGTTGAAACTCTCTTTTCAAGTAAAACCTTAAGTATAATTAGTTTAGATTGGAGCCTAGCTTATAACTTGGGCTTGAATTCTTTACTTATTTCTCTTATTTTTGCTTACTTGAGATTGAATTTCCCAATTAGTTTTAAGCATGTACCTAGGATGAATGTATTATACCAAGGTCAAGTTTGTTTTTGAATCCATGCACCTAGATTGAGTCTATTTGTTTCAAATTGTTTTAGAGTTAGATTAATTGCCTTTCAGTTTTTAGACCTAGTTTGTTTTTAATTCTATCCTTGTGTCTTATTTCCAAAGACCTAGCATTTGTCTTTTAGTTTTTAGACCTAGTTTGTTTTTAAGTCTAGCTTTGTGCCTTCTTACTAAATAACTAACATTTACCTCAATTTCTAGATTCATTTCATGCCTTTTAAGTCTAGTTTTGTGCCTAAATTTCCAAAGAAAAAGAACCTTTTCATTTTAGCCATAGATTAGATTTGTTTGAAACACTTTTCCAAGATCACCATTTAGTTTTGTCTTTCAAAATTGACCATATGTGTGTAAGACCTTAGACCTTGGAGATATATGAGACCAAGTTTACCATTAATGATTTTTAGAAAAGATTCATTCTAGGCCAAGTTCAAACCATTTACAAAAATAGACCAAGTACCTATTCCTATACCAATGTCACTTTCATACTTAGACCTAGACCATTTTCATAGACTAAGACTACCCTATTTGGGATAATGTCAAACCCATCTATACTAGTTATCACATGCCAATATCACCCTTAATTGGGACAATTATAGTACCGAGTTCACCCTTTCAATGATAATGGTATCCGATCCAATACATATGTTAGCAATCCTCCTTTAGCCTACATGAGCCACCAAGCTCTGTAGTACCCAAGGATTACCATTCTAGGCCCTCATCCATTAGATTGCATCAGCAACCAAACTTCATAATTCTCATTTATTACCATTCCATTCCCTCATCATTTGACCTATGTTAGTAACCAAGCTTTGTAGCACCCATTCATTACCATTCCAATTCCTCATCCTTTGGCTTGAATTATCAACAAAGCTCCACAACACCCATTCATTACCATTCTAAGCCCTTCCAAATATAGTATCTAATTAACTCAATAATATTTCAAATGTAGACATCTAATTCCTATCACTATTATGCTAAAATTGTCAATCAAAGTAATATCTTGTGACAAAGCATAATCTAGGCCAAAATCACTAAAACATGTTAAATCCTTCAAATTTGTCATGTACAGGTACTAATTTAGGCTAATATAACTCTAAATGGGTTAATGCATTTTATGTGATTGTTATATTTTCTTAAATCACTTTGAGTCAAATTACGATCACATAAAATGGCACTCTAGACCACTGAATTCTTCTAATTTGGAAACACACATTATGTGCATGTGTTATTTCACATCCATAATGCCCTAATTAGGGTATTGTTATATACACAATTGACACCTTTTGATTTTACTCTAATAAAAATATGAATCAATAAAATGACATTTTTGACCAGGTTGATTAAGTGTGCAATAAATTTACAAAGAATTGTAGAAAATTAATCAAGGACACTTAAGCAAACTAAACCAAATCAAGAGCCTAGTTGAAAATTCCATGAAAGTTACTGAAAATCTATTTATTAAAAATTAATTACTCAAATATACATCTTCCCATGACATCATCAATGGGGTGGCATCCATATACTATTAATGGCATAAATATCAAGATTAAGCTCTCCCATGCCTCATCAATGCCCCATTCTTCCAAATATTAATGGGAATATTTATGGCTTATCCCTCTAAAATTGAATTGATCCATGGATGCACATATTAATATAAATATGGATGGTCATAGTTAATTCTAAACAACCTTGAAAATCTATAAGTGAGCCAAGATCACAATTTTTAAGATTGAATTGTGTGATGTTATTATGCAAAATTATCTTCATATAGCTTCACCTATTTGCATAAAATGAGAAAAATTGTGAGCCTAAGCCATTTGTGCACTAATACATGATGGAATATCATGTTACTCTTTATTGACATAGACTTGAAGCAAGAAATCTAAGGAAAATCATGATTTTTGGCCACTCTTGGAAGGAGGGACACTGTTTGGATGGTTTGGTAGTATTTGTTTCTTAAATAACTCTTTTAATTCACTAGAAACACCCCTTGAGGGAATAAGCTTGATGTTTTAGTGTTTATATGATTCTTTATATATGTTTTCTTGACTAACACATGGACTAACACATCTTGTAATCTTACTCTATAACATAATTATGACTAGATGGATCCCATTTACCATCCTAGATCCACAACCAAACTTTGATGAACCTATTTAAAAAGATATCATTATTGAACCACAAGTCATTATTCATCCATTTCCAACCTTCCCACACTTTATAAAATCCAATCTGATATTTGAGCCACAACAAAGCCAATCATTACCTCTCCAAGAGTTGTCTTTAAAAGACCACAATGTGTTTAACATTAATATTTTAAAACCAAGTGTAAACCAAGGCCAAGAAAACCAACCAATTTGTGATGTTTTTATTAGAACACCTATTTGTGACAAATTAAACTTTGTATAATCACCCTTTGACCATTTCCCTATTTTTAAGGAGCCTTACTTTGATGAGCCATTATCTATGGAGTTTCCTATTGACCCTTTCCATTTAGTTGAGGAGTCTCACTTTGACAAGCCATTCTTTATTGAGTCACCTTATAATGTTTATATCCACCTTTTGGAAAATCATTACCTCAACCATTACCCTATTTTTAAGGAGCCTCACTTTGATGATCCAGTCTCTATGGATTTGCCTATTGACTATTTTATTTTTGAGAAGCCTCAATTTGACAAGATAATATTTGTGGATTGATTCTTAGTTGAGCCTATTATGAAGGGCCCATTTTTCAACCACAGGCCATTACTTATCCAATACTAAACATTCAACATAGTGTCTTTATTGCCAAACTAGATGAAGAATTAATGTTAAATTTAGGTTTTATTTTTGAACTAATATCATATTTAGCATTAAAAATAGAATCAATGTTAGTTTCAACTTCATAATTATAATATATTCATGCTTGTTACAACATTTATTACACATGCCTTATAGATTAATTTGAATATATTTGTGATCCTTCCACATTATTTGAGGATGATTACTTTAGCATTAACATAAGTTCTCCTAGTATCTTCTACAAGGATTGTGTTGTCTCTTACCATTCAACATACCATTAACACATACCAATATAGCCATTATATTAACATTCCACCTTACACAAGTGTTGATTGGGACTGATAGAATCACACCTTGTTAAACTACATCCATGGAAACATACTGGTAAAATATCAGAGGGATCAAGACCATATTCATTAAAAAGAATAATAATCTCCTTGTGGAACCTTTTTGAAGGCTCTAGGGGTAATCAAAGTCCAAACTCAACATCTTTTAGTGAAACATTATTTAAGGTGCTAGAAGATAATCAAAGTCAAAAGTGAATTTTCCTTAGTGAAACCTTCTTGTAGGTTCTATGGGACAATCAAGATAACTTTATCAATGAAAACCTATTCAAGGCACCAACAACTAAGCAAAAATGTTCTTAAATGCTTGATGAAGACATTATCAAAGATAACATCAATACAACTTTCACTCTACAACATAATTAGATGGTAGCATCTCTTAAACCTAAACAACAGAAAAATATGTTGGTCCTATTGAGAACATATTCAAAAGTCTTTGGCCCCAACACAACAAAAATTATGTCAAATCTAGAATCAACAACATTGTGTGTGCCTAAAAATATTGATCTTCCTTTATTACCCAACCATTGTACATTCTATTATGATCCACTTATTCACTACCTAATCAGACCTTTTATCCAATGTTTATCTATATTTACCATTCATGGCCACACTTTCCTTTATAAAGGCTACAAAAACATCTTGTCTCAAATTTTAGAGGAAATAAATTAAATGACCAAAAATGATCAAAATAAAATTATTAGAGTCCAAATTAGCAGCATGCTCTTGATAGAGCATCTATTCAGAAGGGGTGTGGGATAAAAATTTACATAACTGATTATTCTAGTTTTATCATATGTTGATCAAGATGATCATCTCCAAATTGGTAGGAATAATAAATTCATTTACAAGCCATTTATCTTACCTTTCCATTTGCCTTACCTTTCTATTTACCTTGCCTAGACATTTACCTGACCTTTCCATGTGCCTTGCCTTTCCCTTTGCCTCACCTTACCATCTTTTCATAATTTTCCTTAAATTTGAACTATAGTGAATTGAAGTCCATTTAGACTATATAAACAATGTTCAACTTACATTGAGGTCAGCTCGATCACCCTATTTTAATGCTCTTGTCATTTTATGAGAAATTTTAGTAAAAACTCTTGCCATTTTGTGAGTCACATTATGTGTATTGTGCATTTGAAATAGATACATTACTTATACCCCTTTTACAATGCTCTTGCCATTTTTCAAGTAATTTATGTTTGAACACTCTCATAATTTTATGAGTACCCTAAGCCAAAGCTCTCACCATTTTGTGAGTGGTATCTTATCAATCTATAATGAGTTAAGATACCCAAAAAAAATTAAAAAAGACATTCAAAATAATTCAAAATATTAAAAATTAGAAAATTAGCTTACAATATCCTAGGGAAATATAAAGCCCTAAAATCCAAAAACATTTGTCTTGTTTGAACCTAGTCGCCAATCCTCGATCCTCTCTATAGGGGAAAATTTGTGATGGGTGTCTAATTCGTAACTTTTAGGCCAAGATCTCAAATTTCTTCTTATTAAGGAAACACCAAAGCATACAAATTATATCAAGATATATTATCCCTACATATCATTCCTTTGCATATAACCTTGCTTGGGGGTACCATTTATTAGCATCACACATTACATCTTTGTGTTATTTAGTAACACACATTATATGCATGTGTTATTTCACATCCATAATGCCCTAACTGGGGTATAGTTCTATACACAATTGACACCTTCTTTTGATATACTCCAGTCAAATTATGACTCAATAAAATGACATTTATGACTAGGTTGATTAAGTGTGCAACCAATTTCCAAATAATTATAGAAAATTAAACCAAATCAAGAGCCTAAGTGAAAATTCCATGAAAGTTATTTCAAATCTATTTATTATAAACTCATTGCTCAAATCAATGTCATCCCATGACATCATCAACAGGGTGGCCTCCATAGATCATTAATGAAATAAATATGAAGATTAAGCTCTCTCATGCCTCATCAATTCTCCATTATTCTAAATATTAATGGCCATATTTATGGCTTTTCCCTCTAAAATTTAGTTGATCCATGGCCACACATATTGATCTCAAGATAGATAGTCATGGTTAATTCTAAATAATCTTGAAAAGCTATAAATAAGTGAGCCAAGACCACCATTTTAAAGCTTGAATTATGTAATGTTATTATGCAGAATTATCTTCACAAAACTTTACTTATTTTCAAAAATTGACCAATCTTGTGAGCCTAAGTCATTGGTGCACTAGGAAATGATGGAGGAGTATACTACTCTTCATTAACGTAGACTTAGAGAACCAAATATAGGGAAAATCACACTTTTTGGACACTCTTGGAAGGAGGGATGTTGCTTAGAAGGTCTATTAGTATTCCTTTCTTAAATAGATCTTAGAATTCACTAGCAACAACCCTTAAGGGATTAATCTTGATGTTTTAGTGTTTATATGCTTCTTTATAGATGTTTTCTTGAGTAATGCATCTCATAATATTACTCTACATTTTGGCATGATTGGTAGGACTCACACCTCACATAAGTCTTTATACCTTATAATTTTGAATTTAGGCCCACTTTGGAGGATATTTTGTACTTATTTCTCTTGCATTTTACGTTTCTATAGATTTTGAGAAAAATGGTGGGATCAATCTGTAAAATGGCAAGAACACTCTAGAAGTTGGAAAGATCAACCTAAACATCAGTAAGATCACCTTGTAAAATGGAATAAATGCATATGTGGATGGAAAATTCATTTATTTATTCTCTATCTACTTGTGTGTTTTATAGAATTGACTAAATTACATTGTGGATCAACAAGATCACATTGTAGATCGATGGGATCAATCTATAGATTAGTGGCATTGAATTGTGAAATGATGAGATTATCCTAGACTATAAACTAACACATTATTGTTGTTTATTTTTATCATTTTTTATCATTTTAGTGGAAATGCCTTGTACTTTGGTGGGAATGCCTTGCTAATCAATGATATCACCCCATCAATTGGCAAGATCATAAAATAATGTCTTTTCTATCTTTGTATTTTAGTGAGATGAATTTTAAGAATGGAGGGAATGCACTATATAATGGTGAGATATCTATGTGAAATGGTGAGATAGATCTACATAAGAAAATAGAGACTTAAAATAGCAAGCTAGAAGTTTATCTAACAATTTCACACCCTGGTTTTAGACTTTTAACATTTTGTTTATAGGATTTAATTCACTTAGTCTCCATTTCAAAAAAAATTCAAAGGAAAAATTCATTACATAATTCATTTTGGTTTCATAAAATGGAATCTCACATTATTTAAATACTCTTAAAAGTTCCTTTTTTATGTTTTTTTGTTGAAGTGTGTGTTTTAAGTAAGATGAGTGTTACATGTGTACTCTCTCCCCATCTCCTTTAGGGAACTTAGGTGATCAAAATATCTCATTCTTTAAATTTTGTTCCTTATCCAAAGTCATGAAAATAAAGTTACTAAGGCCCTCCCCCAATTTTTATGACTTGGGTGACCCCAAAATGATCATAAAGTGTTTTTACTTGTCTTTATTTTTATGTACTTTGGCATGTGAGTGGGAGTTCATGTACTCCTTATGGTTTCTCTAGGGAATAATTAACTTGGGAATTCATCTCCTAACATCATTTTACCCCACTCCATGATGGGTATATAAATTGAGGGTGACCCTTTAATATGTTTTCTTTGAGTATTTTAAACAAGCTCCATTAGTGATACTCAACCTCATACCCTGGGGGAAAGTCAAACATTGCACTACACTTTGTAATATATAGATGTAGCAGTTATTAAAAGGACAAGACCTTTTCACAACAAACTGATTGATGTGGATCTAATTGATGTGATCATATCTAGTGTTAATCACACTTGGGACCATCTAGATGTGCAAAAAATTAGTTTTAGATAAACCCCACTTGTTGTGGACATAATTTTGATGCAAGACAAGTATCCCAAAGTTCTATGTCATTATACAAACTCTTGAGAGAAGAGGGGGAATAAAAACCTTAATTTTTATGCACTTTTACTTTTTGAATTAATAATTAAAAATATTCTCAAGAACACACCCACACACACACACACACACACACACACACATAGAATTTTATAGTACCATGCAACCTTATTAGTGTTATGATTTAGGATGGTATGCTTAGGTGTGTTTATAATTTTATCCTTTACTTGATTGGTATTTTTGAGTCTAAAATTATTTGTGTGAAATATAAAACATGCTAAAAAGATAAACACTCTATTATACACCATTTTATTTAAACAAAGAGGTATTACATTGACTAAATCGAAATCACATCTTGCCTTGTTCAACTTATCATTCCCAATAATGTGTTTGTATTTTTTGAATAGTGTTGTTATGTTGTTTATTTGAGTATAGACCATTCATCCAATTTGAAAAAATCTCAAAGTCCTTTTTTGTCAAAATTCAAAATCTTGCCTTTCTAAGTTATGATCCAAGGTGCTATCAATTTACCTTTTTCACTTGGTTTGAGTAATTTGGGTATAATTTCCCATTTAGATTAAAGGTCATTACCTAGACTCATCATCATTTTACTCTCATTATGGACTTAGATTATCTTGAATTCACTCATGTTTTAAGTTCTTGGACCATTCTACATCTTGTTTTCATGTGGCATCATTGTGCTACCCATTTAGTTTTGGATTTATACTTAGGATTTCTTATGTTAATTCATGTTTTGAACTTCTTAGTTTGCAATTTTATCTCCCTAGTCAAAAATAATTTCTTATAATTTTGTAGTCGCAACTCCTTGCAGTTGTATCTATATTTTTATGGTATTGACATGTTTTTTACCTAATTTTATTGTGCTAGCCTACACTTTAGGTTCCAAAATTATCTTACCCTCTTTTAATTTGATGATTTCAACCCACTAAGGTTGAGTAAATTCATAACCACTTTCTTCTAATTGTGTGGTACTATGCCACTTCCTTTCATTATAGTCTCATCTTACCTAGTATTTTATTTCAATAAATTCAAAAACCCTTTTTGAACATTTGTAATACACATTTCACATCTTAAGAAATCATATAAAAATCCATATTCAAACATGACCCAAATGTATACTTGTAGTGGGGTTTTTTACGACCCTAATTATAAGGAAATACATTATTATGATAGATAAAAGAACTCTATCATGTTAAAATATATCCAAACAAGCATAGGGTTTTAAGAAGATTATTATGAATATTAACCCTCAGAAGATGAAGATGGATCCCTTTTATGGTTTTAGAATCAAGTGTTAGGTTGTCACTAGATTTATCGATGGAATAATTGAATTTAATTGTTAGGGTAAAAGAACAACATCAAGATAAATCTCTCACTCATATCACGAAATTCAACATTGCATCTTATAGCAAGGGAAAATAAACACTTATAGAGTATACTCTCAATGATCAAGATCTTGCTACCAAGATCAAGCAAATTAGTCAATGATATATAGATTATCTTATCATAGACTTAATGACTCTTTAGCTCTAAATTTGATCAACAATATTGATTTTAAAGAGAAAAAAATGTGATAGATCAAGTGTAGTGTACCCTAGTGGAGCCTATATCTATGATATACCATAGGATTTCATCTAAACAAAACAAACTTAGAGATTCTTCGCAACATGTTTCACCAAACACAAAGCATACATTTTTTAATCACTAGGAGACTTTTATTCCTTCAAAAAACCAAGGGATGAAAAAATCAACACATATTGGGTGTGTTGTTCAAATCACATTGGCAACTTATTCCTAACCATCATGTCCTTTGGTGAACTGACCACAAACTCCTCAAAAACAACAATATAATAATAGTTCATAGTATTAGACTTCAATAAATGTTTATCAACCAAATAAGAATTAGTGGTTGACCTACTCGACTCAAGGGTGAACCATAATAAAGTGACTGATTATAGGCTTTATATCCCTAAAAAATAATGCAATAGGTATAATACCACCCTAATAAAATTATATTCTACCTAATAATATACCAAATTTTAGGAGTGGAATTTGATGAAAGAAATAGTGTCAAGAATAGAGATAAGAAATTGAGTTATAAAATATAAGTTTGATAAGATATGTCCATATCCATTTGAATTAATTATTATCCAAGTCTCCTTTATACCTCATTTCAAAGCACCTAGATTTGATAAATATAAAGGGATGGGTTACCCTCAAGAACATATCCAATCCTTTTTCATACTATGCTAAGGGGCATATTATAGTAGTGTTTATTTTCTTCACTTATTTCCATGCAGTTTGGCTAAACAAGCTTTAGATTGGCTCCTCGAATTACCTAAGGAATCAATGGTAGATTGGAATGATTTGTCTGAGAAATTTATCAACCATTTATCATATAACATTGAGCATAAATTAATAGTGGTTGAATTGTGAAAATCCAAACAATGGGATGGATAAAGCTTCATAGCATACCTACAGTGATGGAGAGCATTAGTTGGCCACTTTCAACATAAATTTCTAAATAAACAACTGGTTGATATTTTTTCACAAAACCTATACCCTAAGGTGGCTCATAATTTATGACTCACTTATGCAAACACATTTGAGGATATTATATACAAGGGTGTATAGATTGAGAATGTACTTATTACTAAGGGCCTTTTAAATATTTATTCATAGGGTCAAATATATAATTAGACCCAATAACCTATTCAAGTTGTTTCCATATAAAAACCTAAAGGGTTTAACAAAAATAATAACATATTAGGAAGTGGAGTGACATAATCTATACATGTGCAAATGGTGCAGGCTCCATTAGCTCCAAATGTGCAACTATTCCCACCTAATCCACCAACCACATTATAAATGGATCCTCTATGATGGGTGTTCAACAAATATAAGGTATTCAACAAACTGGGAGATCCTATTGAGGCCATGTTGTAAAAACTAGTGGTATCTAATTTGATTGTGTGGCCTATACCAAGTCCATTCCCTAAAGATCAACCCAAACCCGATTGGTATCAAGAAGATTAGTTTTGTAAATTCCATCATGTTCTTGGCCATGCCATTTATTGATGTGTTTAATTTATGAATATTATAAAGGATTTGATAGAAAGTGCTGAAATTGAATTAAAACACATGGTGTGAAACACTACTCAAGATATGGGAATTTACAATGACTCATTTCTTAAACACAATCAGCATCCAGCAAGGAACAATTAGAATCAAGCTTAGGGACAACATCATCAAACACAAGGCCATAATAATAATCAACATAATCATAATCAAGATCATAATACAAATGCCAATAAAATGGGTTATAAAAACATGCCATATGATTATAATAGCACTATGGGATGTGTTAATGAAAATCACATTTACACTATCATCATCAAAGTTTGTGAGCCATCCCATGTTTCTTGAAGTATTGGACCCAAATTATAGGGTTAAAACCCTATTCCTTAAGTAATGTCATATCAAGTTCAATCAATTCCATTACACCTTAATTTTCATGGGTTACTATTTCTAGACAACCATCCCCTTCTTCTAATTATAATGACTCTTTTTTGACTCAAAATTGTGTAAACACAACTAGATGGTCTTGAGTCACCATTCAAGGCCCTTTGCATTTTTATTCTAGTTATAATTTCTCCTTGAGGATTCTAGATTGCATAATTAAAACTAGGGACTCATGAGTTACCCTTCACAGACCTTTGCCCTCCTTCAAACTTAAACCAAATTTGAACATTGTGCCTTCAGATCCAAAACTAAACATTATACCAACCAAGGCTAAACCCTTTCATGCTTGTGTTGATAAGTTGTATAGTATCTCAGACCAACTAATTAAAATCCCTATGCAAATTTATATCATAGAGATTTTACATACATCAGAAGTCCACCGAACTATTTTAAATGACATCCTTCAACAATCCACCATTCCTTAGGACATTAACCTGGAATAATTTCAAACACTTATAGGGAATTTATCTCATTTATAATGAATTATAGTTGATCATATAGATATGTCTACTGATGGTCCTAGCCATAACAACCCCTTGTGCATTAAGGACATTATCAAAAATCAAAAAATCAAGTGGGTTATTATAGATAATGGTTTAAGGCTGAACATAGTGCTACTCAATTTGGTATAATTATTGGGTTATACTGCTAAGTACATCCATCCTGAGAAAATCACAATCAAGGCATATGACAATACCTAAAGGGAATCTACTAGATCTATTTGTTTTCTAATCATTATTGGGTCTGTATCCCATCATACTCTATACCATGTCATGGACATTGAATTTTCATATAATATAATGCTTGGTCATCCTTGGATCTGTGAAGTATAGGCTATACCATATAATTTACACTAGTCTCTCAAGTTCCCCATGCAATAAGTGAGGTTACTAATCATGTTGATTTGCAGCCCTACTAATATTTTAAACACCTAGAGGCTGAATTTCATAATTATAACTATTTCCTTGGTTCTATTTTCATAGCAAAGAAGAACAAATAAATAGTTTTGTAAACACACAAGTCTAATTATATGAATAAAAAATAAATGTTTTTTTAAACACACAAGTCCAATTATATCAACCCAAGTGATCTTAATTCCACTTCGGCTAATCCAATCTTGGTAATGCTTGCATAACAAGTCACCCTTAAGGATGCAAGAATTTCCATGTACCATCTAAAACATGTCTTTCACATTGATAAGTTTCCCAAGTCTCCTAAATATTTTGGAAAACCTATGCCTTCCTAAAGTCCTTACAATCCTAACATGATTTGGTAAAGGAGAAAGACATGCATAAACCACTAATGGTATTTATGCTGACAACTGCACCAAATCAAGATAAAAAAGCCTTTATTGAAGGAGACTAGTTATATTTTGACAACCTTTTTGATTGTTTTCAAAATCATACATACCCTATCCCTAATCTAATTATGGATTACTTTGATTATAATAATAAAGGATTCAGGTCACAAGATCAAGGAATCTTGGAACCATTATTAGTTGGTAAGCCTAATATGAGTCAAGGTCTTAGATTTATACTGCCTAGGGGTGACCTCATGTATTTTGATTTAAAAAAATTTAATTGATTAACAATGAGACTCTTAGTAGTGATGTAACATCTTATTATAGAATTTACGATGATCTTGCCAACACTGACCTATTTGACTCTAAATCTATTATGACTATCATAGCCCATTATCTCCTTTGTTGTTACCATCTTGACCTCATTGATTAGGACCAACAAAATTCTATTATACCCTTTGATGAATTTTAGAAATTATGAATATATTATTGAGTATATGGGTCTCAAAGATGGATTTCCAATTGGATATCATAATCAAGTATTTAACTTCTCCTTGGAATCTTTCACCTAATTTAGAGAAAATACAAACTTTCTTGGTCACAAAAAAGATAAAACACTAATATCTTTGGGTGAAAACCTATTTGAAGTACTCATTGATCAAGGAAATATTAAAGAGAAAGATAAGACCTTAAGTGAAAACTTATTTTAGGTGCTTGTGGATGGGGAAGTTTGTTCATCTCCAAAGGATGGACAATGTCTACCAAGTCCTAGATCTATAGCCAGTACTACTATCACATTCAAATAACATAAAGAATTTAAGCATATTAATCTCAACTTTATTGAGATATTTACATGTTATCTATTACCTAAATTGGAAAACTCAAATTCACCTCATTATATGGAGCTTTTAGAGGAACAACTAGAAGCTAAAATGGAAATAGAGGAACGTGATCAAACACTGCCCACTATTTTACAATATGGTTTTACATTCCTTGTAGAAAACACCAATAAAGTAACCTTAGGAATTTATAATGATCCCAAAATTATTTATCTTAGATATTTCCTCAACATTAAAGAACACAAATACATTATCACCATTCTAAGGTATTTTATTGATATCTTTGCATGGGCTTATTCTGACATTCCAAGCGTGGACCCTGACTTAGTTGTGCATTGCCTTGTTATCCATCCATATGTTAATATAGTCAAGAAAAAAATGATAAAGATGCATCCATGCATCACACTTTTATTAAAGTCAAAACTTGAGAAATTATTAGGAGTTATCTTCATCAGACCACTAGATTAGTTTGAATAGATATAAAACATAGTCCCAGTAAGTAAAAAGCCATAAGATATATGCATTTATACTGATTTTAGAGATATAAATAGGGTATGTACCAAATAAAATTGTCCTCTTCCCAATATTGATATTATTTTTTATTCTATTTTTGGGTATAAGATGTTATCCCTCATGGATGGATTCTCTAGATATAATCAAATCAAGATAGCTCAAGAAGACCAGCATAAAACTATGTTCACCATGTTGTGAGGAACATTCCACTATCAAGTCATGCCTTTTGTCTTTAAGAACACTAGAGCCACCTATCATCATGTCATGAATATCATTTTCCATGACATGATACATGATATTTTTGAGGACTATGTTGATGACATTCTAGAAAAATAAATAACAAATGTTGTACATCCTGACATTCTATGGAGAATATTTGAAAGACTTTGTGAGTATAAAGTTCATCTAAATCCTAAGAAGTGTGTCTTTAGCATTAATTCAGGAGATTTGATAAGGTTAATTATGTCACAAATAGGTATTTAAGTGGATCTTACTAAGGTCAAAGCCACTGTGGACATGCCTACACCTTTTAATCTTAAACAAATTTTCAACCTACAAGGAAAGATTCAATCTATATGCAGGTTCATTTCACAACTGGTAGATAAGTGCCATCCTTTTAAACACCTCTTGAAAAAAGGGTTAAATTTTCAAAGGGATGTTGAATGTCAACTATAATTTTCAAATCTCATAACATACTTGTCCAACCCACTAGTTTTGATATTGCCAACACTTAGACAACCATTAATTATTTATATTTCAATCACAAAACATACACTAGGGGCACTCTTGGTCCAACATGATGAAAAAGGAAAGGAAAACACAATTTATTATTTTATTCACATACTTGAAGCATATGAACATAATTATACACCTATGGAGAAGGCTTATTTATTAATGGAGTTCACCTCCCAAAAGTTATGAAACTATATGCTAAATAATAAAACTATAATTATTACTAAAGTGTACCCTCTCAAATATTTATTATCCAAAGCAACTCTTACAGGTTGTATGGCCAAATGCATCATGATTTTCAGTGAATTTGATGTTGAGTAACAAAACCAAAAGGCTATCAAGGGATAGGTCATTATAGATCAAATTTCAAAAGTTCCTATTATAAATACTCAACCACTCACATTTGATTTTCTAGATGATTTTATTATGATGGTAGAAAAAGTGTCGCATGAACCTGAATAGTGGAAAACATATTTTGA
The DNA here is from genome assembly GCA_037957365.1 of Torreya grandis. Taxonomy (NCBI): domain Eukaryota; kingdom Viridiplantae; phylum Streptophyta; class Pinopsida; order Cupressales; family Taxaceae; genus Torreya; species Torreya grandis. The sequence goes on along the minus strand of JARHVA010003538.1, from coordinate 1,308,490 downwards.
TGGCTCTTTTACATCCTATGTAATTAGAGTTAACATCTTGTTAATTACACTACAATGGGATATGATCCCTAAATAATTTCATATTAGCTTTCATTGTACCAACAATATGGTTGAGTATGAAGCCCTTATTGCATGACTTCATCTTGCAGTATAGTGGGATATCCAATGGTTAATGGTCTATGGGGATTCTCAATTGATTATTAATTAAACCATAAATCAATATTAGACTTGAGATGACAATATTGTACCCTAAAATCAAATTATAGATAATCTCAAGACCCACTTTAAGTCCCTATAGTTTGAATAAGTACCACAGGTCAATAATAGATCAACTTATGCAATGGAAACCATTGGGTCCATGATACAAAGTACCAACAGTGTTAAAGAGTATCAGTTCCTCATTGAAAATCTTCTACATCCTACTCATGTACTTCTATAATTGGAGAGGGTATGTTTAGTTTCAAGTCATTTATAACTATTTCCACAACCAAGTATTTATACCTAACCTTTCACATAATCACTAGAAGATATTCCTTCATCACATAGCTCACTATACCCTCCTTGGAAACATGATTTATTGTAAATGTTATGATGGAATGTTTCTTCATTTTTTATCTTCAATATAATCCAAGTTATCACTCATGAAGGTTCATGAAGGAATGTGTGGGACCTACACCAACATTGTATTCTTAGCTAAGAAACTCCTCAAAATAGGATACTATTGGCCTAATATGGAAATATATGCTTGTAATCACATCAAGAAGTGTGTTGGTTGCCAATGGTATGGTAATTTGATACATGCACCTTCCTTGCCACTTCAGTTGATCACTACACCATGGTCATTATCTACATGGGGCCTTGATATTACCAAGAAAATAAACCCAACCTCTTGTGATGGCCACAAACACATTCTCACTACTACTGAGTATTTTACTAATTGGATTGAGTCTATTCCTCTCACTCATATTACTAGGAGGAAAATTGCTAAATTTATCCATTACTACATCATCTATAGATATGTTATCCTCACCCATATTATATCTTATAATGGTATATCATTTGTAAATCAAGATGTTAAATCTATTTACACCAAGCTCAAAATCAAGAATAAGATATCTACACCATACAACTTGTAAGGTAACAATCAAGCCGAAGCATCTAACAAGACTATTATTACAATCCTAAAAAAGATTGTCAATCATGTTGGCCATAATTCACACTTTGAAAATTTTCATGCCCTTTGGGCCTATCTCACTGGTCATTGAACTCCCATAGGAGCCATTCCATACTCCCTTGTCTATGACAAGGAATCTATTATTCTAATTGATATTGAACTACCTTCATGACAAGTTTCTTTAGAGAACATTGAGGATGATGAAGATTATATATTTTCTCGGTGGAAATAACTTGAACTCCTTAATGGTAAGTGTTTATCTACCCTAAACAACTTGAAGTCATATCAAAATAAATTTCATAAAATCTATAAGAAGTGCATTATCCCTTGAAAGTTTGAGATCAATGATTTGGTTTTGAAAGAGAATAAAGAGAACATGAATGCTGAATGTAATAAGGGTAAGTTTTAACCCAATTGGTTAGGCCTGTATGTGGTCATATAAAATTATGGATTATGGTAATATCAATTAGCTACTCCAAATGGCAAAGATATCCTAGAACCCATGAATATTATACATCTTAAGCAGTTCTATGTTTGATAGCCTTTTTAACCATTATCTACAAGATACCTTACTTGGGGGAAACTCTTGCCCAAGTCATTTATTCTAGAATTACATTCTGGACCATTTTTATTTTCCTATCCTAGACCATTCTACCTTGAATAATATTCTTATACCATCATTTACCATTGTACCCTAGACCATTATCACTTTGGATCATCTATATTTCATACAACCCATTTTCCTTCCATTATGGACCATTGTAACCTAGAATGTTATATCCCATAACTAGTTATGATCCTAATTATGATTCATAGGAATTCTAGACACACTCAACACCCATTTCACAAAGTATTTCAACCTAAACAATATCTCATAGTTTCATTTTGTAGACAAGTATATAAGGATATGTCAACACATGTTTTTTCTTGTTGAAAGGCTATACAAATTTATTTGACATTGTATATTGTTCTATTATTTGTTGTTGTTTGGTGGGAATTATTGCCTTAGTAGGATCATAAGTACCATTTTAGTCAATTTAGCTATTTTCCTTACCTATGGATGTGAAACTCCTCAGGTAAGTGGTTTTCTCTACCATTGTTTATATTCAAGATCCTCATTTTAGCTAGTTTATATATTGTATTGAACTCTTACCTATGAAAGTGCATCTCATTAGATAGGTAGTTCCTTGTGTCTTTTGTTCATATTTTATTTCTTATCCCAAAAACACAAAAACATTAGAAAATGATAGACAAAAAGAATAAAAACATTGCCTTCAACCTTTTTTTATTCTAATATCATGATATCCCTTTTTGAGAGTTAGACCATTTAGTATCTCATAATTCTCAATTGAGTTAAGATGCTTAGAAAATTCTAAAACATTTTCCAAAGATCTTATGCTCTTTCCATTTTGTGAGTAAACATCTCTCACGCACTCATTATTTTGTGTGCCCATTTCCTTATTTTTTATACACATAAATCATGTTTTCTCATCATCACTTTCCTTCTATCCCATATCCTGGGAGAACTACATTTGGCCTAAAGTTCATGTTGGATCTCACATCCATGGGACTATGTAGGTAGTGTCCACTTGCCTCATACATCTAGAGTTAGCTCAACCACACTTTTCTTTTATTCTATTTTCCCTCATTTTATTTTGTGTTTTTGTTTCCTTATCACTTGGGGGAAACTTTGTATCCATTCTTCTTATCTCATTGTACTAGTGTCATTATTTCTTAACTTAGCGATCACCCTATCAGGAAGTGTCATGATTTTATTACACATGCATGAATAATTTATTTTCTATTGCACTAACATTATGATTAACCATTATTTGTGTGCATTTATTTGATTTTTTGTTTTGTTGTGTTTTTTATCTCTTAATTTATTTTTGTTTTTGTTGGTGCTCTGTTGTTTGTTCATATTTGCATTATGTTATGTATTTATTTTGTTTGCTAGTGTTTATTGTGTTTTCATTATTATTTTGATGATTTATTATTTTCTCTCTTTGGTTGTTTTTTTATTCATTCATTTTTATTAGCATTTTAGTATTTGTTTCTTAGTGTTTTGTTGTGCCTTCCTTTTTGTCTTTTGTTTTTATGTTTTGTCTTGTTTATTATTTATTTTTTAATTCTTTTATGTTAAAATCATCGCATCAACATTTTAAGTCTAGCTTTTACTTAGGATTCATTTGTTTACATTTGTATTTAACTTATTTTATTATTATTTATTTACTATCCAAGTACATTTTGTTAATATATGTGGCTCTTGATTGTTCATATCTTGATTTTAAGTGAGGTTACATTTTTGAATTGTTATTTTTTTCTTTGTTTTATTTATTTATTTTGAAACATAAATAGTTAACTCTATTTTGATAGATTTTATCATTATCCTTATTTATAAATATTAACATTTGAACCAGATAATGTACAAATAGAAATAAAATGTTATCATAAGTTACTCACACTTATGATGCATAATTTCAATATGCTATAGTAAACACTAAGTAATCAAAATATAAAAGTTAATTTTTCACCAAAGATCATTTATGAGTACACCATCCTGAATACCTAACACAAGATTTATCCTAGGGTAATTTTGGAAACACACAAGACTTTATGAAAGATGTGCATCTCTTGACATACACTATGAGTCTAATTGACTATTTATATGACTAGTTTAGGACATGCATCTCCTAAATTATCCTCTATCATCTAATAATACATAAATTAGAATAAATACATCAACATCTATATGCTAACTAAAAATGTACATCTCCTAAAACTAGCATATCCAAACATATCATAACAAGAGCAATATTGATGTAAACATCATGTGACAATAAAATAATATTAAGAGTCTATGTAGAAGTAGAAAAAATACAAAAATGAGAGTCATATATATCTCAAAATATTTTTTATATATTGCAAGAGTATTTATACATCTCATAAATACAAAAAAATAGAGCTCAATAAAATCTACTTTGATCATGCTTGTCCTTGGGAGGACTCTAATAGAAGTTCTGACCCATCCTAGATATAGGTGCTACTAGTTGTCATCATGATAAAGGCCCCATGACTACCCACTATGTATCTAGTTATGTCAATGACCATTATAAATAATTTGTAGGAACTACCACCTTATATGCCTATCTTTAGTAGGTTATTTCATCCTTGGCATAGGACATCATCCTTTACACAAAAGGTATCATCCTTGGACATAATCATGTCATCTAAGGCTCTTGATAATCTTACCCTTGTATCCATCCCAGCTCAGTGAGCCTCATCTCACTTCGTTATGAGCCTCTCCACTTACGATACTAATCTTTCTCTATCAACATGATATCTATCTTTCTCCCCAACCATTGTCTAAAGCTCCATATCCCATGTGGATAACTAAACCTAAACCCCTACCAACTATGCCACTTACCCCCTAAGCCCAAAAATCTCTATGTCCCTAAATATAATGAGACCCTAGAGCCTAGTGGTTTCCCCTTGAGCCATCACTAACTATTCTTATAACCTAGCCAAAGTGTTATGTAAGCCTACAATCTTTGAGAGGCATGCAAAAATATCCCTCTAGACTTTATCAATCAAATCTTGGTCCTTTATGTACCTCCTTATGCTAGAGGGTCCTACCCCTCTTAAACTTGTACTTATAGCTACACCTGTATTGGAGGGTCATGTCTCCCCTAAACCTATCCTATGGCCTTCATTTCCATTGAGGGAATCTCCCATATCCACATCTTGACCACCCATCTTGGTTATCTCTACATCTTCTACAAGGTCTTATTGTACCTAAGGATGTATTAACTATAAAGGAATGGCATAAGGGATCAGCAACTACACTAAAACTTGACCATGTTATTATGTTAAGGCCTATCCCTAATCTCCCCTCAACCTGACTGACCTTTATTGAAGCATTAGCTATTGGGGTAATGGCCTCATTAATCAGATAGGTCTCACCTTGATCCACTATGTGGCATATGCGTTGGTGACCCCTACATCCAAAACTTCTCCAACATAGTCCCATAATATGTAAACAATCCAAGCATAGTCAATAACCACCTCTACCCTAGGCACTAGTGGGCCCCACTCCCTAATCTCCCTAGTCATGTGTGTGAAGTAGTGAGGACCCTCTAAGATATCATAATACATGACAAACTATTCTTTGGAATCGATCTAGCCTATATCTCTCCACCACATAGTCTTGGTGACTTATGATGTAACATGGTGTGATCATATACCTGATCACAAATAAATCCTCTACCCATAGCTATTATGTCCCTAAGCAAGAGTGTCAAATGAAATATTCATCCTCCATCTCATCAATTACTTGCCCATAATATGGCATATCCCCTAAATGCCCCTACATATATGATCTTGTAAGGTACCATCCCTAAGCCATGGGGTCTTTTAGTCCCCTCTAATATCTAGGCCCCACTAGTCAGACAATAATTATGTTATGCTAGGCTTATACCTATTGTATTATGTTATGGTATATCCCTCCATGATATGTAGTCATGTGAAGGTACATGTACAACTATGTTAGGATGATTTTTCCCTAGGTAAAATGTGTAAGTTAATCAAACATCTACTACACTAAATCAATCAAACCTAATGGAAAAAACTATCCACTCTTGTTAGTCAATAGAAGGATATTAAAAAGATATATCAATACTACCACCTCTAAAAAAATTATCCCCTATCCTACTCCACCCTTTAGGGGCCAAGCCAAATCTTCCAGAACATCTACATCTATATAGTCATCAATAATTTCTTGGTCCACTACCCCAAGTAGGTCATCTAACATGGCCTGTCAACTTAATTCCATTCAAGTAATCATAGGTCCTCACATTGGTAACAATATAATGTGGTGTATATCTTATAATATCACCATAGCCTCCCTAGTTGATAGATGAAATGTGGAGGTCTTTGAATGCCACCTCTCTATAAGTGTTGATAAGTAAGCTCTATCTATGTAGATTACTAGTAATCATTCCAAGTGATATAGGTCTACTACTACTAATATGCCCATGAGCTCATATGTCATAATCCCCTATCACTAAAATACTCAGGAACACCACTCTTATGACATGATAACTACAAATCACTCCTAAAAATAAAACACAAGGCATCAAGTCAATTATATTTCCTATCATTCACTGAGTTCTTCTAATTTTGAGGCCTAGACTAATCCTCTCTATGTCTCTATCTCTCTTTCTATAATTTTAGGCCTAGATTAATCTCATATTGGCCCCATTATATTTTCTTCTAGCATTCTCATCATTATTTTTCTAATCCCACCATTTAGTAGAACATTCTTGATACTTTGTAGGGTGATCCTATTGAAAATCATGAAATTGTCATTCAATAGGTCATGATCATTAATTGGTAGGGTGATCCTATTAATCTTTATGAAATCATCATTTGATAGGTCATTTTACACCTAAAAATGTGAACTTGCCATTTTTTTAGAGACCTCATCATTTTGACTCATGACCCCACTGAGAGGTTAGTGATATCATTGCTCTTATGGTATTCCCATCATTTTCCTAGGAAAACTCATCATTTCTAAATTGTGAAAATGATAAGATCACCCAACTATATGTAGTCAAAAAGGCATCATGTCTATAAATCAATCCTAGCTTGAATAAGATAGAGCATACCTACACTTCCGATTGGGAATACATTTGTTAAGTGGGAGCATGACCAATATATGGATCCATTAGACCCGATTAAGTGATCACTTGTCACAATACACCATGATAGGAATATTTTCAAAGCCTATGGTCTAACAAAATCACACAACAACCCTAAAAGATTCCTAGGTTTAATGTTCACTCTATTCTAATAAACAAGAAAGTAAATATAATATAGTTCTCACCAAAGCTTGTGACACAAAAAATAAAACAAGATAAACTAAACATTCATAGAAGATATATACTCACATCAATGTATTCAAAATCCTAATGCATTAGATAGAAACACAACTATATTATCTATCTACTCTTATAAAGGATAAATAAAATTATGAATACTTACCTTGAAGATGAACCTATCAAGCCTCAATCTTTCCCTTGGCCAAGGTGCTTTGCAAGAATTTATTATGGTATGTAAGTATAGCAAAGACAAATCATCTCTAGAATACACAATCTATCTATGCATCCAAAATACTTCTCCAAAAGATAAGATCCATATCTCTAAGGAAATTATGGAACCCTAAGCTTTATTCCTCAATTAGAATGGTCAATAAGTATATGTTTGTTTGCACTTATTATTATTATTTGCTTATCTATATTCAAATGGTTTGAAATGAACTTGTATATATAGGTAGACCTTTCCCTAAATCCTTCTAAATATGTTTGTTGTACAAGGTCTACCCAGTCAACCCTATATGTTTTCGAGAGGTAAATCACTAGGTCCCAAGCTAGTTCAATTGAAGGGCTAACAAAACTCTAAGTGAAAAATATCCCTAAACAATACAGGGTTGAACCTATCAACCTTGTATAGTAATCAGAGGCTAATAACTATATAGGGTTGATTTAGTTGACCTAGTATTATCAACTAGTGAAAGTGGGTCAAGACAAAAGTAAGGAGGATACTGATATGACAAATGATTGGAATGGGTATAACAGAGAAGAATAATCTTAGGGTAAATGGTTTTAGGAGAAAAATGTGTATATGGAAAGTGAAAAAAGGGAAAATAATATTATGAAGCACCAATGGTCTGCCCACCCCTTTTCTAGTCCACCCCTTAAGGCATGCACTTAGAGAGGTTGAGACTCGATGGGTTCCTGCAAGATTCAAAGTGTCATTAATTTATTAAAAATTGAAAATATTATGTGTATACACCAACTACCTACTTATTACTTGTAATAAATGACCAAATTAAATACAAAAAATTACCTACTAATGCTTCACTCCTTGGTGGTCATTGGTACTCTCTCATGCACTCTCTAAGGTGACAATGGTGTGGGATATTGGCCATTCTACTCAGCTCTCTCACATGAAAATCTTAGAGATAAAAAATGACTATAACTAGTGGTGTAAATGAGTTGTTTTTACCCCAAGGGTTAAAATATAGTAAAATTTTCACCCCCTATGCCTATAGTTACATTAATTTATCTCTCTTGGGCTACTATTTTATCCCCTCTAATTTTTTTTCTCCCACTTATAATTTATTCATTTTTTAGCTATTTTTTTCAGCTTAACATGATTATTATTTCTTTTGATCGAGGGCCAACCCATTAAATATTTTCAAATTTTCCATTTCCCCTCGAGGGGACATCATGAGCCACCCAAATGATGTTTGGGGTACTTTTTAAACATGTTTCTCCATAACTCATGCAAACCTTAATAATGAAAAATGGGAATGAAATTTATTTCTTCTAATTATATTGACCTTTTCATTCTTTGAAAATACATTTCTTCAACCGAATGTCTCACTATACCTTCTCAAATAGAGGGAAAGTGTAGGCATCCAATTCCTATCACTATTGTGCTAAAACTATCAATCTAAGCAATATCTTGTGACAAAGCACAAACTAGGCCAAAATCACTAAAAAATACTAAATCATTATAATTTATCATGTATAGGTACCTATTTAGGCTATTGCATCCTTAAATTAGGAAATGCATTTTATGTTATTATTATCTTTTCCTAAATCACTTTAAGTCAAATTGTGACCATGCAAAATGACACTTTAGACCATTAATTCTTTTAATTTAGCAACACATATTATGTGTATGTATTATTTTGCATCCATAATTCCCTAACTATGGTATTTTTATGTACATAACTGACACCTTACTATTATACTCTAGTGAAACTATGACTTAGTAAATGACATTTTTACCAGGTTGATTAAGCATGCAATAGATTTATAAAGAATTGTAGAAAATCAATCAAGGTCACTTAAGCAAATTAAGCCAAATCAAGATCCTAAGTAAAAATTCCATGAAATTTATTGAAAATATATTTAATGGATATTGATTTCTCAAATCTATGTCATCATATGACATCATCAATAGGGTGGCATCCTGATCCGTAAACACCACTGAAAAACTCTAAGTGAAGTTTTAAACATACAGATTCTGAATTTCTCAAACTTAACAAATTCTAGAAAAAATTCAAAAGAACTTGCAATTGTTTGGCAAAGTATTCTCGGTTATCGAATTGGATTAGAATTGTCAAAAAGACTGATATCTTCCATTCACCAATAAAAACCGGATTTTATTTTAAAAATTAAATGTTGTAAATTGTCAATTTTTTAAAATATTGCATGAGTTCGTGATTAATTAAAATCAGAATACTTGAAAATAAAACATGCAATCATGACAAATTACCACATGAAATTGATAACGGAGTTCGGCATTGATTGCCTACGTCTCCGGGTCCGCCCAATAGTGAGGACCATTTCTATTAAATTTGTGCAACAAATGGCTTACAAATTCTTGAAATGCTACACAACTTCCCTCAGGCCTGATCTCTGTCCAAGAATTCCACCTTCACTGATAAACTCAAGCTCGGTCACACGGAATCCTTCCTCAGTCTTCAATCCCCTTCCGAAATTGCTTTTGTCCTTCATTCAATCTATTGGTATATCCAAATAATAATAACATTCTCTTTTTAATTACAAAACATAATTAAAAATGCTTACTGTGTATAAGGTCAGATATTGGAGAAAATCCCATTAGATAGCTATCTCCAAGCTTAAAACAAGCTCTTGGCCTCTTAAAATAAAACACAGTCAGAAATCTGTGTCCAAACAAGTAAAAATAACTCCCTTTTATAATATTTCAGCCACTGTGGCTGAAGTGGTCAAGGCGCTTTTTTTTTACACGGGAGGTCAAGAGTTCAAAACCTCTTCCTCCTTTCTAGGTTCCTAGGGAAGCGGCCAAGGGCGTGGCATGCTTCATGGGCACGCTTTGCATGAAGTTTGACTTTTTCCTCCTTGTTTTTTTGGCACCTTGTTATTTGAAATTTTCCTTGGGTGGCGTGGAGTTTGAAATTTTCAAACAACATATGTTAAATAACACCTAACCAAAATTTTTTTCCCCCTAATTATTTTCCACGTGTCAACCTCCCATTGGTCCACGTGTCACATGTAAATAATGCCACGTCACTTGTTGACACCAAATTTTTCCCTGTTGAACCAAAACTTCAGCGGCCCATAACTTTTGCATACGGTGTCCATTTTTTGAACCGCGAAAAACGTCAGAAAGCTCTCGACGAGCTCTATGTTGTGGCACCATTAAAACTCTGACTTGAAACATTTTTTTAGAACCCAATTTCTAATCACATCTATAGACCATTAATAGCATAAATATTAGGATTAAGCTCTCCCATGCCTCATCAATGACCCATTATTCCAAATATGAATGGAAATATTTATGGATTGTACATTAAAAATTGAATTGATTCATGGATTCACATCTTGATCTCAAGATGGATGGTCATGGTTGATTCTAAGCAATCTTGATATGCTATAAATAAGTGAGCCAAGATCACCATTTTAAAGCTTGAATTATGTAATATTATTATTCAAAATTATCTTCATATAGCTTCACCTATTTGAAAAAATTAACCAATATTATGAGCCTAAGCCATTGGTACACTAATAAATTATGGAGGATCATGTTACTCTTTATTGATGCAGACTTAGAGCACCAAATCTAGTGAAAATCATGCTTTTTGGATGCTTTTGGAAGGAGGGACACTATTTGGAAGGTTTGGTAGTATTCCTTTCTTAAATAGCTCTTTAAATTAACTATAAACACCCCTCTATGTTTTAATATTTATATACTTCTTTATAGATGTTTTCTTTACTAATGCATGGACTAACGCATCTTGTAATCTTACTCTACAACATAATTATGACTAAATAGATCCTAGTTACCATCCTAGATCCACAACCAACCTTTTTTGAATCCATCTTTGATGAGCCTATTAAAAAGAGCTTATTATTGAACCACAGGTCATTATTCATCCATTTCCAACCTTCCCTCACTTTATAAAATCCAATTTGATCTTTGAGCCACAACATAGCAAATCATTACCTCTCCAAGAGTTGTCTTTAAAAGACCATAATGTGTTTAAAACTAATATTTTTCAGCCCAGTGTAAACCAAGGCCAATAAAATTAACCAATTTGTGATTTTTTTATTGAAACACCTATTCGTGATGAGTTAACCTGTGTTGAATCACCCTTTGACCATTGCCTTATTTGTAAGGAGCCTCACTTTGATGAACCACTATCTATGGATTTTTCTGTTGACCCTTTCCATTTCGTTGAGGAGTCTCACTTTGACAAGCCATTCTTTGTTGAGTCACCCTATAATGATTATAACTACCTTTTGGAAAATCATTACCTTTATTATTTCCCTATTTTTAAGGATCCTCACTTTGATGAACTAATCTTTATGGAGTTGCCTATTGACTATTTTATTTTTAGGAAGCCTCACTTTGACAAGCCAGTATTTGTGGATTCATTATTAGTTGAGCCTATTTATAAAGATCCCATTGTTTAAAATAGGCCATTACTCATCGAATACCAAACATTCAACATAGTGTATTTACCACCAAACCAAATGAATAATCAATGTTAAAGGTAGGTTCTATTTTTGAACTGATATCATATTTAGCATCAGAAATAAAATCAATGCCAGTCTCAAATTTAGAATCAAAATATATTCATGGTTATTAAAAAATTGGTTACACATGCTTTACAGATCAATTTGGTTACATTTGTGATCCTTCCATAGTTTTTGAGGATGATTACTTCAACATCGACACAATTTCTCCTAGTATATTTTACAAGGATTATGTTATCTCTTACCATTCCATGTTCCATTAACACCTACCAATATAACTATTATATTGAAATTCTACCTCCCACAAGTGTTTATTGTGATTGAAGGAATCACACCTTATTGAACTAAATCCATAGAAACATACTAGTTGTAAAATATTAGGGGTAATAAGATCATATTCATTTAGAAAAATAATAATCTCCTAGTAAAACATTTTTAGAGGCACTAAGGTTAATCAAAGTCAAAACTCATTAGCTTCTACTAAAACCTTATTTGAGCCACTATAAGACAATTAAAGTCAAAAGTGAATGTTCCTTAGTGAAATATTCTTAGAGTTTATATGGAAAAATCGAGACAATTTATTTGGTGAAAGCCTCTTCAAGGCACCAATAGTTGAGCAAAAGAGTTCTTTAATGCTTGACAAAGACATTATCAAAGATAACATCAGTACAACTTCTACTCTATAACATAATTATATGTCAACATCTCTCAAACCTAAACTATATAAAATATATTGGTCCTATCAAGAGCATATTCAAAAGTCTTTGGCCCCACCATAACCAAAATTATGTCAAATCTAGAATCAAAAACATTGTGTGTGCCTAAATTCGTGATCTTCATTTTTTACCCAACCATTGTACATTCTATTATGATCCACCTATTCACTACCTAATTAGACTTTTTATCTAATGTTTATCTATATTTACCATTCCTAGCTACACTTTTATTAATAGAGACTACAAAAACATCATCTCAAAGTTTAGAGGAAATAGAATCAATGACCAAAAAAGATCACAATAACATTATTAGAGTCTAAATCAACAATAATTTATTGATAGATCATCTATTTAGAAGGGGTGTGGGATATAAAGTTACATAATTGATTATTCTAGTTTTATCATATGTTAATCATCTCCACATCAATAGGAATAACAAAATCATTTACAAGCCATTTATCTTTCCTTGCCATTTTCCATACCTTTCCATTTACCTTGCTAGCCATTTACCTTACCTTTCCATGTGCATTGACTTTCCCTTTACCTCACCTTAACATCCTTTCATACTTTGTCATACATTTGAACTATACTGACTTGAAGTCCATTTAGACTATGTAAACAATGTTCAACTTACAAAACTCAAACACCCTTTTCCAATGTTCTCATAATTTTGTGAGAAATTTTAGTAAATATTATTTTCATTTTTGTGAGTCATCATTATGTGCATTGTGTATTTGAAATAGATGCATTACTTGTACCCATTTTCCAATTCTCTTACCAATTTATAATCAATTTATGTTTGAACACTCTCATATTTTTATGAGAAACCTAAGCCAACATTCTCACCATTTTATGAGTGGTATCTTATAAATCTCTAGTGGGTTAAGATACCCAAAAATATTTAAAAAAATTCAAAATATTAAAAATTAGAAAATTAGCATACAATATCTTAGGGAAATATAAATCCCCAAAATCCAAAAACATTTATCTTGTCTGAACCTAGTCACTGATCCTCGATCCACTATATAGGGTCAAATTCATGGTGGGTGTCTAATTTACACCTTTTAGGCCAAACTCATAGCTTTCACCCTATTAAGGCAACACCAAAGTGTATAGCTTATATCAAGATATCTTTTCCATGCATATCATTCCTTTTCATATAGCCTTTCTTGGGGGCACCATTTGTTTATCATTCAACTAAGCCTTCACACATAGGTATTGACATTTTTGATGATACGATGTTTTTTTTTTGCTTTTAATTTCAATATTTTTGTGTCTTTGTTTGTGTATTTATTCACTTTCATTGTTGTTCCTTAACTCAGTGTATATGCATTTATTGGGTGATTCCTTACACATTATTCTTAAGTCCATCCATATTGATATGTCAACATTATCATCATGATTTTCATCATTGGTGAATTTTTTTCAATTGTTTATTAGATTGGGAATTAGTCTTTATGCATATTATTGCCAAGTCATCATGGTTTTTTATATCATTATCCATACCATCACATGCTACAACAAAAATTAGTTTGGTGGAGATTACAAGCAAAGGTGCCATAAAAACTTCTCATTGTTCACCTTGGAAAATCATCCCACCATACTTGATCAATTCAACCTATTAACCCTTCTAGTTATATCAATGTTAATAAGGATAAGCATATCCACATTGGTAGATATAATTGAATCATTCACACTGAGAAATTCTCATTCTTCTATTTTATTCCTCATTCCATTTTCACCCACTTTTGGGTGAACTATATTGGCTTGAGGTCTATTTGGACTATGTGTGCAGCTCTTAGATACATGACATATCTCAGGTCAGCTCAACCACACATTTTTTCTTTCAGACATATCTTTCATCACTTTGTGCATCCTTGTGTGCTTGGTTATTTGTGGATTCTTTAGTCATTATACCATCTCATCTATGTTTTCATCCACTCATATTTAATCTATGTGATAGGTTATATCTTTTAGTTATGCTTACCATTTCACCTTATTGGGGCACAACTAATTTATCATGATCAAATCTGCCCTATTGGGGTAAAATCATTTTTCAATCTAGTTCATCTTGATGATTATAACTTCCTTTGGGAAAATCATTGTTTCAGCCCATCTACCTTCTTGGGGCACATACCTATGGCAGTAATTATAACTAATATTAGAAAAATCAGTGTCTCAACCTTCTGTACAGGTTATAACCACCTTTAGGCAAATCAATACTTTTAAATCAATGCATGTAATCACTATCTTGATTGGATTAATCTCACCCATGGGTTAATTTCATTCTTCTTATTTTTTATTTTTAAGGGACCATCCATCAATCGTATGTGTATACCATTCCCTTGAGGGGACATCATAGGCTTTGTAAACTCTATTCAGAGCATCACTCCTCAATCATTAATTTATTTTTATTCTTAGTGGATTTTTCATTCTTTGAAAATATGCTATTGTGCCTATGTCTTGTAATGCCTTCTCAAATAGGAAAAAACTATAGACACTTCTTTGCCACTTCTATGTCTAAATGAAAATTGAATCAACTTATTGAAAATAATGAAAGTTAAAACTAGAAACCAATATAATTATTTGATTCATTAGTGCACATCATGTGCATCTTTTAAACTATGTCAATACATCCCTAACTAGGTCAATGCATTGTACACAATCATCATCTTCCTTTAATTCATCTATGGTCAAGTTGTGACCTAGAAAATTGACCTTTTCAACCATGTGGGAGGGACAACTTGTCAAAATTAATAAATGGAAATTAACTTGATTAGGATTATTTAATTATTTAAACACAATCAAATGCATAGGTGAAAATCCCATAGCTAGTCAGTTGATGAATTTATATTTTTATAAATTCATAAATTTAAACTGATGAATTCACATAAATATCTAAAATAATGTCACCATGATGACATCATATTTTATGAGTTGTCAAAAACTTATAAAATATCAAATGAATATTTATATTTGTGAGTCATGCCTATTAATTGAAAATATTAATGGTTTTTACCCTCTCAAACATAACCATGGTTAAATTAAACCTAATTGCACTTGGGTTAGAGTTAGTTTGGAAGGCTATTTACAAGGCTTCACCCATTTTTCAACAAGCTTTTATGTTCAATTTTATTATTAAATAATTACCTCAATCATATTTTGTGTAAGTTTATTATGCTAAAATACCTTCAAGAAGATCCTTTGGTATAGTTTTATGATGCCCATTTTTTAATCCAAGCTAAGCCAAAGCCAAATCCAAGCCCAACATTACTAAGGTGACAAGGAGAGATGATACAAGGATCACCATTGCCAAATAATATTTGATCACACAACCAAGCACATAAATTCATGGCAAACATACAACTCTTGCTCCCAAGGAAGGTAAACATTATTTGTTTTGTCTTCTTTTGATAGTTATTTATATTGTTTTATTGTTCCTTGAGTGTCTAGGCTAGAGGTGTTAGTATTACTAGTGTGTTTTTGTTTTATTTTTATCATACTAACACAATAATAATATCCCATCTTAGATTCATATTGATCATAATATGTATGCTTCAACTCTTATGAATGGGGAGAAGTACCCAATGTACTAATCCAAAAGAAGGTGAAACCACAATGGGTTTTCTAGAAATGATTCCAATGTCATTGAATGTCATTAGACTCAAATGTACATCACTCATAATAAAATATGGGACCACACAAGAAGTAATGACAATGTCATTAAGTGTATTATACTTGAATGTATATTACCCATAACAAAATGAATCAAACTGATGTATATGGATCTATATTCTACTTGCATGTTTGAAATAAAATAAAGAATATTCGTATACCCATCATGAAATTAGTATTAGTATATTTTAAATGAAATAATAACCATTTTCCATTGAATATGTAGACTATATTATAGTGTGTATGCATGTGAACTAGTATCATGCCTTTTGACTTTTAAAAATGTAGATATATGTTGGAACAAATATACATATATGTTGGAACAGATATCAAACATATAACTACATTTTTACTTATAATGTGAGTGAATATGCATGGCATATGCCCCCATAATTTTTACCAATAATTTTAAATCATTATGATTTATTTGAGGTTGTATTTTTTACCAAAAACTAATTTATACTCATAGAGGCTTATTTAATGTATAAAAAGCCTACTAAAATGTCTCATTTTGAGGTGAGGGATGTAACCTAAAAGTCACTCATCTTAAAATAAAAATTTAACCATATCATAGGTATCAATATGTTATCATTATAGATTGTAAAATATATGTAAATGGTATGTAATTATAGTAAGATATGTATTATTTAAATTATGTATGTAATCATATGAGGTAAGACCTAAAGTATCGAATCTAAATAAAGGTATCAATAAAGCTCATAGTAGTCATAGTTGTAATAAAATAAGTGTATGTAATAGTAATTGCACCATATCATTTTTGGATATATATTCACTAAGGTAGGTGTAAATTAGTGTGAAACCTCCTATTTCATTTCCATATATCATTCACTTATAAATCAAATAGATCTAAAGATGTAGCAATACATAAGCAATCATTCATATGAGAAAGAAATGAAAGAACAATACATGAACATAATATTTATGTGGGAAACCCTCTAGGGGAGAAAAAACACTGATTCACAACTTGGAATAATATCACATAATTAATTAATTAACCTTTTAGTGAGGCACCAACCCCTCACTTAGTCAAGCACCAACTCAATTAGTGCATCTAGCAAGTTTTAACCTACAAGGAGGCTCTAACCCCCTATGCAACCAAGAACCAACTCAGATACCTTAAATATATAATCACCCTTTGACACTTGTTACTTACTCAACTAAATGTGACCTCCTATATTTTCTCTTCTCACACTTTTTCTCTCGTAAATAACCTATTAGGCCTTCTCGCTCAATTAGCCCTCTACTTGGTAGAATTAGGTCAGATGATATTGCTCAACACATACAAAACATAGATATATACTCATGAAATATTCATATAAATTATATTATTATATTAAATCCATTAAACTATTCTCCAAAACTCTATATCCTTTTCTCAATAGCTCAATATGCTAACTAGTCAAAATAAGTTTATTAGGTCTTAACTTTATACTTGATTATTTCTCACACCCATATCAGTCAAAAAAGGACCTCAACATAATTATATTATGATTTAAATATATCACTAAAAATGTTTCAAAATTTAACAAACATTACATAGATCAGTCATTACCCTTAAGGGCTAAAACCACTATTAGACCTAATGCAATTAGGCCTTCCTTAAGCACACATTTCACTTATACATCATTTGAACACTTTTAACCTTCATTAATAGATGAAAATTTTCATATGTCACTTTAATATACCCATAATAATCTCTCCTTATGTCCCCAACACAATTTGACTCTTTTCACTCCTTGAACCATCTAATTAGGTCTACTTGCCAATAGGCATTCTCATTGCTAACAAGTATGTCTTGCAACTTTGAATCAAATACACAACTTTACCACATAACCCAAATATAAAATAATATTAATCAAATATTATTTAATTAAAAATCTTAAAAAAATTCTTTGGTCTTCACCACATAGGCCAAAAGGCCTCATGAATACTCCTGTAGATGGCTTACTTAGAACCACCAAACATTGTCAATAAATAGTCAAAAACATTTAACTCTCCAAAATTGAAAAAGAAATTAAAATGAATAAAAACACATTAAATAATAATATTATAGATTTATAACACCTTAAATATATTTTTATCCTTATAATTAGTGCAAAATGACTCAAGAGCATCATTTTCACACACGCACACAAAAAGTTGCCTATAGCACCAAAAACATAGTCAAGAAAATCAAGTCATAGAACACATGAGGAAAAACTTATGTGATGTTAAAATGGGTTTTTTTGAAAATTTATAATCATTATATATTATATTAAATTATATATTTCATGGTAATATATCAAAATTGGTCTTACAAACCAATCTCACTACTTCACTTTATATAGACTTCATTATGTTAGACATACCAATTTGATGACAATTTTTTGTTTGAGTATAGGCATCACAAAAATTTATACACACATGGGATATGAGGGATATGTATTTAATAATTACACCATGAATTATTTTCTATCCCTTATCCTCTAAAACCAATCCCTAATGTCATTCTCATTCTCGCCTAGTTTTCTCATTATTTTGCTCATTAGGCCAGTTTAGCGATAGGTTAACTTCCATGACTAGTTTAGAAAAAATTTGGTTATAAAAATTATTATAAAATTTCATGGGAATAAACTATAAGTATTACACATCATCCTCCATCCATTTTCATGCTTTGACCTAGTCAACCCTACCTGCTACATCAAAATTCCTTAAAACAAGGGTTTTCCTATAACTTTTACTCATTGTCAAGACAAACCAAAACCACATGAGGAAACCTTGAAGAGTAATTTACATGTTAAAAACATAAAAATAGGTCAAAAATACAATTATAATAGATAATCCATAACTAATTATATATTTCTTAGCAGGTTATTATAAGGGTTTTGAGAGGGTTTTGACTGGTTTCACTTCTTAGAAATCATTCATAAAGGATTTTCCCTCATCTCTAAAACAAATTATAGGGAATAAAATATAGTGAAATTCAAAAAATAACATGAATTTCTCAATATCTCATGAAAAATTTGCACATTCCAATGAGCATAAGACTTTTCTTCTTGGGTCTACAACACCCCATTCTATGTACACAGGAAACTTAACACAGGTTTTAATGATTTATCCTTTAGGTATAGACTTAAAAATTTGTTAACACACTTAAAATGACATATAAAACCTATATAAATTCCTTAAAAATATCTTCCACCTTTCAAAATTATCTTGACCCTTCATTAGACCACTAAAGGTCACTTTGCAAACTAAGCCTTATAATACCCGTCATGCTTAGACTATGATCAAGCATTGAAACCTCATGTACTATCTTAAACACTCCAAAATAATGTCATATTACCTCATACTAGGTTCATACACTACCAAATTTACTTGTAAAAGTCTTGTATGGCTCAACTCATCATGATACTAGGCATATGCCATTTCACTAGGTTGCTCAAATAAGGCTTTATGAACCCATCATCCAGAATAATAATGACAAAATAGAATTAAATTAATGAAACTTATATGACATCAATGAAAATTTAATTCATGCCTTGTAACACATTCAAAAAAATACCCCCTTTTTCATTGATGGAAATAAATCATTTATGGAACCTATTCAGAGAGAGTTTTCTTACTGGGAAACATCTTTTTAATGAAGATCAATCTCAAAGAAGATTAATCTCCCCCTTTGAAATTAATGAAAAAGTAGTTAATTGAAATAATTATTCAATATAAAAAAATAAAATGTCATGTCAAAAAAACTCCCCCTTTCATATTGCATATCTCAGATAGCTTTTTTTAAATAGATTGCTATGACTCCCCCTTTAACTCCATATCTTGTGTACTTATTTTCCATTATTAGAGATAAAAAACCTCCTCATTTTATACCCATAAGAACTTTGTATTGATTATTGGCCACTAAGAATAGGAATCACACATAATTCCTATCTTAGATGTTCAAAATTAGCCTTTGGAAGGGGCTTATTCAAGATATATATAATATGATCCTTGATAGGCATAAATTCAAGCTTAATGATTTATTTACTCACATGTTCTTTTAATAAATGATACATTATGGGAATATTCTTGCTCCTTGAATATAAGATATGATTATTTGAAACACTTATGGAACTAATATTATCATAAATAATAGGAATAGGGCCATCAAACTCCACTTTGTAGTCTCTCAAGATTTATCTCATCCATAACACTTGAGTAGAACATGAGGCTACTAAAATGTGCTTAGATTCAAAAGTAGATAAAGATACTAAAGGTTATTTCTTACATAACCATAATACTAGACACTTACCTAGAAAAAAGGATCCTCCACTAATGCTCTTTCTATTATCTAGAATCCCAGCCTAATCTACATCTGTATAGGCTACCAAATAAATTTTTTTACTCCTTGAGTAACATAAACCATATTTTAAAGTTCCTTTGAGATACCTAAGTATCCTATTTACTACTTTTCCTTAGGATCTACTTAGAATCTTCCCACAAGACCTACTACTTGCATGATATCTAGTCTAGATGTAGTAATATATAACAAACTCCTAATCATGGATCTATATTTTATCTAATTAACCCTTGAGTATTCATCCTCATTTCTTTTCTTACATCCTATAACCATAGGTGTACTTACAACCTTATAATTTTCTATTTCAAACTTCTTTAACATCTTTTTTTATAAACTTGACCTATGAAATGAACACACCATTTTTAGTTTGACAAATTTTAAGTCCAAAAAAGTTGGGCAATTATCCAAGCATAGACATCTCAAATTCTAACTTCATTACCTTTATAAAATCCTTGGTCATGTTTTCATTATTTCCACCAAAGATAATATCATCCACATAGACTACAACTATCAACTAATGATTATTTTTAGTTTTGACATACATGTTACTATCTATAACTCCTCTCTTGAATCTTTTGTCCAAATGGTACTTATTAAATCTTGCATACCAAGATCCAAGGCTTATTTTAAACCATAAAGGGCCTTCTTAAACCTATAGAAATAATCTTTATTATTAGTCAATAGGAAACCCTTAGGTTGTTTAATGTATACCTCTTCTTCTAGGATCTCATTTAAGAAGGCTAATTTAACATCCATCTAGTATATTTTGAATCCTTTGAAACCTAAATAGGTAATAAACATCCTAATGGCATCTAACCTTGATACAAGAGCAAAGGTTTCTTCAAAATCCACTCCTTCTACCTGAGCATATCCTTTGAACACAAGTCTAGATTTATTTCTAATAACCTCTCCAATCTCATTCAATTTGTTCCTAAAAACCCATTTTGTACATTTTTGTCTTTAGTTCTAGGTACTAACTCCAAAGTTTCATTCTTCTCAATTTTATTTATCTCCTCATTCATTGCATCTAACCAAAACTTATCTTCACTTGATTCTATATAGTTTTTAGGTTCAAATTTTGAAAGTAGGGTAGCATCACTCACCATTCTTCTCCTTATTTGTATAATTTCACTTTTATTTCCAATTATCTAAGATTTAGGATGATCTTTTTGAATTTTCCTAAAAGGACATTTTGAGTCCTTTCTTTCCTCACTTTCTTCTTCATCCTCATCTATCTCTATTTATCCTTCATCATTCTTTGACTGAGAATATGAATTCTTTATCTCATCAACTTTTACATGTATGCTCTCCATTATATTTTATAACCTTTTGTTATAGAATCTATAGGCATCACTTAATGATGAATATCCTAAGAAGAAACTTTCATCATATTTTGAATCAAACTTGCCTAGTTCTTCATCATCTCTCTTAATATAGAATTTAATCCCAAAAACATAAAAATAGTTAACACTTGCAAGTCTAAAATTCCATAATTCATATGGAGTCTTATCACCATTGATCCTAATCTAACCTCTATTTAAAGTGTACACTACATTACTCACATCTTCTCTCCAATAACCATATGATATCTTGGACTCATTCAACACGGTCCTTGCCATCTCTTAAACTATTTTGTTCTTTCTCTCAACCACTCCATTCTATTGAGGTGTTCTAACAGATAAAAAATATTTTCTTATTCCATTGTCATCACAAAAATCATCAAACTCATTTGACCAAAACTCTCCTCCTTTGTCAGACCTAAGACACTTGATCTTTACATTCATTTCATTTTAAACCAAAGCTTTGAAGTTTTTGAACTTACCCAGAGATTACGACTTCTCCTTTAAAATTACTACCCAAGTCATTCTAGTAAATCATCTATAAGAAACATGAAGTAGCTATCTCCATGAATATTTTGAATCCTTTTAGGTCCACATAGATTAATATGAATTAGTTCTAAAGTTATAGTAGTGGAATATTCTTTAGACTTGAATCTTCTCCTAATTTTCTTGTCATGTTGACATGCCTTACAAATAACATCTATAGGTTTATAGATTTTGGGCATATTCTTCACATATCCCTTGGAGCTAATCTTGACTAGATTGTCAAAGTTCGTATGACCTAACCTCCTATGCCATAGCTAACCCTCATCTACCTTGATCATGAAGTGTTATATAAAAGTCATGCACACAAGGTGTCTAAGTTTATTTTGGGCTTATTACAACCAGGTGAAAACATGGGATTTTCTTTCTATGCTTAAAATTTTACACATAGTTGTGTTGGTATCTATTCAAATAAGGCACAAGAATTATGCATTCACCCAAAATGTAGAAGATAAATAACTAGGGCCTACATTGGGCTAGTTATGTTATGCCACAAGTCATCAAATGTGGGACTTTTTCAATTCAAAGGGGGTTTCAAATAGTCATAAGTTCAAGCCTTTTATAGACTAAGCTTGGTGGTCTATAGGCACAAGCCTTTAGGTGGATTATTCTTAATGTCATATGGGCACAAGCCTTTGATAAGATAAACATATCATCATATAGGTGTTAGATGGGTCAAGGGGTTGTTTTCAATCTAAGCTCTCATAATATGCTCAAGCTCTATCAAGTGTAGGAACATTTGACATAGGATTTTTCTACACTTAGTATTTCCTCCAAGCTAAAACTAACATCATCATTTATTATAGGGATGCAATTAACATCTTAAACTATGAGAATGCATACACATTCAATAGAAATGGAATGCACTCATAATATTACACTCATTTGCATTTTATTTACTTATATAAAGAGATGTAAACCAAATTCATCATATGTACCACAATTATTTTTTATCATTAATAAACATTCAAAAACAAAACAAAGTTAATATTAGTTAAAATAGATTACATGCTTATTTCATTCTACTTAATGGCCTAGAGGATCATAAATAAGCTTGGGTGTATATAAATAGAGGCTTCATGGCATCCAAGCTAATCCTAAGTCTAATGGAAATCATTACAAAACATACAGAATCAATTCCAATTCTCTAAAGCTTTGTTGCACTAAGTTTTCATCCTTTTTTCCATCACCTCATTTGAGCTCCTTTTATATCTCTATAGGAACATCTCTACCAAGGTGGAGTGTGCATGCTAAGTGCTGAGCTAAAGCCTTAGTAATAATTTCATCTAGCTCTATCACCTTACACCCTTCAAACTACATTTACCATGTATTGTCTAACCTGAAAGATGCCTTAGGAATATTGAAATTGCTTATCCACCTACTAGCTATTGAAAGGCATGCGATTATTCCTCTAATTGGTATTAATATGCTAAAATGTCATCATTACTCAAAATGACCACCTTGTACCAATGTGTTTGACATGATGGCACAAATCCTTACATACCAAAATAAGGGGCACAATGTTATCCCATATAAAATTTCTATCCCATCTTCAAAATAGGTTGTCAAAGTCTTTGACATGCAAAATTTGGGCACACTCTCCTTAACCTTGGTGTTAAAGTCTTCAAATCCATTTATGGTGAGCTTGATTTCTTTAGTGGCACTATCTATTTCAATAAAGGCCATACTAAGCACAAGTAGATCAGTTTTTATAGCTCTTTTTTAAAGGCCTCTAGATTTGCCTTAGCCTTAGTCACACCCTCATCCAAGATTGCTCCTTGATCACAAGCCTTAGTCTACAAAGTGAAAAAGAGTGATTCCAAGTTCTGTTCTTGGTCCTTTATCTATGTGCTTAGTGCATTAACATTGCCCATGATCTGTGCATGTTTTGACCTATTCATAGAGTACACCTATGCCATTAGCTTCTTCTTCTCCTCCTTTTTCCTACTTGAGGTGAACATATATGACTTATTCTTGGTTGGAAAAGCTTAAGAAGATAAAATTTATATCCCATCTTCAAAATAGGGGGCACAATGTTAGCCCATATAAAATTTCTATCCCATCTTCAAAATAGGTTGTCAAAGTCTTTGACATGAAAAATTTGGGCACACTCTCCTTAACCTTGGTGTTAAAGTCTTCAAATCCCTTTATGGTGAGCTTGATTTCTTTAGTGGCACTATCTATTTCAATAAAGGCCATACTAAGCACAAGTAGATCAGTTTTTATAGCTCTTTTTTAAAGGCCTCTAGATTTTCCTTAGCCTTAGTCACACCCCCATCCAAGATTGCTCCTTGATCACAAGCCTTAGTCTACAAAGTGGAAAAGAGTGATTCTAAGTTTTGTTCTTGGTCCTTTATCTATGTGCTTAGTGCATTAACATTGCCCATGATTTGTGCATGCTTTGACCTAATCATAGAGTACACCTATGCCATTAGCTTCTTCTTCTCCTCCTTTTTCCTACTTGAGGTGCACATATATGACTTATTCTTGGTTAGAAAAGCTTAAGAAGATGGAATAATCTACATTTGCACCCTCCTATAGTTTTGTGAAGAATTCCTCTAATTCTTTGAGCTTAGAAACAAGCTCCTTTTATATCATGGTGAAAGGATCTTATTCTTCTTGTACTGACTTAAATTTCATCCTTGGGATCATCTACTCCACTAGCACACATATTTTATCAAACTCAGATAGGTTTGAACTATACAAACTAACTATAAGGGATGGTTCAACCATATTTATGTGCTCACATAGCTATTATATTTTGAATTTTATGGCCTACACTTCATCTTAGGCATCTTTTCAGAGTTTCTTCCATTTTTATGCTTTACCATCATTAATGATATTTTTGCATGCCACTTCAGTCTCCATCCTAATAAGCACATTCCTAGACTAGACTATGTTCATGGCATGTATTTTTATGATGAGGAAGTCATGCCCTTCTTTAGGTTCTTTTGAGCCTAAAATCAACTTTTTAGGTGCCACAAAGTGAGGCTCATCCATGTAGTGATCAAACACAAACATAAGTTGTTTGTGTGTCTTAGTTGTGGTGGCCTCGAGGGGAATGGTGTTAAACATGTAAAAATAGTCATCCTTCCACCCCTTTTACACCTTTTCTCTTATGCTCAATTATGCACCATCCTTATCGATGATGGCTAACTCTATTTGTTCTTCTTCCTCTTCACTAGTGCCATTGCTTTCTTTAGCTCTTTCATCAGAGGATTCATCTTCTTGTTCTTTAAGGGGTACTTTCGTAGAATTTTCCCATTCATCACCTTATTTCACCTAGGGTTTCTCAATGCTCACCTCTAGGTTTATTCCCTTGATTTTAGTGTTGCCTTCTTTCTATTAGGGCTCTTCTTAAGTCTCCTTTTGTTGTTCTAAGGCTCCAATATCACCTTCCTTTTCTTAAAGTTCCCCTTCACTACTTGGGTGCACCTATTGTGTAACTTGATTTGATTTTTTGGTGGGGGTGCTAGGGACCTTCTTAGCTTTCTCAAAGGTTTTTCCCACACTTGTGGGAACCTTCTTCATATTCTTATCTTTCTTGGTCTTCACTTCCTTGAATTTTATTCCTCAGCCTCAACCTTCTCAATATTCATCTCACTTAGATCCATTTCCTTCTAATCCCTCCTCTTCTTGTCAAGTACAAGTGCCATATCAATTTCTTCCTTGTTATGGCCCATTTTCTTCCACAACCTTCTCTTCTCCTCATTTATTAGTAGAGGTTATATGGAGGGTTCTTCTTTGGATGAGGAGCTTACTAGCTTCTCTATTTCTTTAAGCATGATAGTTGTGCCACTTTTGAGGGTCTTCTATACATCCTTGGTGATAGGCTCCTCTTCTTTGACCTACATGATGTATGTCTTTGTTCCTTCTTATTTCATCTCTTTCTCTAGTCTACATGTGAGGGTATATCCCTTAACCATTTCTATCAAAGTTATTATAGGGAGTGTAATGGGTCCCTTAGAATTCTTATTTTTCTACTTCTTATTAGAAGAAGAAATCTCTAGCATGAAGGTTACATGCTTCTTGGGAACTATAGATGTTACTTGTTTGTTAAAGGTGATCCTCAACTTGATGCTTTCCTTGATATCCTTAAGTGTCTCTCCTCATTTCTTTTGGGGATATTTATGATGTGTATTTGGTAATAGCTTTCCTTTATCTCTGATCAAGAGGGGGTTCTCATCATATTTATTAGGGTTGGGACCCTTATTTTATAGGTTCATCTCATAATATAGATTGAAGATGTACCTAGTTATAATTTCCCTCTAGAGAAATTAGAGGTCTATTCAGTTGAAGCCATCTTCCTCATCCTTAGTGGATTTTTTTTGGGGTGCACATATTGTAACCTCAACCTAGTCCTTTCTTGATCCATAGCCTTCATTTTGATATCTAGATACTATACATTAGGAATCCTCCTTATCACTGCTATGAAAAATTTAATCAAAAATACATAAGGTAGTTGGAGCCAGCCAAAGAGGTTTCTACTTGTGAGCCCTAGGTGCACTACATATAAATGTTGCATGAATATGAAGGTTTCCATTCCTACCACATGATAAGGGATCTCTTTGTGGATGTGCCATTAATATTGAATGCCTCTATGTATCAGTCACACCACCCATATACTCTCATCTTATATTTTTGGGAGAAGCTAAGTGGGTAGATGAAGTCTTGATACTTGAGTGTCAAGGAGTCATTATATAGTGGGAATACCCAAAGGTTGTCCTCATCCCCATCAATCATGTTGATCTCCTCCATCACAATCAATATCAGTATGGACCCATACCTAAAGCTCTCATGCACCTTGTGTCACTCCAATGTGTTATTCGTAGTCTCCTTAGTAATAAACTTGGAGATGTTAAAATTTTATCCTTGCATCATGTGGTGGGTGATGCACAAGTAAGTCTTGTTGATGTCATATTATCATACACCAAGAAAATGTTAGAGGTCATGAGGCATACTGATAATGTCCCACTAGTGTCTTGAATATTATTAATATGGAATGTGAACCCTACCTTGTAGTATCCTAGGAGTTTTACAACCCTCTCTACCTCTACATCATTCTCCATAATTTGATATATGTTAGATATTGTGCCTAGGAGTCCTATTATCTTGATGATGAGGCATGTCAAGATCTACTTGCAACTCCCTATAAAATAAAACCTATCACCATGGATGCACAAGAGGAGGAATTGTACCAATTCCTCTAACTTGATAAAACTTGGTAGCTCATATAATTGGGTTATGCTGATGGTTGCTAATTTATCTTGGATGGAGATGTCAAAGAGTGTTGTGCCCACCTTGGTATTCATTCCTATGTTAACCATCTAATGTTGGTTGAGATCCTACATGTTCCTTTATATCCAATGGTTTTACTCCTTCAATTTGCATGTGTACACTATGGATACCCATTTCTCCCCTACTATGACCTTAGGGGGAAATAGATTTATCTATATGCAACCTTTGTGCTTGCGTTAGGTTCTACCAACACTATGTTGATGTCTTTTACCATCTATGCCTCTTTTCATAATGGCTGCTTCTTTGACCATTTGCACCTTCTTGGCATCCTTCTATGCCTATGGTGGCCCTAACCTTAACCACTTATTTCCCATTCTAAACCAAATACTATTAAAGCATGGTATATTGATCTTTATGAATCCCTTAATCTTGGTTACCACTTCTTCATAATCATGGGGTCTATGACTGTGACTTTGACTCTAGAACTTCTAGTGTCATTAATGATAATCTTGGTGTCTTGAAATTTTTTTGCTATCTAGTTTTATCATAATTCTCTCTTCACACACCTCTTTTCTAATTTCAAATAGAATGAAATCTCTATCTTAGTTCAACCGTTCTCACTTGGTAGTTGTGGGTGTTTATTTTTCACTATGGTAGCATTTTCTCATTTTTGATGGCTTTGACTTTGGTTTAGATCTAGTTTTATGATAAATTTTCACAAGGTTTATAACCTATCATAATCTATCATTCACCTCTTTATACCTTAGTTTCAACTACATCATTAACAGCTAGTAAGTAATGGTGTGGTAGTGTGTGGATTTCTTGAAATCCACTAAACCCAAAAAATCTACAAAAATATACCACCACATTCTCATTTATTATGGATCTTTGTTCCTCCACCATCATAGTCATTAAATTCTCTTAATAGTTTATTTGGTGAAGTGATAAGTGATTCAAATGGTCAATTCTTGCCAACCATTGGTTGGGTGCCATCTATCTCGATAATTTCTCTCTTTTACTTCATTCACCTTGGCATGACCTTCACCCTTATTATGGAAACCTAGATGTAACACTTCACATGCATGCAATTTAAAATCCTTGATTTCATCTCTCCTTAGTGTTTTGATTCCTTTTCAAATGCACCTCTCTTTTAATGGTTAATTTATTTATGATTTTGTCTTACATTGGCCTTCCCTAGCCCATAAAAATTCCTTATGCTAGTCCTTTAGCACTTCATTCCCTAGGTTCCTTGTGCACTATCATCTTGTGTACTTCACTTTATCAAATTTTCCTTATAGTTTTCTAAATTGATCAATCTCCACATGCCTAAAAACTTAGGTGTTTGGCCTCAAGTGCTTTAGAGAGTGTCCATGCTTGACTCACTTGATTGGATTTATGCATGTAAATGCCAAAAGAATTCTCCTATAAGCTTGAAAGTACCATGCTTATGCACTCAACACAAAAAAAACATAAGTAAATATTTATCTTGTGCCAAAGTTTATTTAGGTTAGTATTAAACAATTGACTTATGACCAAGAAGTCAATGTCTAATGGTGCAAGTGTCATCTTATTGACTATTGGGATTCAATCTATTGCCATTGAAATACCTAAGGAGAATTTCACCCATCAGCATGTGTAGTTTACATGTGCTAGTCTCCATTATGTTATGGATGATATAGGGTCCCATCCACCTAATCTATAGCTTACCTAGGTGCTTGAAGTACTTTGAATCATATATAAATACTAATGTTCCTTCACTAAGTACCTTATGATTGATATGCTTATCATGCCATAGCTTCTGGCATGCTTTATCTACTTCCTAAATCCATCTTGCTTGGGTGTGTGTCTCATCTAAGTGATCTAAGTCTTCTATTAATGTACTCAAAAAATCTTGGTCATCCATACAACCAATTTTCACTATGTGCAATGAGGACACTATGAATTTCATGGGTAGCATGACCTCTACACCAAACACTAGTTGGAATGGTATAGTATTGTTTAGGCACTTTTATGTAGTGTGATAGGCCCAAAATACTAATAACAAAGGTTCATCCCAATCTTTGTAACCAACATCACATATCTCTATGAGGAACATTCCTAATATTTTATTGAATGCCTCAATGGTGCAATTCATTTAGGGATGATAAGGTGTCATATTATAGTGTGCAATAATATATTTAGTCAATAGGATTTATATGGTTTTATTGATGAAGTACACACCATGGTCTTTATTCAAACTAAGTATAAACCCATAGTGACTAATGATATTCCACTAGATAAACCTTGCTATAGTGGTAGCTATACAAACTTTAGTCAACACTACCTCAGCCCACTTGGTGAAGTAATTTGTGGTTGCCAAAATGTATTATGTGCTTGTGTGCCTCAAAATGGGAGTAATATGCCAAAAAAATTTGATAATACATTTATCAAATGGTGCTTGGGAAAGGATGGGTATGAGAGGCATCTCATCCTGGTGGTTTGGCTTTCTTGTGCACTAACAGATATTACATGAATTGGCATAAATTTTACATCTTGGAATATAGTAGTCCACAACAAACTTTATTGTAGTACTTTTCATGTTGTAGCATCTCTAAAGTAATGGCCTCTATTAATCCCTCATGTACCTCTTGAAATATTGAGTCCTATTCTTACTTTAGGAAACATCATCATATGACCTCATCATAGCTTAACTTCTATAGTTCCCCACTAATGGGTTTAAATGGGGTGGCATAAACTATAAGCTAATTCTTCTCCTTAACTATCATAGTCAAGGGTGTAAATACATACATTAAAAATATGTTGATCTCTATCAAGTCTTCCAAGATATACTAGACCCTATAAAGTTGTATGTCTAACATATCATCTTCAATAGGCACTATCACATCACCAGATTTGATGCAGTAAAAATGGTTTGGGTCTGAGTTTTGTTTCCTAGGTTTGACTACAATGGAGAACTAGAACTCTTGAAATAAAACTATTAATTGATATATGCATCCTGAGAGAACAAGATTTTTCACCAGGTACTTAATCATCTCATAATTAGTGGAGAAGACAAAATGGGTTGCTAATAAGTACTTCCAAAAATTTTACAATCCATAAACCATGGCAAGCACCTTGCACTCAATTGTTGTGTAGTTATACTCTACTTTGGTAAAATTTATGCTTTTGAAATAAATGGGATGGTCCATTTTTCCTTCACTCAGTTGAATTATAATGTCTCCAATAATAGTAACAAATGTAGTGACATGGACATGAAAGGGATTTGTATAGTCAAAAAATTGCAATATCAGTGCACTTGCCAGTTTGAGCTTTAGGGTCTTAAATGCATCTTCCTAAACCACACCCCAATATAATGGGCCATACTTTCACAAGAAATTTTTTCAACGCTAAAATTTTGGCATAGTTCCTCATAAACTTCATATAGTACTTGTAATGGCTAAAAAAGGTGTGAACATCTTTCTACATTGATGGGGTCTAGATTTGAAGAATGATGTCGATCTTCACTAGATCAATGAGAAAATCATCCTTGTAGATGATGTGCCTAATCAAAGTATCAAATGGTGTTGCCAAAACACACTTATTGAGTTTCAAGGATATCTACAACTACTGGCACCTCTCAAAGATTAGGAACAAGTTGTCATAATGATCCTTCACTAACCCATACATATTCCAATCATCTAAGTACACTTGGATGAATTTGTGAATGAATTGTTTAAAAGTGGTGATTACCACTTAGGAGGATACAAATAGAGTATTAATAATTCCAAAAGGCATCATGTTTTATGTGAAATAACCCCATTTTATCATAAATGTAGTTTTGGGCTTGTCTTCCTCTTTAATTTAGACTTGATGGTATCCTAACAACCCATTAGTAAAAGTTTATATTTTTCAACTACAATGCCAAGCAACACTTTTTTAGTGAATGAAGTTAGAAAGGGGTCAATTGTATAGGTGGAATTTAACAATTTATGGTTGATGCAAATCTAAATGTACCCATCCTTCTTGATGGTAATGACCATGGGGCTAACCCATTCATATTATTACACAAGGTAGATTATGTATGTGTCTAGTGTACTATTGATCTCTATGTTGACCTTGGCATGAATATTGGGGTTCATCTTGTAAGTTCACTTCTTGATAGGTCTTGCACCTTTGACTAACTTGATGCTCATCTTCCTGAGGGATGGGTATGTGTATTTCATGTCTCAATAGTTCCAAGGGAACAAGTCTTGGAATTCTTTCAAGAGGTTCACAATACATGCCAGCTCCACATATTTGACCAATAAGCACCCAAAGTGGAAATATTTGGTTCCTCTTTTGAGCTAATATCTACTTTTATCATTTTTAATGGTATGCAGTAGGGTTCATTCCTCTCCTAATGTGAATCCTTAACTTGTCTACTGCCCTTAGTTGTTTCCATTTAGAGGTGGGTAGGTTCTTCTTCCTCTATAGTGATATCCTTAATTTGGCACACTAACTTCCTCTTACCTATTAAAATTTTCCAATTGCACACCTTCCATGTTTCATCATCCTCATCACTAGAGTCATTATTGAGGGTTCATTCTTTAAAAAAAGTTAGAAGTGCCAAACCTTTTTCACTAAACATGTATTTTAGGCACTCCTCCAATATTATAGCGTCCTCAAACATTGACCTTCAAAATACCTATAGTGGCTCAATTAGTTTAAGATTTTGTGAATAAAAGGAGGTGTGGATAAACTTCTCTTTAAGTGCATCCCAATTGGCTATCTTGTGGCATGTTTCATTGAAAATATACCATACCCATGCCAATGTATTCAAGGTTCTATAGAAGGCATGCGCCCATAGATTTCTTGGGGCTTTCTTGCCATAGACAGTCCAATTTTATTAACAAAGTTGCACATGCACTATGGGGTTAGATTTTATAGAGTAGGCTAAGATGTGTAGGTCCTTATTACTCTTCTTGAATCTAGTGAAAATGGATTCCTTCACATCTTACCAAGTTGGTAAACTAGGATTTTATACCTCCCACCAATGAGCATCATTTCTCTTTAATGTATACACTAGAGTGCCCATTCTATCCACTTATTTTGAGATGCATGATTCAAGGTCTTAGACATAGTCTTCTACTAGATTATTCCTTACATATCTTGGGAGTGATAAAATTTTTCCATTGCTAATGTGAAACACTATCTTTCCCTTCTTCTTGGCACATGAGACCCACATTTTAGAAGTGTGATCAATCTGGACCCAATATGTCTTCAATATTTTTGGCACCTTTGCATTAACTAAGTGGAATATTTGATAGTGTTCTTATATGATTATTTTACCCATTGATCTTAGGAAACATCAGTAGTATCTAAGGTTTATTTCCCATCTTCCCAATAAATCACCCCTTGATCATTGTGTTTTAGTGTCTCAACACCTTGCACTATGATGTTATATATATGGTTGATCTCATCCTAAAGGTCCACACTCTTAACATATTGGTCATTAGTATTATGAGATGGGTATGACTACCCTCTCTTTTCCATTCTCAAAATTCATGTAGCACTTATTGAAGTGCATATATGTGTTGTTTACGTAACACCATAGCCTTCCTAGAAATATCAGGTATTTGTCTTGTTCTACCAACTCAATTACCTCAAAGTCAATATGGAATTTAGCACCCATGATGTCTAAAATTTTACTCTTTAGAATTATGATAGGCTATGCCTAGGTCTTGTTGGCCATGAAAAGTACTTGAGGGGAAGGCCTCAAGGCTAGTCTACCCATTTTTTCATAGGAATTATTGGTCAAGATGTTGACCTTAGAAGCTATATCTATAAGGACATCACATATAGACCATATATCAATAGTGGCATCCATGAGGATTTCTTGGAAGTACTCCACATTATATTTATGCCAAACTTATCATGCCCTCTCCATGTGTGGTACAATGGTTTAAACTGGCTTGTGGCCTGCATGCTCTAAGAGCAAGTTATTCAATAGGGGTAGCATCCCCTATATTTTTAAGACATGTCAGATCTGTATTAATTATTGCATCTCAACCTCTTGGCTATCTTACTTCTTTTAGGAAGTAATTTCCTACACTTATAGGTCTCATTCTAATTATATCTCCCCTTGTAGGTTTTGGATTACACTCATGGCCTGTTATAATACATCCTTTTGGTGTGTTAGGTCTGGGTAAGGTAAAACTTGGGTTTAAGTTGTATTATATGCTTAGTGCAACCTTTATCCCCATATTATATGCATAGCTCATGTGTTGGTACAACTAGTGGCTGAGTGGTGAATCTACTAAGAGTAGTTGCCTACACTTTGACTGTCTCTGTGTGGGCCAGTTGTACCTTCAAAGTCCATTTTTCTATATTTAGGTCTCACCTAATCATTCATGCACCTATTTCTATGCCAAGCCTACCTTACTTCAATTTCTTATTTAATTCAAGGCATTCCTTGACCTTATGGGACCCTTGACAATACCCACACATGGTATGTGTAGGGTAGTCACATTGATAGTGTTCTATGGAACCACACTTATAACATGAGAAAGGTAGGAACCTTCCACACCCTCACCCTTTAGTGCCTTGTTACATCCCAAATATTGTATTCTACTGATTGTATACTTTATTTCCTTAGTTATTCTACCTTCTAACTACTACAATGTCCTACCTTGCACCTCTCTCCATGTTCTCGTACATCTCATCAATCACCCAAAAATTAGTGATTTTATGGGTATAGGTGTCACACAACTAGAAATAGATGGTTGTGTTGACCTATCTATCACATTACAACAAAGGGAAGTTGTTAACATTATTCACCTCTCGATAAACTTCATAGATTAGAAGTAATGTATGCACATTTATTTGTGCATAGCTATTCTTGCTATGGCCTTTTACCTCACAATCAATGCACCATAATCCACTTCAAGTGTCTTACAATGAGATACCAATAATATTTTGGATTTGGGAGGACATAGATGTAGTTTTCACCTCCATAAATGGGTTGATCCTAGTATCTATGATTATAGCTACCTTGACTCTGAGCATGGCTTCAAGAATTTTACAAGGATCTATAAAAGTCTTCATGGTAAGCACTCTTAGAAATGGTACTATCAACCCACCAATGAACCATTGTGCATGTTGGGAAGGATGAATATAATATGGGATATTCTAAAGAGAGTCTTGAACCTTTCATCATACAAGTACACACTTTTTTAGATCCTTTGGGTTATCTCTTTCAGCACATTGATGCTCTATTGTTCAAATTGTGGAATGTCGAATTCCTTTAGGAATGCCTCTTTCAAGATGTCATATTCAAACATAGCCTAGTTAGGGTTAAAATTCATATATTAGGTATGGGCACAATCAATTAGAGTGTTCATGAAATGGGTTGCCTTGCACTCTAATTAGGTTATACCTTAATCATGACACTAAAGTTCATACTTCATCACATGCTATGTAGTATTTTCCATTCCATGATAATTTGGCAAGTACATGGCCATTTTGTAATAGATTTGTTGTAGGGGAGCTATGATCTAAATAACTTATCCCCCCATCATCTCTCTTTGTGACAACCCTCTAATGCCTCCAACGACTAGGTTAGGCATCAACCCCATTATTACTACTGGCATCATAGATGATGGTGGCACTATAATACTAACTTGTGCTATTGGACCACTTATTGTGAGTTATTTCTCACTTTATGGTACTAAAATTAGCTAAGATGGTATGTTTATACTCAAATTATATTATAGTGTGCTAGTACCTACTAGTCTAGAGGTATTTGCACTCACCTTCTCATAAGGAATAATTTTTTTAATCACAAAATTACATTCTAAGTCTATAAATCATCCAAAATATATGTGGACAATATGGTCAATTATCACTTCAATACTTTTTCAAGTGAGAGATCTAGCATGTGAGCATGCATTATAGGTTCAAAGGGGGTAGGTGAATCAAGTGTATCTTCAATCACTAATTCTTATAAGAATGCAAAAAATTCCACACTTATCAAATATTGAACTCGATTCATTACTTCATTGTTTGTCTCATCCTCACACTATTATATTTCAAGAGATCCTTCCCTATGCCATTCCTACTCACTATAGGTTCTCTCAACACTTCTAGGTTCCAGATATTCTATCAGCTTATGTCATCTCTTATTATAAGGTTTCCTTTTGAGCTCTTAGGGGTTAATCTAATCATTTCCTTCCATTAAGCTTCACCTACACATCCAATTTTCCCCATTTATGTTACTCATATGTGAAAGGACTTTATCCTTCCATACCCAAAGTCTTAAAGCCTTAATCCACCATTAGTTTTTTGAGCTTTGCACTAAATTCTTTCACAAACATTCCTCTAGGTTCATGAAAAAATTGATACTCTACTTCCTTAGGGCATGATTATGTGGAAACTTCAAACTCAAGCATGTAACTATTCAATGCTCCTTGCCACCATCTATCTATTGCTCTAGTCCAAATGGCATCCAGGGTCTCAAGCCTCTCTAGGTGCTCCTTCATCCACTCATATCACTATCCATAGCTTATTTTATGGTGGGTTGAATATGAAAATAACCATCAGTATACATGCTTAGGTAACTCGATGAAAAATACCTCATACATAACATCATATAGGTTGTGTTGAACCCACTTTCTTGGATTTTTCCCTTTGTAGGTTGGATGCTTTAGCAAAAAGCTATCATCCACCTATTGTAACCAACGCTCAATTTTTTTGAGGTAAATTTGGTACATTATTATTTTACACTATTGTAAAAACAAAATTAACATAGGTCCTATAAATGGAACAAAAATGTTGTATAAAAGTCATGTGCACAAGGTGTCTAAGTTGGTTTTGGGATATTACAACTAGGTTCAAACATGGAATTGTCTTTTTGTGCTCAAAATTTACACTCATCCGTGTTGGAATATATTCACATAAGTCATAGACCTTATGCACTCACCCAATATGCAACAAAGAAAGAATCAGGGCCCATGTTAGGCTAGTTATGCCAAGAAATAAGTCATCAAATGTAGGAATTGGTTAATTCAAAGGGGGTTTCAAATAGTCATAGGTGTAAGCATTTCATGGACTAAGATTGGTGGTCTATAGGTGAAATACTTTAGGTGGATTATTCTTAATTTCATATGGGTGCAAAACTTTGATAAGCTAAGCCTAGCATCATATAGGTGATAGACAGATCAAGGGGTTGTTTTTAGTTTAAGCACTCATAATAGGCTCAAGATCTAGTAAAGGTAGGAACATTTGGCATAGGTTCTTTTTATACTTAGTATTTCCTCCAAGATATGTATGACATCATCATTTATTACATGGATTCCATTATCAACAAAAAAGAAATGAAATTATAACATTACACTCATTCACTTATTAATTACTTATACAAATAGATATAAACTAGATTCATCATGTGTACCATAGATAGTCTTTGTCATTAGTAAACATTCAAATATAGTATAGATTTCATAATAGTTAAAATAGAGTACATGCTTAATTCATTATAATTAATGGTTCAGAGGTTCACAAGTGAGATTGGGCATATACAGATGGATCCTTCATGGCATCTGAGCTTGTCTTAAGTCTAATAGAAGTCATTATAAAACATACAGAACCAATTATAATTCTCCAAATCTTCATTTCACTAAGTTTTCATCATTTTTTATCACCTCATTCAATCTCCTTTTATATCTCTATAGGAACATCTTTGCCAAATTAGAGTGCACATGCCAAGTGATGAGTTGGAGCCTAGTAATAATTTACATTGATTTCATCATCTTGTGACCTTCATGATATAGTCATCATGTATCATCAAATCTATAATATTCCCTCGGAATCTTAGAATTGGGTAGCCTTTTACCAGCTAGCACAAGGTGTACACTAATTCCTCCAACTAGTGCCAAGATGATAAAATGTCATCATTACTCAAAATTACTACCTCATGCCAATGTGTGTGATGTGTTGGCATAAATCCTTACATACTAGAATAAGGGGCTCAACATGAATAATTTATATTTTATGATCTCATTTAGTACATATAGATTGGTTTCAGTTATCTTAGCTTTGGAAATCAATCTTCTTGATATAGGTCTTCTTATCTCACATCTTTTTCATGAAATGTTAGAGTATGCATTTTTGTGCACATCTAACTCACACTCAACAAGTTATGTTTCAATCCATCTACATGTAACACATTTTTTGTTTTGGTCTTCCTATTTTCCAATATCAAATCACCTTTCCCAACTATGTTATCAAATGTATTATCCTGAAACCTTACTCAACCAGTGGAATTCTTATTTAGAGTGATGAATTTGATTTTATCTTCTATCATGTGACTTGAGAAACCACTATCTATGTACCATTTTAAATATTCATCTTAAGCATGAAAATTAATTTGGGATATCATGGATTCTTCTCATCTATCTTTTTGCTTCTTTTCTATAGGTTATGATTTCTTGATCCATTCTTTACTGTCATGACTCCATAACTTCTCAACATGACTAGTTTTCATAATATATTTTGTCTTACACTCTCTTTCAATATGTCCTCTTTAGTTACAACTATAACATAGTATTTTGATTCTCAATCTATAGTTGACAACTTTATGTCCAAATTTACCACAAGAGAAACAACAACCCATGAAGGGGTTCACATATTTTGATTGTTTGACCTTGTTTTTCTTTTGATGAAGATAGGATGAAACATTCTTTCCTTTGACATATCTTTATGGATCAAGGAAATTCTTGACTTGTTAATGCTTGACTTTAATTTTGGTATTTTTTGCAT
Source organism: Torreya grandis (assembly GCA_037957365.1). Taxonomy (NCBI): domain Eukaryota; kingdom Viridiplantae; phylum Streptophyta; class Pinopsida; order Cupressales; family Taxaceae; genus Torreya; species Torreya grandis. The sequence goes on along the minus strand of JARHVA010003538.1, from coordinate 1,270,091 downwards.
ATGTCTTGATTCTATCAGTTTCATCACTCCTTGATTGATCAATATTTATTGGAGTTTGACATTTCTTAAACTCTTTTTTTTCTCTAAATCTAAGACCTCTCATGTCATGAAAGTAACTTTGAATATATATTATATTGTTAATATTTTATTAATTTATTCATACTTCTATTAAGTCCTTAACTTGATAGCATCTTTCTTAATTTGTGCCTCTAAAGTCTTTATTTTCAATTTAAGCTAGGTACATTAGGTACAATCACTGAGAAGGGGTGAATTAGTAAGCCCAGATATTTATATTTCAATTCTAATCCATTCAAACTATCAAACAATCAAAATTTATAAACTTGATCAAGAAACATTAACAAGAGAGATCATTTATTCAATACATGCACAAGATCAAACACACAACACATAGTTCCTATGAAAAACCCTCATGGGGACTAAAACCCACTATCAAGCTTGAAACACATAGAATAATTATCCTATAATAGATTAAAAACAAGAGACTGGTCAAGACCTTTGGACTATAAAATTTGATCAAGTCCTCCTAATCAGAGGCCTTTAGTAAAAAACCTATTTCATAAGGAGCAACTGCCTTTAAGGAATATCAAGTCCTTTAGACCATCTTTTGAAGTGAACACCTCCACATTATAACTGATGTCTTCAACACTTGATGATAGATCTCTAATTATCTAACCCTTACAAAAACTCCCTTTTTATATCATACAAACCTCTCACATATGCATGCCACGATCTCTCTCCTTCTTTACTTAAACTATTCTCATATGCATACTTAGACCTCTTCACATATCCTCAAATTCAAAACCTATAAGAGGAATTTTCTATCATCATTACTATGACCTAAAATTCATATAATCAATCAACAAAATACTCTACTCATCAACTCATCCAACATGCACACTACCTATCCTCTCTTATTTGCTTCAACACATACTCTTCTCACACAAGCCACTCTCAAGTTTAGAAACCATCACATTTAGTTTCAATATTTATATAGCATTATTGAATTATCAATTCCACAGTCTTTCCTTGTTGGCCACAATACATGCCTTCACCCTTAAGGCATATAACATAGGTCACACTTAAGAACAACTCTCTTTAAAATAAGCCTAAGTCACCTTTTAGGTCCTATGATGACCCATTCACCTATTTGACACTTCTCCAAGTAAACTACTAACACAAGAACACTTTACAACTCATGGACCCATGCCACATGATCTATAGGTCCTCTTTAAGTGCCAAAAACCATCACAATAACCTTCTAATTAAGCACAATTTAATCAAATAACATTATATATAGTAACCATTATGAGCGAACACATAGTTAGTTTCTAAACCTTTGTTAATATTGGATATTATTGGTCAAACCTTCATAATGCACATAAAATAACCTCATAGAGTTTACAGCACACTTTGATAGTTAGTTCACCTTTAAACATCAAGATACCAATAAGCACGACTCAAATACCCTTATCAAGTTAATTTTAACCTCAATATATTTGATTATATACACTTTTAGATATTCAAATGTATATTTATATATGTGACTTAGAGTCTTCTACAAATTCATTTTTACACCATGAGTAAATTATGCATAGATGGAAAGATATAACACAAAATCTAAGCACTAGTTTTTCCTTTACAAATTTGAATATTTAAATCCAAACAACCACAATTAAATGTCAGTCACTTAAAATGCATCTCATTCCCTTGAATCTTATATTAAATACACACCATTGATCTTCTTCAAGCTTTAACTCATAGTATACCACTTCCCAAATGTTAAACTTTGAACACTTGGCATCATCTCACTTATTCCTAACATCCAAGAATAAACATGCTCTATCAATCTCATGTATGTAACTCTATCTTTATTTGTGTTTAAACATTGGAAATTTGAACTTATTTCACTCAATATGATCCATTGATCTTGATTAGTATGAACACTCGCTCACCATCAGATCTTAGAAGTAGCTCAGTCTTTACCTCTACCTATCGTTAAGAAACTATCACTTTAAATTCTTTGACTCAATATGCATCGTTAGATCAAAATTTAAAATCACCCATGAACCATTGGATATTCATTTGGTCCTGATATTTATCTCTTGTAAAATCAACTATGGGAACCATTGCAATCAGCTTGGAAGGCCAACTTTGGACCTCAATAACTTTTATTGTGCTTAGATGCATGATCTAAAATTTGGACCATATGATCTCATCACATAGGAAAATAAAATCATATATCAATCTACTCATGTAACCGTCATGTGTGTGCTATATAATTCCATTAATCTACTCACTCATACTTTCTTTCGATAGAGCTAACTATGTCAAGAACTGTTTGGAAGGCTAACTTTACACATGCATATCTTTTGATTCACTTTATCACATGACCTAAAATTTAATGCATATCAACTAGGCACAAAAATAAATAAACCCATATGATCAAATTCTCCTAAAACTGCCACACATGTGAAATATGACTACATCAAAATACCCACTCATATTTTCTTACTACATTGCAAATTTGGCCAAGTATGGGAAAACACTGTCAAACTGTTTGGGAGCCCAACTTTATACTTGCATATCTTATGTTACGATTCATTGCATGGCCTTAAATTTAGTGCATATTAACTAGGCACAAATGTGATCACAACCATATGGCCAACTCCCCTTGACTCATCCACACATGTCAATGGTAATGTCAACAAACTACTTAGATTTTTTGCCACTAGACCCAAAATGTCTAGATGAAAACAATGTTCAACCACATAAAATCCACTCATACACATAAGCACTCAAAGCATATAAGACATATTATATAACCCCTTTCACATTCTCAATACTCCATACTCATCTTTGAACATATTTATCCATGCCAAAACTAAAGATCAACCTAGCCTCTTTCTAGCATATTAGGACAAGCACATTGCACACTTTATCATTATCACTTAGACTATCAAGGAACTTCATCCATTGACCTAGACATCATTGATAAATTTCTAACAATCTCCCCCTTTGTCATTAATATCAACAACCATCATTTATCAGTATATAACTCACCTTCAATCTCTCTCTTCAAGCAATCCACAATAGGAAATTTCTCCCCCTTTGACACAATGACCAAGTGGGAACCAACTAATCCTGAAGACCTAAAATACTACAAATAGAATAATACCATATTTTAAAGATAATACAAACTCCCCCTTACCTCAAGCCTACCTTTTATTTCCTTGACAACTTCCTCTTGCTCCATGCCAACACTCTCTTCAACCAAACATTACAACCAATGAAGAAAAAACACATAAAAATACTAAAATATAATAAAAATCACCAAAAATCATCTCAGAGGGATTTCCCCTAAGATTTTTGAGCCATTACATCACTTGAGCATCTTTAGATCTCCATACACCATGAAGAACCACCGTATAGGCTTACTATCCTTCTCTCTCAAACCACCTCAAGGACCACCAATAGAAATTCATGCCACTCACCAAATATAAAACATGATCTAAACCAGCCTAAGAAATCTCATAGAAACATACATACCTTTATCTTTTTAAAAAACTAATAAAAAACATCAAATCTTCATACTAGGCCTATCTAGACTCCTTGTAGCCCTACTTGGAACTTGCAAAGCCCATAAATTTTAGTAGACACATCTTCAAGACCTAAAACTTCATATATGGCTCACTCTCATATGCCCCTTAAATAAAATCAATTTGAAACACCTAGATCATCCTCTAAAATATACTTTCTTCATAAACCAACTTGCCAATTAGGCCTCCATCTTGACAAAAAACATGAATAACTTGAAAAACACAAACCTTAAAATATTTATGAAGCTTGATTTGACAACCCATTTGGCCCACTCATCCTATTAAGAATACTTAGACCTCAAATCATAAGGAAAACCACTTTTCTAGCATAGCCCAAAACCCTAGAATCTCAAAACAAATAGAGTCAACAAACCTCCTTCTAGTCAATGCACACCTCTAAAACTTCTTACACACTTGGAGACAACAATCACACACTTATGGACCAAGATTTGAGCTTCCACACCTTTGAGAACCCATACATCTTATAAACCATTTTAGGCTTACTTTCCCTTAAGCCAAAATTGAGAAAACTAAGAGTACTATAAAATATCCAATTTGACTTCAATATACCTTGAGACCACAAAAATACCTAGATCACATCAAAAAGAAGTTCATATAACTTTATGAGAACCAAATGCTTATTTACATTTCATAAATCTTATTATACCACTTGGAAACACTCATTCTGACCCTATATTATAGTTCCCTCACAAACCTTTGGAGTAAACTCATGAACTTGTTTCTCCCCCTTAACCAATGATCTTATAAGATCAACACAAGTCTTTGTATAGATTGGCATTATGATTTTGAGCACACAAAATTGATTTTACACAAGACAGATGTATCCTAAGAATCATAAGTAGAGACACCCTACTTCACAATGTCCTAAAACAATGTGAAACCAGGAGTTACCCAAAACTACTCATATTCCTTCTCCTCCTTGGTCTTCTTCTTCTTCTTCTTAGGCTTAAGAAAAGAAACATGCTCATCCACTATAACATTATCCTTTATGATTGGATTGATAATACATGGAGATAACATAGATTCATGACATACCTTTTCATCTATATATTCTTCCTTACAGCTTGGAACCTCATCACTAGGTACTAATAATTGATGGTTTTTGAATGATACTTGCTCAACAATAATAGTATGTTCACTTGGAACTATACACATCTTAGAACTAGCCTCAGCCAACACCTTGGTCTTATCCTTGAGCTTGGTCTCTTTATTTATAACATGAGAAAATAATGAGAACCCTTTGCACTCTTCAACATATGTAGCATTCTCCACCATAGCAAATAGATTACTTGGACCTACAATCTCATCATGGTGCATACTTACCACCTTTAGATTCCATGAGTTAACTTGCCTTCTTCCATGTACTATAGGAGCCTGATTAAACCTATTCTAATTTGTAGTTCTTTGCTTGTCAAATCTAGTAGTGTGACCTACTTGTTCACAATTATAGTAAACTCAACTCACCCTACCTGATATGGACAAAATATTACAAAGTGTCCTATGTCATAACAACTAAGACAAATTACTAATTTTGAAGAAAACTCACCTTACCTTACCTTATTTGGATAATGCTTAGAAAAGTGTCCCACAACATGATAGTTGAAACACTCAACCTTGTTCACACCTCTTGACTGATGATTCCCATCATATTTCCATGAAAACTCATTTGTAATAGGTCTTCTACATTCTCTAGCTTTATGCCCAAATTGATTACAAGTATAGCAGTATCCATTGAAATTTTCATACCTCATGTCATTTGGTTGTCTAATCTGATTTTTATTCATTTTTCAAGCACCCTCATTCCTTGTTTGATGATTTGTCTTCAAAGTATGATTATCCATGTTCACATTAATCTTCATTTTGTTTTGAGTTACATTAAATGGTTTTTATTTGTATCCAAGACTAGTTTTATCACTTGCATGCTTTTGATCATTCAAAATATTATCTAAATCACTAGATCTCTTTCAAAATCTCATAAATGACTTCACCTTACTAGATGTATTCTCTAACTCATATTTTAATGACTCATTTTAAATTACATACCTATTGACCAAATTTGACTTTTAGGTTAAATTGGGGCACCCCTAGTAAAAAAATTCATTTTTATGCCTATAAGTGGGAATAATGTATTGTAATGAGGTTTTTTATAGGTCATTTTATGTTAATTAAGGTTTTATTAGCTTTGGTTAATTATTTTTTAGGTCCATTTATTATTTTGGGTCATTTCAAGGGTCAAAAGAGGTGCATTTAATGCTTTGTATGGGTTTATTGGGAAATGTGAAAGTTTCAAAACATGATTTAATGTTCCATGTGTCTCTATAAGTCTTAGGTTACTGACATAACTGAAAATTTATAGGTTTATCAAATGAAAAGTTAGTATTCTTAAACAAAAAGAAGAATTGGGCACTTGTATGACCTCTTTGGGATTTGTGCCATGTGGTATAGGTTCAAGGGATGTATTTCAGATTATTCATCTCAAATAAAAGTTTGGAATTATCTTAAAGTGACATTTCTAGTCCAAAACCATTTTATCTATTTTTTAACCATTCTTGGCATAGAGAAGTAACTTGCTAGTTCTTGCTTGGTACGGTTAGCACATGTGGTTTTAGGAAAAATAATATTAGAGTCATATTCTAAACTTAGATACCTCCATTTTCATAGTAATAAGTTTTATAATGATCAAGTATGATTTATTAATCATACATTTTAATTTATCTATTTAAAACTACCTACTAATCTATATACCCTCTGGGTTTTGATTTGGTTTGGGAGATTCCATACAATCTAGTTGTTGAGATTGTTTATATAGAATCTTTACCTCCTCATCTAATAATTTTCATGATTGGTTTTATCTTTAAAGTTATTTTGATAAACAAACTAGCTCACTTTGCAGGAGGGTGTCACCATGAATAGTTTCAATCAATTTTCCACTTTCAGAAGTTTGAATTCTATAAAGAAGACATTTATAACATGTTCATAAGTGTGTTTAAGGTTTAAGTATTGATTTATCCTTGGTTATAGTATGGTGGTGGCCCAAGTTTCATTTGATATAAAAGTAGGAGGTGTGCAATCATTTGCACCTTTTACATTTAGTCAGCCATTAACATGCATATACAGGTGGTTGAAAGGATGGTTTCTACATTAAAGGAGAACTTTTGAAACTTGTTTCAAGTTTTACTTCATGTAAATTATGAATTTTAAGATTTGACATTGATTTTGGTTCATTCTTGAAAACACTCATCTACCCATGTTGCTCCATTCTACATTTACTACCTACATACAATACATTTGCACCTATGGGAGCCTTTGATAAAGTCATGTGAACAAGATTAAGTATTGATATGTTTTAAAATCTATTAAGACTTATAAAATTGTATTTAAATGCTTGGTGAAGGCATAGAAGTGTCTACAAACTTTCACACTTTATACATTATCCTTCCTTATACTCATTGCTTGTGTGAAATGATCATCTATAGGTGGTGTCAACAGTGAGTTGAAGTATCATATGGAGAGATGAAACATAGTGGAACCTTCTTGGGACTTATAACATGCTATGTGGAACATGAAATATCTTTTGAAGAGGTGGACTAGCAAGTGAAAGGACAAAATGATTTCAAGAAAAAGAGGATTGTATTTAGGGATCTAGTCCCTAAAAAAGTAAAATAGAGACTAAAGGACTTCTTACAAGCATCCTAAATAATGGTGGTATATGGTCTTAAGACTTCTAATGAAGTTTATGGTATACTCCCTATCATAGAATATACACATGTCAAAGATGGAGGTCAAAGGGTAAAAGGAGGTATTTTTTAAGGCCCTCAATATGCCTAAAAAACATTGAGATACTTCACTGAAGTCTATAGAGCTAAATAGCAAATGGCCCTTTTGTTACTTGGAAAGAGCAACCTTGAACATTGAGATGTGCTAGGATGTTTTAAAAAAATGAGATGAGGTCAGATGGTTTGAAAGCACAAGAACTAATTACAAGGTTCCCTTTTAATTCTATGAATATATTGAGTTTCCCCCTTATACGAAAGATGCAGACCTATAGTAGGGTTTTGAAGAAAATTGTCTCAATTAGGTGAAAGTACAATTTGAGTTTCCATGGAATAAACTAGGTGAATACAAATGAAATGCCCATTTTTTAACCTCCAAAAGGTGTCAAAGAGAGTCTTAAATAACCATGATCACCCTAATAAAGGCCATGAAACCTAAAAGCAAGGGTCAAATAGAGTTGTCCCAGTCTTGAGCTAAAATGGTGTATAAATGGCCTAATGGCTATTAAGAGAGTGAGCAAGGTTTGGCAGCAAACAGGTTGGCAAGTACATGATATGAGTAAATCAAAATATTGGGGTAGAATTAAGGGTTTCCATTGAAACCTTATATCAATCCAAGTAACTCTATAGGTGTCATAAGCACCTAAAAAAAGGAGAAATACACAAATAGGGCCAATTCATAGTCAGCTAACTATAAATGGCTTTGGGAACATTTTAAGCCATAAAATGTGAGGGAAAAAAAAAATTTGGGTAAAAATAATTTCATAGGGTTTCTATGAGGCTTAAAAATGGCCTTTAATGCTTAAATATTGTAATGAGCACCTATAGTAGGTAAGAAGGCAGAGACTCAGTCAAAGTTAACCTTAGTCTAGATGATCATGGTAAAACATGAAAAAACATAGTTTTGAAAGGGATAATTAGTCTATATGATTAAAAGTGGTCCCAATTCAGGTAAGATGCCACATATATCTCTCATAGTGGTCTATCAATCAAAGGAAGGACTCCAACATTGCAACACAACCAACTCTCCAATACCCCTGCACAATCTACATATGAAAAGTTTACCTTGGAATTTGATCAGGTTAGGGGGAAATATGACCTAACTAGGGTCTAAATTTTTTTAATTTTCATCCTTTAATCTTGGATAACCCTCTCCAATTTCTAGTATTTATGAGAAAATAGGGTAACACCCCTCTATTATGTCTTAGAGGTAGATTACTTTCCTCATGCTCAAAACTTGTAGGTTTGAAGAGAAATCTGTTAAAACATGAAAAAGGAGATATTGGGGCCTATTTGGAAGGTTTTTAAATATGGATATCACCCATAAAAACATGATGAAAATCTCATGACAAGATATAACCAAGCAAGAGGGTTTAGGTTGCTAGGTTTGCAAATAGGCCTAAAGATAGAATTTTGGCCTAGATCCCAAAAAATAGGTCATCATCATTTATAAATATTTTATGGATCTCAAAAACATTATAACATGTGTATGTAATGATTATATATGTGCCCATTCTATATGGACACAAATAAAACATAAAGAAGGTCATTTTGAGCCTTAGGTTATAGGTAAATTTATGGAATAAAGTTTAAGCCTAAGGCAAATGGTAGATCAATTACATTTATAACATAATATTATCATTAAAATGGTTTGATAAATGTTTTTAGGATGATAATAGATATTTTAAAGCTACTAATATGTAGGGGAGTTCTCTAAGAAGCCATTTCCTAGTTTAAAGTGCACACAGGCCTATTTAGACTACTAGAAAAGCCTGAGTGGCCATGGTTGAATGTTTATAAATCCTATAAGTATATTAATGGGACCCAAAGGTATTTATATCTGTTAGATGGGTCCCTAAGATGGCATCATAATCATCAAGTGGGGAGTTGAACATGATACCTTCATGAACAAAGGCTAAGAGTCTAGGTGACTCTAAACCCTCATAAAACACCAACTTAGACCTGATTGGTAAAATTAAGGAGATAATGCATCAATATGACATAGTTTTCCTATAATGATGATTTAATTTTGGAGAGTAATCCCTCATGCTCCCTCACATGCTAGCTAGTTGTATAGATATGGGTAGAAATAGGATTTTTCTCATTGTTTTATGTGTTTTATAGGTTTTATAAATTTTCACAAGATGAAAATAACATGGATGTAAATATTAAGACTTAATATAACTCCCAATATAAGTCTCATTCCTTTAAAATATTCCTAAGTGTCTCAAATAGGTCCTTCAACTCAGCGAGTCAAAACTGGCCTAATGCACAAGCTAGTGAGAGGGGAAAAGCTTCACTTGAAATAATTTTAAATATTTCATGATAATTATAAATCCATTTATGGTCTTTAAACTTATAATTTAACCTATAACATGGATTTTCATATGAAAATTATGCTAAATTTAAGGCCAAGTGTGCAGGGTGCATGGAAGACTAGTTTTATGGATAGAAGATGATGATGGCTCACTTTCAAAGGTTTTTAGAGGACCAAGAATGAAAAAAAATCATGAATATGAATTTATAAGATCCTATGATTCCATTAAAATCATTTTAATTTCTCCTCATTATCTATAGGACATTCAAATATCTCCAATCATGATGGCAATTTTTTTGTGCAAAATGGAGAGTTTTCTTGCCACCTTTCATGAGGTTTGTGACTTGGATGGACACATGGACTTATATAACTTGCATGGTTATTCCCATTTCACCTTAAAATGAATAATTAACTCCTTGTGTCATCTTGACAAGTGTCTTTGTGACCCTTGTACTTCTCTCTTTCTCTTTCTCTCTCAAGTTCTATAAGAATGAGCCATTTTGGCATTGTATTGGATGATCCACCTAAGTATGGAAAAGACATACTCATTTGTATATATTTTTATCAATAAAATTACTAAGTTTTACCTCTTCCATTACTATTCATAGTGTGATTTACTTGAATGTTTAATTTTTTTAGTGAAGACTATGGATTCCTTAGCAAGTTGTCACATTCTCTCACTTATTTACAACTTCTTCTAGCAAAGCATGTGATGTGTTATATGAAATTTAAAAATATAATTTAATTATTATCTTCATTAGTTACCTAATATTCCTCTTATCTAGTCATCTTAGCATTTAAGATTCACCCATAACCCCATAATGTAACATTGATACAAGAAGACATAGATTGGAGAGTGTATATTTAGTTATCTTTGAATTCAAGTGTAATATGCATATGGTTGGATGTCATAAATATATTTGGTTTATCATATCTCTTAGTTTATTTTTATTTCATTTATCTCTCTCTATTTTCACCCCTAAAGTTTAGTTGTACGTTCAATCCTAAGTGGTACATCAAGGGAGCAAGCCCTATCTAGAGACTCACCTCATTCCTTAGGTTAACCCACAAGCCTAGAGGTGATTCCATTGTGCTACTTGGATGAGGAGAAATTTTCATCTCCTCAAAGGGTGAAAATACAAGTGACAATAGTTTTTAGCATGCCTAGTGGGACTCTTTTTCCAAGAGTTGGAGGATTTTTGGGTGTTTTCCTTCAACACACCAATCTTTGGAGGCATTTTTAAAGCATCAATGGCAACTCTAAAGCTATATCAGCTAGTCAAGCAACCTAGGTGATCCTTTGAATAATATTGGTAACATGTTATTTTTTGTTCTTATTTCCTAATGAAGTTTCATGGTTGAATTTGGTGTTGAGTATAATTTCACACAAGTTGGTGAGACCTTCCAAGTTTATGGCATTCCCTATCAATATGAGCAAGTTATTAACCATCCATATCATGAAGTGTATCATCCATAATATGGTTATTTTCAGCCTCAATATGATCATATCTAGCCCATACATGATTCTTACTATTCATATATCCATCCTTCTCCATGTCTTTCTCTTATTCAACCTAGCCACTCCTTAAGCCAACCCATTTCCACCTTCAAAAAGACACTCTTGGAATATGAGATATATATGTTGGAGCTTGATACTCTTAGGGGATGTGGCCAAAATATTCCTAATCATTCCATCCATCAAGTGATAAATAAATTAGAGTTTGTCAAGAGGGAGTGGGCACCTATTGAAAGATCCAATTGGCAAAGGCTCACGAGTGAGATGTTAGATGTGAGTGGTTTAGTATCTTCCTTAAAGGATAGGCTATAATTTCATTAAAGTTATCCTCACCAAACCTATCAGCCTTAATTTACACTTCTACAAAGTTTCTATCATACCTACATGGTTCTAACTCATGAACCCAATCAACCTTATCAAGGCCATCATTTTCCTAATCAGTTGGAAGGAGAAGTTGAGAAGAAGAACCTTGTGTTTAAATAAAACCTTGATAGGAAAATTGAGTTGGAAAATATGCATATGAAATAGTACATGTTGGAAGAAAAATAAGTGTATTTCAAAACCTTATTTCCCTCTCACATAATATCCCCACCACCTCAATAAGAGACCTATAATCCTAATAGATTAAGTTGGAGTAAGATAGTGGAGTCATTGAGAAATAAGGAGGAGAAAAGTCTTGACAAAGAGTCTAAAGTTGAGAAGACTCTTGATCCTTAAAAAATTCCTCCTAATATTCCTTAAGAAAAGGTTTCAAATCCTAACATACTAAGTTGGAACAAGGTAGTAGAGTCATGGGAAATTAAGGAAGATAGAAGCATGGTCAAAGAGTGTGAAGTGGATAATGGAGTTGATCCTTTGGAAGTCCCTCCCACCCTTCCTCAAGAATATTCTTGTGTTCCATGGCATCGCTCATGCATTCCTCATGCTCATTATTATTCTTATAACCTTCAAGAAAATCTTTTACAATAGAACCTATCCAAGCAAATAGGGGATTTAGAAGCAAAGATGAAATTTTTAAGTCAAGGTGTGGTGGAAGGTTTAGACCTAAAAAAACATCCTATTTCCAAACACATCTCGTCTCCCCTTCCTCAAGAGCTTCCCAAAGATCCTTTTATTTTTCATTCTCAACCTCATTTTGAACTCTATGTTCCACATCCACCAACTAGTTCTTTTTGTCCTCATTATATCACTCTTTACCTTGATGGACCTATGGTGCGGGAACCTAAATAAGAGCAACTGGTTGAGGGAAATTTAGAATTCCTACTTGAAGAGAATGCAACTACTTAGAAGCCTCATTGGGCTTAGTAACCGGATTTCAAGATGCCTAGTATTGACATCACTAGAAAGGAGATGGGGAATATTCCAGCCCTTGAGAATCAAAGTCATGATATGGTAGTTGAGAAAAAAATTGAGATCCTTCAAGAGGCCCTAAGTGATGAAGAAGAGGTGAGTTCTTGTGTTGAATCTCATTCTTTTGTTAATGATCAATAATACTTTCCTTGTGTTGATGAGCCTATCTTGAGAGAAGAAAATGAAGAAGAGAAAGTCCAATTCATGGCCAAAAAAGAAGACCTCATGAGTGATTATAAGGAAGAGATTACCATAGGTACTCCCTTTGATGTATAAAAAGACAATCCTCAAGCTATTATCTCCATATTTTAGGGTATGTGTATTCATGAAGCTAACTCTAATGCATCCATTCTTGAGGAGGAATACATCCATGAGGAAGATAGCCAAGACTTGAAGAAAGAACTAAATGAGGAAGAATCCATTATTGATCATGAGGTTGTGGATAACCATTCTATGATTGAGGATGAAATGGCTCTAAATAAATAAGAGGACAAGGATGATTGGTAACTACAAATAGAGCTCTTTCAAGAGCTTAAAGATATTTTTCAAGTTGAAGTCCTAGTATATGACAAGGCAAAGAAATAATATTCCATGGAGGAAAATGACCAATACTAGGATACATTTTTATAACTACTTGATGATCTAGAAGAACTTCTAGCTAAGAGGAAGCCCAATCTTGTTGAAAGTACTATAGAAGACAATAAGGTATGTCTTGTTTAACCACCATTAAAGGTCATAGTTGAAGGATCACATGCCAAAGTTAAGGTTATTTAGATATAAGAGGAATTCATTTCCTTAATCAATTTGTTTGGAATTTCTTGGTTCTTATTGAATATTAGGCCAATGAAGTTGACAAACATTGTGAAAGAATTGGAAGCATCAATGTTAGAGTTCAAAAGGCTACATGCATCATTAAATATTCCATGTCATAAAGAAAGAAGAGCCTCAATATTTCCATTTGATCTTGGGGAGGGTATGCTCATTTTTATTTGTACATAGTAATTTTTTCTTTTCTTTCCCTAAGTTCTTTAAGCACATGTGTGTTTGCTTTGTTGGTGTGTCCTTGGCTTTGTGTGGTTAAAGTAGTCATTAGTGTCTTGTCTTGATCAAAGGTTTGTTACCAATGATCAAAGTTGTCTTGTTTGTCTTAGTCCCTAGATGAATCCATAAGGCCAATGGACTAATAATACTAATGGTCTAGTTAGTATATTAGGTATACTACCCCTATGAGTCACCAATTTGTTGACCAAAATTGACTTTTAGGTCAAATTAGGGCACACCTAGTAAAAAACTTGATTTTGAGGCCTATAAGTGGATATAATGTATTGTCATGAGGTTTTTTATAGGTCATTTGATGTTAATTAATGTTGTATTAGCTTTGGTCAATTAGGCTTTGGGTCTATTTATCATTTTGGGTCATTTTAAGGGTCAAAAGAGGTGCATTTAATGTTTTGTACATTTTTTGGGAAAAGTGAAAGTTTCAAAATGTGATTTCATGTTCCATGTGTCCTTAAAAGTCTTAGGTAACTAACATAACTAAAAATTTATAGGTTCATCAGAAGAAAAGTTAGTTTTCTTAAAGAAAAGGAAGAATTAGGCACTTGTACAACCTCTTTGGGATTTGTGCCATGTGGGATAGGGTCTAAGGATGTAATTTTATCTTATTCATCTCAAATACACATTTTTAATGATCTAAAAGTTCCATTTCTAGTCCAAAACCATTTTATCTCTTTTTCACCCTTTTTAGCATAAAGAACTGACTTGTAGGTTCTTATTTGGTACAGTCAACACAAGGGGTTTCAAGAAAAATTATCTTGTAAGAATATTCTACACTTATATACCTCAATTTTCATGTAAATAAGTTTGATAATGATCAATTATGCTTTATGAATCATCCATTTGAAGTTGACTATTTAAAATTATCTGCTAATCTATACACCCTTTAGGTTTTGATTTGGTTTGGGAGATTTCTTACAATCCAATTGATGATATTGTTTCTAGAGAATATTTAATTCCTCTTATAATACTTTCCATGATTTGTTTTATCTTTCAAGTTGTTTTTATAATACAACTAACTCACTTTATAGGAGGGTGTCACCATGAATAGTTTCAGTCAATTTTCCACTTTCAAAAGTTTGAGTTTCATATAGAGGACATATATAACATGTTCATAAGTGAATTTAAGGTTTAAGTCTTTATTTATCCTTTGTTATCATATGGTTGTGGACCAAGTTTCATTTGATACAAAAGGAGGAGGTGTGTATTCATTTTTAACTTTTGCATTCAATTATCCATTAACATGCATATACAGGTGGTTGTAAGGATGGTTTCCACGTTGAAAGAGAAGTTTTTAAACTTGTTTAAAGTTTTCGTTGGTGTAAATTATGAATTTAAAGATTTGAAATTGAGTTTGGTTTGTTTTTGAAACCAATCATCTACCCATATTGCTCCATTCTACATTTACTACCTACATATAATCCATATGCACCTACAAGAGCCTTTAATGATGTCATGTTAACATGGTGAAGGATTGTTATGGTTTTTAATCTATTAAGACTACTAAAATTTCATTAAAATATCTGGTGAAGGCATAAAAGTGTCTATAAACTTGCACACTATGTACACTATCCTTCCTTGTATTCATTGCCTATGTGAAATGATCATCTACAGGTGGTGCCAATAGTGAGTTAAAGTATCATATGGAGAGATGAACTAATGGTGAAACTTTATTGGGACGTCCAACATGCTATGTGGAACATGAAATATTTTTTGAAGAGATATAGTGGCAAGTGAAAGGATATAATTATCTCAATCAAAAGAGGATTGTATTTAGGGATTGAGTCCCTAAAAAAGCAAAATAAAGACCAAAGGGATTATTGCAAGCATCTTAAAGCATGGTGGTATATGGTCTCAAGACATCTAATGAGGTGTATGTTATAATACCTAGCATAGAATATACCCATGATAAAGATGAAGGTCAACGAGTAAAACAAAGGTAAGTTTTTAAAGGCCCCCAATAAGCCTAAAAAAACTGAGATACTTCATTGAAGTCTATAGGGCTAAAGAGAAAATGACCCTTTTGTTACTTGGAAAGAAAAACCTTAAACATTGAGATGGGATAAGATGTTTTCAACAAATGAGATGAGGTTAAATGGTTTAAAATAAAAATAAAGGATTATAAGGCTCCCTTGTAATCCCATGAATGTCTTGATGTGCCCCCTATATGGAAGATGTAGACCTATAGTAGGGTTTTGAAGAAAATTGTCTCAGTTAGGTGAAAGTACAATTTGAGTTTCCATAGAATAAACTAGGTGAATGAAAATGAAACACCCATTTTCTAACCTCTATAAGGTCTCAAAAAGAGTCTTAAATCACCATGATCACCATAGTAAATTCCATGAAACCTACAGGTAGGGGTCAAATAGAGTTTTCCCAATTTTGAGCTAAATTAGCATACAAATGGCCTAATGGCTATTAAGAGAGTGAGCAAGGGTTGGTACCAAACAAGTTGGAAAGTGAATTATATGAGTAAATAAAAATATTGGGGTATAATTAAGGGTTTCAATTGAAACCTTATATCAGTCCAAGTTACTCTATAGGTGTTATAAGCACCTACAAAAAGGAGAAATACACAAATAGGGTCAATTCATAATCAACTAACTATAAATGGCTTTGGGAACATTTCAAACCAAAAAATGTGAGGGAAAGAAAAGACTTGGGTAAAAGTAATTTTGGATTTTTTTAGTGAGGTTTACACGTGGCCTTTGATTCCTAAATATTGTAATGAACACATAAAGTAGGAAAGAAGGCATAAACTCAGTCAAAGTTAACCTCAGTTTAGATGATCATGGTAAAGCATGAACAAACATAGTTTGGAAAGGGATAAGAATCTATATGATTAAAATTGGTCCCAAGTAATGGGCATATGTATCTCTTATAGTGATCTATCAATCAAAGGAATGACTCCAACATTGCAACATAAACAACTCTCTAATACCCATGCACAGTCTACATATGAAAAGTTTACCTTATAATATGAGTAGGTTAGGGGGTCATATGACCTAACTAGGGGATGAATTTTTATACATGGCATCCTTAAATCTTGGATAACCCTCTCTAATTCCTAGTCTTGATGAGAAAATAGGGTAAAACCCCTATGTTCTGTCTCAGAGGTAGAGCACTTTCCTCATGCTCAAAACTTGTAGGTTTGAAGAGAAATGTGTTGAAAGATGACCAAGGAGATATTTGAGCCTAGTTGGAAGGTTTGTAAATATGTATAACACCTATAAAAACATGATTAACATCTCATGGTAGGATCAAACTAAGAAAGAGGGTCTAGGTTGCTAGGTTTGTAAATAGGCCTAAAAATAGGATTTTGCCCTAGAGCCCAAACAATAGGTCATCATCATTTCTAGCTATTTTAGGGATCTAAAAACCATTATAACATGTGTTTGGAATGATTATAGATGTTTAAAATCTATATGGATGAAAATAAAACATCAAGAAGATCATTTTAAGCCTTAAGTTGCATGTAAACTTATGGAACAAGGTTTAAGCCTAAGGAAAATGGTAGGTCAATTACATTTATAACATAATATGATCATTATAATTGTTTTAGACATGTTTTTAGGATGATAATATATATTTTGAAGCTACTGAGATGTAGGGGAGTTCTCTAAGAAGTCATTTCTTGGCGTAAAATGCACATAAGCCTATGCAAACTACTAAAAGAACCTGAGTGGCCATGTTTGAATATTTATAAATCATTTAAGTATATCCATGGGACCCCAAGGTATTTTTAGGTGTTACTAGTGTCCCTAATATTCTATCATAATCATCAAGTGGGGGGTTGAATGTGAGACCTTTATGACAAAAGGCTAAGAGTCTAGGTGGCTCTAAACCCTCACAAAACCCCAAATCAGACTTGATTGGGAAGATGAAGGATATAATGCATAAAAATGACATATTTTTCCAAAAAAATTATTGGATATTGGAGAGGAATCCATTATTATCCCTCACATGCCAACTATTTATATGGACATGTACAGATAGGGGTAGAAACCAGTTTGTTCTCACTATTTTATATGTTTTGTAAGTTATAAGAAGTTTAAGGACATGAAAATCACATGGATGGAAATATTTATACTTAATATAACTCCTAATATAAGTTTAATTACTTTAAAACTTTCTTAAATGTCTCAAATAGGTCCTTCAACTTAGCCAATCAAAACTGGCCTAATGCACAAGCTAGTGAGAGGGGTGAAAATCTTCGTTTGAGATAATTTTAAAGCTTACATAATGCTTAAAAATACATGTATGGTATTAAAAATTTTAGTTAAACCTATCCCATGTATATTCATGGGAAAATAATTCTAAATTTAATGCCAAGTGTGCAAAGTGCATGGAAGAGTAGTTTTTTGGATAATAGATGATGATGGCTCACTTTTAAAGGTTTTCAAAAGACCAAGAATGAAACCAATACATGGAGATGCATGTATGAGATCATAAAATTCCATTAAAATAATTTTGAATACTCATCATTAATTATATGACGTTCAAATATCTCTAATCATGAAGGTAGTTTTTTTGTGAAAAATGGAGAGTTTTCTTACCGCTTTTCATGAGGTTTGTGACTTGGATGGACACTTGGAATTCTAGACCTTACATTTTTCATCATATATCCTCTTCACATGCACAATTAACTCATTGTATCAGCTTTAAAAGTGTCCTTGTGACCCTTGGACTTCTCTCTTTCTCTGTCTCTCTCTCTCTCTCTCTTAAGTTCTATAAGAATGAGCCATTTGGGCATTGTATTGGATGCTCCACCTAAGTATGGTGAATCCATACTCATTTGTATACATTTTATCAATAAAATGACTAATTTTTACCTCTTTCATGACTTTTTATAGTGTTATTTAGTTGAATTTTGAATTTAATTAGTGAATAATATGGATTCTTTAGCAAGTTGTCACATTCTCTCACCTATTTATAGCTTCTTGTAGGGCATGTGATGTGTTCCAAGAAATTTCAAAGTCTAAGTGAGTTATTCTCTTCATTATTTCCCTCATAGGCCTTCTTGTCTAGTATTATTATCTTTGTACAATCATCCATAACCCCTTAATGTAACATTGATGCAAGAAGACATAGATTAGAGAGTGTATGTTTAGTTGTCCTTGATTTCAAGTTTAATATGCATATGGTTGGATGCCATCAATATATTTGGTGTATCACCTCCCTTAGGTTAGTTTTATTTAATTTATCTCTCTTAATTTTCACCCCCAAAGTTTATTTATAGGTTCAATCCTAAGTGGTACATCAAGGGAGCTAGCCCTATCTAGAGACTCACCTCATTCCTTAGGTTACCCATAATCCTAGAGATGATTCCTTTGTGCCACTTGGATGAAGAGCGATTTTTATCTCCTCAAAAGGTGAAAATACAAGTGACAACAATACCTTGAACATTCATCTTCTTTATCTTTTAAGCTTGTAGATAATATTTCTAATTGACAACTAAGATGATTGACTATATCTTCATGCTCCTTGGTGTCTTCATTCATTCTTTCCTCATACACACTAAATTTTTCCTCATAGTCTTTGAGTTGAGACTTCATCTTTTTGTCAATCTTATTCTCAATTTTTAGTTCTTCTAGTGCCTTTATTAATTTAATTTCAAAGTCCACCTCATCTTTATCATCATCTAAATCACACCAAGTAGACTCCATTTGATGTGAGCAACTACCTTCCTTAGCCCTGAAGAGGGATTTATTTTTAGTAGGACCATCATCTTCATGATCATACTTTGAGTCACTGACTTCACTTTCATCTGATGAGTTGCAATCTTCTTTGGTGTAGAGACTCTTCTTATCCTTGAAGTACTTCATGTTGTCAAACCTTATGAATCCCTTTTTGATTTTATCAGACATGAAGGATCTCTTTCCATCATCATGACTTTGATTATACTCTTCATCATCATCCTTATTATATTTATGAGGAAATTTATTAGTAAAATGTCCTACCTCTCCATAATTGAAGCATTTGAGGAGTATTTTACCCTTATACTTACCTAAAACCATTTTCAATTTCCTTGAAATCAAAGCAATTAGTTCATCCTAATCTATATCAAAATTTTCATCCTCCTTGGGTATCTTACCTTTGAACTTATTTGTCTTCATTTCAATCTTGAAATTTGATTCCTTCTTTGGTGGTATATCATCATTTACTCTCATCTCATAGGCAATAAGGGTTCCATGCAATTGATCCATCTTCAATTGAGTAAGATCATGAATTTATTCTATATCAGATACTTTTATATCAAACTTGAGGATAGAAAACTTAATACCTTTTGAACTATATTACCCTATTCAAAGTTCTCTCCAAGACCTCTAATGGTGTTCACAATCTCATCAACTCTCTATCGAAAGGATGTCACAGAAGCTTCTTCCTTCATTTTGAGACTTTTAAATTACCTTCTGTGAGTCGATAATTTAACAAGCTTGACGTTTGAATCTCCTTCATAAATGATTTACATTTTATCCCATATCTCTTTAGCATAGTTATAATGGATTACCTTGGCATATTTAGTCTCTAAAATACCACACGTGTTGGCATTCATTGCCTTAGAATTATTCTCAAATAGCTTATTGTCTATATCACTAGATGGAGGAGTAATAGGAACAACATAAACATCCACAATAGATTTCCATACATCAAACCCTAGGGAAATAATGTATGTCCTTATCATTGCACTCCAAAATCATAATTGGATCCATTGAACATTGGTTCTTACTTAGTAGAGACACCTCCTTGATGACTAATCATATTATACCTTGGATCACCTTCAAGCTATCAAGACTTTACCAAAGGACCTAATCTAATACTAATTATTAGAGGTATAATCACTGAGAGAGGGGGGTAAATTAGTGAGCCTATATATTTAAATTTCAATTCTAATCCTTTCAAACTATAAAATAATTAGCATATATCAACTTGATCAAGAAATATTAAAAAGAGAGCTCATTTATTTAATGCATACATAAGATCAAACCCACAACAATAGTTCTTGTGCAAAACCCTCATGGGGAATAAAACCTACTCTCAAACCTACAACACATGTAATACTTATCTTATAAGATATTGGTGAACTCCTTTAGACCAAAAAAGTTTATCAAGTCCTCCTAACTATATTCCTTTAGTGAAACATCTATTTCATAGGAAGAAACTACTCCTAAGGAAGATCAGGTCCTTTATAACCTCCTTTGAAGTGAACACCTCAACCTTAGAATTGATATCTTCAACACTTGATGATGTATCTCTGAATATATAACCCTTTCATAAACTCCCTTTCTATCTCATATAGGCTTCTCAAATAGGCATGCCACAATCTCTCTCCTTATTTACTTAAACTATCCTTATATGTACACTTAGACCTCTTCACATATCCTCAAACTAAAAACATGCAAGATAAATTTTATTTCATAAAAAGTATGACCTATAATTCATACACTTGATCAATAAATTTCTCTTCTCGTTAACTCATCTAAGAGGCACACTACATATCCTCTCTTCTTCACTTCAACACATACTCTTCTTAGACAATCCACTCTTAAGTCTATAAACCATCACATTTAGTTTCACTATTTTTAGAGAATTCATGAATTATCAAGTAAAAAATCTAACCTTATTAGCCATAATACATGCCTTCACCCTTAAGACATCTAACATGGGTCACACTTAAGCATGACTCTCTTTCAAATAATCCTAAGTCACCTTTTAGGTCCTATGATGACCCATTCACCTCTTTGACACTTATCTAAAAAAAATAAGAACATAAGAACACTTTATAACTCATGGAATCATGCCACATGATCTATAGGTCCTCCTTAAGTGCCAAAAACCATCACAATGCCCTTATACTTAAGCATAATTTACTTAAACAACATTCTATATAGCAATCATTATGAATAAACACAGACTAATTTTCTAAAACTTTTTTCATACTTGATATGATTGGTCAAACCTTTATAATTCACACAAAATAACCTCATGGAATCTACAACATGATATGATAACTAGTTCACATTTAAACATCAATAGACCAACAATCACAACTCAAATACCCATCTCAGGTTACTTGCAAAATATACACAAACACACACTCAACTTTTAACCTCAATTTATTTGACTATATAAAATTTTAGATATTAAAATATATATTTCCATGTGAACCTTTGACTCCTCTACAAATTTTCTTTTTATGCCATGAATAAATTATGCATAAATAAAAAGATATAACACAAAAACTGAGCACTAGTTTTTCCTTTACAAATTTAAATATTTAAATCCAAACAATCATAATTAAACTCTAGTCACTTAAAATTCATCTCATGCCCTCACATATTATATTAAATATGCACCATTGATCTTCTTCTTCTAATTTTAACTCATAGTCTCCACTACCCAAATGTTAAACTTCAATCACTTGAAAACATCTTAATTTTTCTTCACATCTTAGGATAAACACACTCCATCGATCTCTTGTACATATCTTGATATTTATCTATGTTTAAACATTGGACACTTTGAACTAATTTCACTCAATAATCTTCATTTATCTTGATTAGTATGAACACTCACCATCAAATCTTAGAAGTAGCTTAGTCTTTACCTTTGCTTATCATTAAAAAACCATCACTTTGAGCTCTTTAACTCAATACACATTGCTAGATAAAATTGTATGATAACCCATGAACCATTGGATCTTCATTTCGTCTTGATCTTTATCTCTTTAAAAATTGACTATGGGAACGATTTCAATCTACTTGGAAGGCCAAGTTTGGACCTCAATAATTTTTGTTGTATTTAGACATATGATCTAAACTTTAGACCATATGATATCCTCACATAGGAAAATCTAACCATATATCAATCTACTCATAGGACCCTCATGCATATGATATATAATTCCATTAATCTACTCACGTAGATTTTTTTGCCATAGAGCCAACTATGTCAAGAACTATCTAGAAGGCTAGCTTTGCACATACATATATTTTGATGCACTTCATCGCATGACCTAAAATTTAGTGAATATCAAATAGGCATACAAATTAAAAAGCCCATATGATAAATGTCTCATAAAACTTCCACACATGTAAAATATGAGTACATCAAAATTCTTACTCATCTTTTCTTGTCACATTGTAAACTTGGCTATGGGAAAACATTGTCAAACTACCTAGGAGCCCAACTTTACACTTGCATATCTTATGTTTTACTTCATCACATGACCTAAAATTTAGAACATAGAAACTAAGACATTTTTTAATGAAAACCATATGACCAACTCCCATTGACTCATCCACACATGGAAATGGTGATGTCAGCAAATTACCCACTCAAATTTTCTACCACTAGACCTAAAATGTCTAGATGAACACAATGATCAACAAGATGAAATCCACTCATGCACATAAGCACTTAAAGCATATAAAACCTATTATATGACCCATTTCACATTATTATTACTCCATAATCATCCCTAAACATATCTATCCATGTCAAAAATAAAAATCAACCAAGCCTCCTTCAAGCATACTAAGACAAGGACATTGCACACTTTGTCATTATCACTTAGAATATTAAGGTACTTCATCCACTCACTTGAAAACCTTCATGAAATCACTATGACATCATTTAAAAATATCCAACACATTACTCCATGTAATCCTTCTCTTTTTAACAACATTCATAAGTTGTTTTATTAACTGTGGGTAGACTCATGGAAATCATAGAAAACACTTTCATTGGCAAGATCCATATATGTGTTCCAAAGATCTCCCTTAGACTGTTAGGTCTACTCAAGGGACAAAGATATGATACTAATTTTGGGATATATATTCACTAAGATTGGTTTAAATATTTTTTAACCTCATATTTCATTTCCATAAATCATTCACTTATAAATCAAACAGATCTAAAGATGTAGTGATACATAAGCAATCATTCATATGAGTAAGAAATGAAAGCATAACATATGAGCATAAGATTTATGTGGAAAAAAATATAGGGGAATAAAAAACAGTAATTCATGAATTTTAATATTATCATATAATCAATTAATCAACCTTTTAGTGAGGCACCAACCCCACAAGGAGAACCAACCCCTTAGTCAAGCACCAACTCAACTAGTGCATTTAGTAAGTTTCATCCTGTAAGGAGGCTACAAACCCCTAGGAAACCAATCACCAACATAGATACCTTAAACCTATAATAACCCTTAGACACATATTTATTACTAAACTAAATATTACCTCCTCTATTTTCTCTTCTCATACTTTTTCTCTCTCAAATAACCTATTAGGCCTTCTCACTCAATTAGCCCTCTACTTGGTAGAATTAGACTAGATGACCTTGCTCAAAACATTGCACAAACATATTTATATACTCATTTAATATTCATATTTTTTATATAATTATAATCAATCCCTTAACCTATTCTCCAAAACTCTATATGCTTCACTCAATAGTTCAATATGCTAACTAGTTAAAATAGGCTTACTAGGTCTTGACTTTATACTTGATTCTTTCTCACACCCATCTTGGTCGGCCAAGGAACTAACCATACTTATATTATAATTTAAATATATCATTATAAACATTTCACAAGTGAACCAACATTACATAGGTCTTTCATTACCCTTAAGGTTTAAAACCACCATTAGGCCTAATAGAGACCTAATCCAATTAGGCCTTCTTTAAGCACATAATTCACTTAGACCTCCTTTGAACACTTTGAGCCTTAAAAAATGGATGAATCACTTCATATGTAACTTTAATATACCCATAATAATATCTCCTTATGTCCCCAACACAATTTTAATCCTCTCACTCCTTGAACCATCCAATTTGGTCTACTCACCAATAGGCCTTCTCTTTGCCAGAAAGTCTATCTTGCAACTTTGAACCAAATACACAACTTTGAAACATAACCCACATATTAAATAATATTAATGGGATATTAATAAATTAAAAAAATTCCAAAAATACTTTTATCTTCACCACATATGCCAAAATGCCTTAGGAACACTCTTGCAGATGGCTTACTCACAACCACCAAATACTGTCAACAAATAGTATGAAAAATTTGACTCTCCAAACTTGAACATGGACTTAAAATGAATAAAAAACATTCATATGATCTTATGAGAGATTTATAATATCATGAATATATTTTTATCCTTAAAATTATTTCAAAATGACTTAGGAGCATTGTTTTCATACACACACATAAATTTTTTTATAGCACCAAAAACACCATCAAGAAAATCAAGTCATAGAACACCTTATTTTAGTAAATTTATGCTTATTATTTGAAGGAAAAATAAGAAAATAAGTATGGATATGGTTGAAAAACCTACTTTATTGTGCACACGTGGAATTAAAATATTATGAAGAGTTCCTCTTTAGCTTGGGAGGATGACCTACAAATAAGAAAACATTAAAGCAAATTTATTTGTTAGATATATAGTTGAGTGGATTCCCTAACAATGGCTAGATCCTAGAAGCAAGAGATTCCTTGAGGGATATATATCCACACATTTTTAAAAATTAATTTTATAGATAAAATATAAATTACTTGCATCAATAGTCAAAGGGTGCTAAAATTGAACACAATAATTCTTGCTTAATAAATATAGACTAAAAATAATTAAAATAGCGATTAGCTAATTAATACTAGTGATAGATGGTTAGGGTATGATTTAGAAAATTAGAAAGGGGTCTGTAAACATGTAGAAACATAGAGAATTATATTTTACTTTGGGTAGGTAGGTGAAAACAACTTGTTAGAATTTGCTGCCACAATAACTGTCAATGGTTGGGTTGACTGTCAACAATTAAGGTGACTATCGATGGTCAACATGACCATCAATAATTGGAAAAACCATAAATTCTTGAGAAAACCATTTAAAATTATTGTGGGTGGATATGAGTTGATAATAGTTTGATTAATGGGATCTCAAAGTGATATTTTAGGAGTTAGCTAGGTGTTGGGCTATGGGTAAAAAGAAAATAAAGTAATGAAATACTAGAAACCAAGTACTTACCTTATAGAAGATGTATTAGGTGGATGCTTGAGGTGGTTTACTTGTTGATGGATATTATCATGATTTATATAGAGTAACATTACTTGGCACTTTAGTGGAGCTATAATAGTAAGTCAACTCTCTAACATGGTAGCTAGTTTACTAGATTGCTAATGATGATTGACATGAAAAGAGAATTTGAGATACACAAGCTCTTGATAAAAATTGAAAATGGATTTCACCTTCCTACTCCTCTCTTTTTATAGGTAAGTAAAGAGAGTTGTAATAAGATGTGAATTAGGTTTCCTAATTATAACTCACATATATAATAGCTCACAACTAGATTTAGATGAGTTATTTTTAGAAAAGGAAGGCATGTAAGTTTTCATGTTAGTAGTTGAGAAGGCTCACCCTAACCATCGATGGTTAGGGTGAAGGATAAAATTTGGGTAAAATCTAGGGTTAAGCTAGTTTGGTCAAGCTAACTATGGCTAGGTTTAGTTAGGGGTTGGAGGGTCAGATCAGTCTTAAGAGGGTACCAAGGCAATCAAGGGTTATTTTGACACTTGAAATCATGATGTATGGATATTTTGTGTCTAGATTTTTCTCTTTTTTTGTGAAAATTAGAATCAACCAGCTACAAAAAAAATTGATGTTGGTCCAAGGTCTGGTTACACTAAGTATGAGAGAAGGTGTTCCCCCTCAAACTAGGAGTTGATGAGGTGAATCATAATCACATGAAAGTTTGAAAATATGGATGAAGGTGATGATGAAGGTGGATGTCATGAATTTGTATGATAGGTTGGGAACTAAATCATAAGTAGGCACACAAAGTGTTGACAAAATGTGTAATAGCCAAGATTGTGTAAATACAAAGTTACCATAGTTGATAACAATAAAGGTCAGTGCCAAGAGGATAATGAAAAAGTGGACCATGTGACCATATTTAGGTTTGGTGGATGGGTACACTTGAAAGTATATAAAGTAATTTTTGTGTTTTTATGGGTATCAAAGGTAGGAAGTGCTTTGATGAAAACACAAACTGGTCAAGTGTCATGAATATATAAGGTAGGAAGTACTCCTAAAAATACATAAGTGAGTCAAGTAAGCATGAGGTTGTGTAAGCTCAAAAAGGGTCAATAGAGAAATTTTGTCATTGCATTCAAAGGACCAATAAAAAAGTGTCATAAAACACATGCTAGATGGGTTGATATGGACCAATAGTGAGATGATGAGGTGATCAGGGTGGGTGGAGAAGGTAATCTCTATGGGTGGGTAAAAATGGTTTGGGATTGCCAAAAAGGGGTATGCTTAGGTGAAATAAATATAAGGTGACCACCTAACCATTTATGGTTAGGATCCCAAAAGGTGATCATCGATATTCACCTTGACCATCGATGGTCAGGGTGGAAACCCTAAAAGTATATGGGGTAAAAGTGAAAATGGAACTAATTTTTACCCATTGTTACTTTTGATTTAATTTGAATTTGAGCTCTAGTGGTTTGGGTGAATTGAGATAATGATGACTATTGAGGGTGATTATTGGGGTGGATGGTGACTATTAGTTGAGTTTTAAGTTGGAGGGTGGACTGAGGGGACCAATTAAGATGTAAGGAGCATGTGAGTATAGACAAGGATGAATGGGCCTATAGCTGACTCTATGGTGGTGGTCATGAAATAAGGTATGGGATGCCCTTAATTTGGTATCTTGGCTATATTTTATAAATAGTTAAGGGGTTATCTATTTGGTTTAGCTACTTGGGTAATGCCCTAGGTAGGGTTTTGGTTAGGTTTAGAGGGAAAACCTAGTGGGTATTGGGTAGATAGGTAGGATGGGTAAGGAAATAGGTATGTTGCTTAAAGGTTAGGGTAGATGATAATGGTGTAGGTGACTAAGCTATGTGTCTAAATTGGTGTAGGCTAGGGAGTAGATATAAAACACATGTGGTAGAAAAATGGTTGGTTACTTTAATTGATTATGGATGTTGTGATATTATCATGCTTGGTATGGTTATTCTTGTTAATTTTTATGATAAAACACATTAGTTAATTTAATTAACAACACTACATGGGAGACTAAAGAATATAATCAAGAGACAAATGTCATAATGAAAATATCAACTAGTCACAATAGGATAAGAAGAGGGCACAAAGCTTCTTCTTTGAAAATGACTAGAATAAAATCAAAGTTGGATTGGCTTAATGAACATAAGCCCTTTGAATGCTTTGCATGATCATTTATTAGTTGGTTAAAAAGGTATCTTGACCACATAATTTCAAGTAAGCTCAAAATCCATTACCCATAGTGAGTAAAGGGGAGATGGGTGAAAATGGAACTTTCTTGTGACATTAGCATGCCTCTTCTGTAGGTGTCTAAAGAGTCAATACAAATAAGTCTATGTCAAACTATGTAGACTAATTGATGTGATAAGTATACCTATGAAATCCTATTGTAGCTTCTACCTTATTGTGTTATTTGAGAGTTGATTGTGGATTTTAAAATTAGTTCACTTTTGTTGTGATTGTGATGATAGGTCTTTTGCTTTGTTGTTGTATAATGGAAGTTGATTGATTTGGGAAGCTTCCATGAAATTGTTATGTTTTTGACAAAATGATTTACTTAGCCATCCTTCAAGGGAGTGGTATAAATTTATTTGTTTTGCTTATTGATAGTTGTTCTTCAAGGGAGTAGTCCACCTTACATTTTGGAAATTTTAAACAAATTCTTAATAGCTATCCTTCAAAGAAGCAATATGTGAATTTTAGGAATGATCCATGAGTGCTAATTATATGGGTTTTTACTTTTTATTGCTTGTTTTTTTTTTATATACATATAATTGCTTAGATAGGCTCAAGGCTTCACCTTTATGGAGTCAAAACTAAAATCACAAGAAGGTTGATTAGGTATAAAGAGGTTTAGGTGACAATGACCATGTGAATCCATCCTATGAATGCATGAAAAGTACCATGAGAACCATGACATGAGTAGAGACATGATACCTTTTATTTAAGATAAGGTTATTTTGATGATAGATAATCACATTATTTGGTTATAATCGGTTGCCCCTAAATTAGGGAGATGGCATGTAGGTAGATAGCGATGGATGAGCTTAAGTTAGACAAAAATTGAACTTGATCTTTATTAACAAAAGAATGGATGTAGATACAAATAATTGAGGGGCTCTAGCTCTAAGTAGCCTTCAATAAAATACTATAGGTAAGCTCTTGATCCATACTTACGGGTGATGATATAAGGTCCAAGATAATTAAAATAAAACTTACCCTGCATAATTTTCTCCATATTAGTGGTATGTTAATTTTACTTTAGGATGAGATCTCTGATATTGAATTCTCACACTTTAAGGTGTTTTTCATAAGCATGTTTGATGTGTTATTGATAGACATGGAGGTGGGTAAGAGATGTTAAATAATGCTCATCAAGTAGCTCAAGCTGGAATAAATGGTGTTGATGATAATCATCCTAAAAAATAATCTCTTGCAAAGATATGTGAAGGGATGGGATTTGGACTTCAACAGGCAAGACTAATTCTACTCCAAACACTAGGGAAAAAGGGTTATCAACCATAGGGATTCTAATGATATTATGATATGCCCATATGGTGATGGGGATGTCCATATGCCAATTCTAACCAGATACATTGACCATTTTAGTTAGCATGTTATTAAGGGTTTTATTAGAGGCATTAGCTTATCTATTCTCTTGAGGGAAATAAGGTGAGGATAATATTAACTTAATGCCAAATTCATCATATAAACCTTATACTTGCTTATTTTTAAAGGATTTAAAATTGTTGATGATGATCTTATGAGGAACACTGAAATGGAAAATAATGTTATGGTTGATAAAGTTGATAATCTTTTCTACTTTGGTCAAGACTAGAGGAATAGCCTCTACCCACTTGTTAAAATACTTGGTCAAATTGATCATAGAGTGGTGTTTTTATGATTCATTGGGGTTAATTTCATCAATGAGGTCTAAACCCCATTGTGAAAAGGGCTAGGTGTGTGATGTAGATTGGCATATTGTTGACACTTAACCCACTTTTTCACATAATCATAGAAGTATTGGTTAAGGGTAGGCCAATAATAGATGAGGAAAAGAATACATTTATCTATAGTAAGGCCAATAAAGTGGATTCCATAGATACCATTATGTGTTTCCTTGATCGCATGAGAAGATTCTTGATTGCATAGGCAAAAGAAGAGAAGGACATCAAAGTCATGTTCATAAAGGATACCTCCTAGAATTTTATAACATGAGGTACTCTAGATAAACACTCTTTGAGTATTGCTTGAAAGACTAGAAGGAATTATGGTGAGGTTAAGATAGTTGAAGGTTTGTTGATACCAAAGGTCAATTTGGGTCTCTTCCACATTAAAAATGGTGAAAGAGTCCAGTTTGACATAGGAAGGTTGGGTGAGTCTATGAATAACAATAGATAGCTTAGAATTTGAGGGTGAAAATGGTATTTTAGAGGCAATGGAATCCATGGTATCCATGAACTTATTAGTAGATTATGGGGTTAATTAGATATGATAGTGTTTAAATGATGCTAAAATTTCATCAACTAGTTGCTTGTACTATTATAAAACATCAATCATACACTGGTAAGAGCCATTAATTTGATTAGTCAAAATATTGGAGTCACCAAAGATATTTATTGTATTGACTCCTAGGGCTAAGGTAGTTTGAATTCCTATCACTAGGGTTTCGTACTCAGTCATATTGTTGGTATATTTAAAGTCAATATTGAATGACAAAGGGAGAGGCTAACCATCAAAGGGGATAAGGATGATACTATGCCCCACACCATGTTGCCAGTTTGATCCATCAAATAACATGGTGAATTGATAGGTAAAGTAGACCTGAGAGAGGGTTATGATGTACTTGTTGAGGAATTCAAGAAGAGGAGGTTGATTGTCTACTAATGGTGCTTTAAATAGTTGGTCAATAATGACTTACCCTTTAATTAAATTTCACTGAAGGAAATTAAGGTCAAAATCTACTAAGAGCATGAGCCAATTGGCCATATGTTAGTTTTGGTATCACTTAAAGTGTATATACTTAAGTGGGTCCATGTTGGTAATGGCATAAGTTTTATGGTTAATAAGGTAGTGGTGAAGTTTGGTAGCCATGAACACTAAGGCCAAGCAAAGTTTATCAGTATGGGTATACTAAGTCTCATATTCTACAAGATTGAAACTAATGTAATATATGGCTTTCTCTTTATGTTATTCATCTTGATGATCCAACATTGCCCTTAAGGAATGGTCGGTGGTAGAAATATATAGGTATAAAGGTTGGTCATCTCTAGGATGGGTAAGGACAGGTGGAGACAAAAGGTACTTTTTTGAGTGAATCAAAGGCCTTTTGATAGTAATTATTCCACTTAAAATATAAATCCTTCTTCAAAAGGTGGTGGAAGGGTTGGCATCAGTCTAAAAGCTGGGAGATAAAACAATGAATGGATTAAAGCTTCCCTTGTAAGATACAAAGTTGATTAAGGTTGTTTGGAGGAAGCATGTTGAGGATGGATTTGATCTTGATAGGATCGACTTTGATTCTATGAAGGGAGACAATGAATCCAAGAATCATTTTTGACAAGACCCAAAAAATGTACTTCTTGGGATTAAGGTGGACATGGTAATGGATTAGGTATTCAAAGATGATCTTAAGAATGACCAAGTGATATTTTCAAAATTTGGATTTTTTGAGAAGGTCATCCACATAATCCTTGATAATCCTATGGATAAGGTCATTGAAGATATAAGTCATCACATGTTGGTAGGTTACATTGGCATTCTTTAGTTTTAAAGGCATGACCCTATAGAAAAAGGTTCCCCATGGGTTGGTAAAGGTGGTCTTGTAATGATCTTTGATAACAATTAGGATCTAATTGTATCTTGAGAATCCATCCATTAGAGATAAAATATCATGGTTGGCTATAATATCAACAAGCTAGTTGATTCTTGGCAGTGAAAATTCATTTTTAGGGTGAGGTTAAGGTCATAAAAGTACACACAAATGCATAGTCCCCCTATGGCTTTGGTGATAGGTACCACATTTGAGACCCATTAGGGGTAGTCAATGGGTTAAATGAAATTGATAGATAAAATACATTGATGTTATTCTTTGATAAGAAATGTTATACAAAGTTTCATGCATTGAAGATTTTGTTTGACAAGATTAGCATCACAGTTGGTGACTATGTTATGGGTAGTAATGGCAGGGTCAATTCTAGGCATGTCACTGTAAGACCAAGTGAATGTTATGCTACAATCTTAGAGGAAAGCAGGGAAGTCTTGAAGTTCTTTGGGATTTATTGATTGACCAATTTTTACAATATAAGGGTTATTTAGAGTGCCTAAGTTGATATCCATCATGGATTCATTCAACATGGTCAAGGTCTCAAGAAGAAGGGATTTATAGATGGAATAATCCAAGGAACCAAGGTAGGTAAGAATATAATCATCATCATATCACTAAATAGTGTTAATAGTAGGATAGTCTTCTCCTATCATTTCAAGATGGGTCAAAGGGATGGTTATAGTCACCCCCTCTTTCTAATAAGTCAAGGGTCCTAGGTTGATCATGTTGACCAAAAAAATTTAGGTGGGATGATGTCATCATCTTCACACATAGGTAGAGGAGAGGTAGGCAAGGAAGGGGTATCTTCCTCAACAATGGTAAAGGTAGGTGGTTTGGGTTGCTTTTTGTTGGGTAGGATGAAACCAAGGCCATGATTCTCATGTAACTTCCTAATTTCAATGGTGACCAATTCATGTGGGTCATGCTCATATCCCCCAAGACTAAAGCCTTTTCAAGCACATCAATAGAGGTACATCTTAGTGAAGCTTGGCTTTTCTAGGTAGGAGAAACTAGTGGTAAATGGACTAGGTGAAAGAGGGGGGTACAAGCACCAAGGGGTTTATTGAGTCCCCCAAAGACAAAATGGGTTTGTCGGTGGGGAGGTCTACAAGGAATGACAGTTACAACATTAGGGTCATAGCTTAGCTAGTTGGTGAGTTTCCCATACTCATGAGGAGCAAGGAAAGTATCAATGGATAAAAATTGATACTCCTCCAATGAAAGGTGATGGAAAATTAATTCTAAAGGGTCCATGGTGGCGATTTAGTTTGAAGCGATCGAGAAACTAGTTGATACCTCATTAGTGGAAGGGGATGTGATATCCACTTTAGTGATTAAAGAATGGGTTTTATCCATTAAAGGTGTGTTAGATGGGGGTATGCAGATACCTTTAGGGTGATAGGTCATGTTTCATGTTGAAAAAGGACCTAGGTCAGCTTGGATGGTGATGACTTGGCCTTCATGCTCAAACTTAATGCAATGGTGAAGGGTAGAAGGGACATAACCCATGGAGTAGATCTAAGGTCATCTCAACAAAAAATTGTATTAGAATTCACCCTTCACTACATAGAAAAGTTTGGGGAGTGTGTGGGGTCTTAAACAGATATGGAGGATGATATTTCCCAAGGTAGTGGCCATGGTATCATCAAATGATCAAAGGATGCTTGATGTTTTAGACATGACATTGTCTGACAAGTTAAGTTGGTTATAGGCATGGGAGGAGATTATGTTAATGATAGCTCCCCCATCAATCATGAAATATTTGATTTGGGTTTTTTTGATGTAGGTAGTGATAAAGAGAGGGGGATCTAAGTCCTCAAGATGGATGGAAGGTATTTCTAATTCCTTGAAGGTAACAAGTTGGAAATTTGAAGAACACCAAAAAAGGTTGCTAGAGGTTGAGGGTCTTTGGGTTGGACTTTAATGGATTGAAAATCCTCTATTAGTGATTGGAAATAATGGTGAGAGGTACAAATCAACTCATACAAGCTCATCTTTACTAAGGTCTGGTGAAGTTGTTTGAGGACAACTCTCCCAATGGATTATGAGGGGTTAGATTGGGAGGCACCTAAAATAGACACCTTGGGTTTGGTCAAAGATGGATATGTTTGGGATTGGGTTGGTTGGAAGGTTGAAGATGGATACATCCATGGAATAGACACCTTAGTCTTTACCTTATCTTTATGTTGTGATCTCATGAATACATTGATGGTATGGATAAAAGGAGAGGTTGAAGTAGTAGATTGGTCGGACTCATCTTCACTCTTAGGTGAGAGTAGAGTAGGTAAGCATTGGGTAGGTATGGTTATTATTTGGATTGATATGGGGCCCATAGGAGGTTCATCTATTAATATATCATCCTCATCATAAATTTAGTGGATAATAGTTTGGAGAGATTTATAATTATCCATATCATGGTTGAGTGTCCTATGATAAGAACACACTTAGTGGTCATCATACTAGATGGGTTTCGAATATAGAGGGTCAAAGGGTCTGATAGGGACAAAGCCAAACAAGAATTTTTTAATAACCTATGGAAAATGGTTGAGTAGGATTCAACTAAAGGTGGTAAAGGTGTAGAGGTATATGATTTGATGGTTGAGGGAGAAGTTTGCATGGAAATAGGTTTGATGGCAAGTGTTTTGGGTAGGGTGGTGCACTTAGTTGATGGTTTTAGTTTAGGCAAGGAGGTTGATGAGATAGAGATAGAGTATTATAAGGTAGGTAGCTTAGGTATTTCTAGTGTGGTGAAGAGAGGTGCATCAAAAAGTAATTATGAAGGTGTGACCAAGAGATGTGGTAGGGTTATGGTAGAGATAAGGGGCTTTTTTCCCAAGGTAGAGGGATGAGGTCCCAAATTGGAAGGCAAGGTTGAGGGAGGTAAAATTTGGGTCTTCAAGCCTTTATATGGTTTTATCTCTTTGGTTGATTTAGTTTGGCACTTGCTTGGTGGGTTTGAAGGGGTTAGGTCCACTTTCAAGGATAGCTGACTGAGGCCTAGTATAAGGAAGGTACCAAGGCTTTTGGTGGACTTAGTTGGGGTGATACAAGAGGGTTTGATTTTTTAGGTCTTTTTTGACTTATGTGGTTGAGGTTATTTAGTTTAGTAGAGGTTTTGGTTAGTTGGGTGGAGGTTTTTGTTGGTTAGGTAGTTATGGTAATAGGTTGGTTAATATAAGTGGTGGGTTGGTCTACCAAATAAAGGGTTGGATGTTCTTGTTTGTTAATATCAGGGAGAACTTGTTGCTTCTAAAAGGTGTCTCAGTCTAATTTGGGTTTGGAAACAAACTCGAATCTCTAAATTAATATATCGAATGGTTTATATATTAGTTTAGCTCCTTGGGTAGTAGGTTTGAATGATAGACCCATAGGTTAGGGAAAGTGGGTGGTAACATTTTCCTCTTCCTGATTCAAAGGATGCAAGGTTGAGATAGGTGGTTCCTATATGGAAAGAGTAGACATCTGAGTTTCTTCCTCAAGAAAATTCTTTGAAGAAGGGGTGGTTTTCTTGGTAGTTAAAGGTGAAGATAAGATAGCGATGGTTGATTGTTCTAATAAGTTAGTTGAAAGGGAAGCTAGTGGTTCAACTACCTCAATAAGTGGAGAGGGAGAGGATGGTTCTTCCTTAGTTTAAATGTTTGAAGAAAGGGAAGGTAAGTCCATTGTCTCAATAGATGGAGGAGGTGGGGGACTAGAATATTGGGTACTCAGTGGTTTGGTAATGAATGTATGAGGGACCATGTTAACTATATGGGTATTATGAGAGCACTCGACATTGTTTCTCTCATTATCAATAGGATCATGGTTTGGGAAAGATTTACTGAATATATCATGGGATTGGTTGTATGGTACATTGGGGTTATCCAATGTAAGCTCCCCATTATAAATGAGGGATTGGACAAGGATATTAAAGGTGTTGCACCTAATAACATCATTTCCTATTACACAATAAAAGGCACATAGATCATTCTCATTGAACCAACTAGGTGCAGGATGAGAGGAATCAAATTGATAAGGAGGTTTGATAGGAGGAAGTTGAATGATGTTAGATTCATATAAATTCTCCAGGATGAAGGCATAAGATTCTCCAAGTGGAGTGAATTAATTTTGGTTATTCTAGTTTTGGTTCCTCATGTTTTAATTTGAGTAATTAGGGTAATTTGGCTAGTTTATGGAAGGTGGAGGAGTGGCCTTAATTATAATTGCATTTATGGTTCCCTTGTTCTTGGTATTAGTATTGGACTAGTTGTGTGACTTGGAGGAAGATGCCTCATTGGTTTTATAGGTTGAGTTCTTATTTTTGAGATTTAATTTTCCTTCATCAATGGCTTAGTTTTTTAACTTATGTGCTGTGTAAAATATTCATCGAAGGTTCAAAATATTTGTACATGTAGTGTAGAGGAGATATGCTTGGCACATGCTCAAGAAAATAGATTTATGAATTTGAGTTGAGGTAGGGAGAAGGAAAGTTGGTTAATTAAGCTCCTCTAATGAGCCACAAAATTGATAATGGATTCATCCTCAAATGTTTGGATAGATTATAGATTGGTGATATAAAATTTCTTGGAGATATTGATCAAAAAGTGGTTCAAGAAGGTTTGAGCCAGTTGGTTGAAGGAGAAAAGGGAGTGCTTGGGTATGACACTATACCAATCTAATGCCAAACTTGATAGAGACATGGGGAATGCGTGGAGAAGAAGGTTAGCATCATAGGTGATGAGATAAAAAGCATGGCTAAATTCCCTAAGATGTTATTGGGGATCCTCCTTACTCTAAAATTTAGAGAACTTAAAAATTTCCCATTGGGGAGGATATGGCTTGATGGTTATGGATGGATAGATGAGCTCATTATAGATTTGGTCATATGACAAGATATTGTGAGCACACAAAATGGATGAATATAAGGTGGTAATATTTTCCATAATAATCTTCATTAGGTCCACTTGGGGTTGTACACCTAGGAGGTTATAAGATACATACTACTATGGTGGTGGTTGGGAGACATATTGATAGTGGGTAGAAGGTAAGGAGGATACCACATATTGGTAAGTGGATGATAATGGTTAGGTGGAAGATATATGAGGGTAAGTAGAGGTATGTGGTTAGGTAGTGGGTAGGGATACATGCCCTTTTAGGTTAGGGATGTAGCCAATGTTTCATGTAAGGGGTACTTGTTGGATAGGAGTGGTAGTTAGGTTGGTGACCGATGGAAGGGTGGTGACCCTTGTATTGATTGGAGGCAACATAGAGGGTATGGACACCACAAGAATTTAAAGAAAATTAGAGGTTGATATATTGAGGGTGGATAAAGTAAGGTTGAAAGTGATAGAGGTGGGCACTTCCATAGTGAATGAGTGGTTGGTTGGAGTGGAAGGTATAAGGGAAGTGATATTTTAGGCTAGTTGGTGTTCTATGGTAGTCTGAAAGGGGTTGTTTGTTGATGAGGAAGATTGGGTAGTCAATGGTTAGGTATTAACCATGGTAATAGAGGTATTCCCCATGAGGTGGAGAGGTATGCCATAAGGTAGATTTATGGGTGGGGCTAAAGCTAGGATATGATAAGACATGGTTGTATGATAATGTTACAAGGCTACAGGATTGTTATCTAGGAAAGTAGAAAAATTGACATCTCCTTGAGCAACCTCTCAAGGGAAGGTAGGACCTTTTGAGGGATAAGGAGAGTCTATTGGTTTAGAGACATAGTCTATGGATGAAGAGTTATAAGAGGTAAGTTGGTCTAGTGATGGGTTTTGCTCTTCAAGGTCTCTTCATTACTGGTAAGAGAGAACCATACAAGACAGGGGAGATAGAAAACAAAAACAATATCACTACTAAAAAAAAGAGAAGATGAGAAATGATCAAAGAAATCAAATCATGTTAGGTAATGACCTCTAAGTAGGATTACTGAGAAAGGGTAAGGTTACTGCTAGGTGATGAAATCCTAGTTGGGCCTTATCTCAAGTTTGTTTGATATTTAATTGATGAAAGTGGTTTGCTTGAGTGTGTACAACAAAAAATGAAGCTATGATAGATTAATTTGATTTTAAGTTAACATACGTGAACTAAAGTTTCAATCAGTCAATGTATGCACTTAATTTTAAGCCCAAAAGAAACTTTTGATTTTGTTAGTGATCATAGAATAGAGAGAGAATACAAGCAAACAAGAACCCAAGTAAATACACAAGGGTCCCATTGAGCATGCCAAAAATTTTAAATAAACTTATACTTATAATTTGAAAGTGAAAAAAAGAAACTAAGTATTGGTATGGTTGAAAAACCTATTTGATTATGCACCCATGGAATCAAAAGATTGTGAAGAGCTCCTCTTTAGCTTGGGAGGATGACCTGCAAATAATAAATCACTAAAGCAAATTTATTTATTAGATATAGAGTTGAGCAGATTACTTAGTAATGGCTAGATCTCAAAAGCAAGAGCTTCCTTAGGGTATGCCAATCCACATGTTTTAAATAATTAAGTTTATAAAAAAATAGAAATTACTTGCATCAATAGTCAAAGGGTACTAAAATTGAACACAAGAATGCTTACTTAAGAAATATAGATTATAAATGATTAAAATAATGATTAGATAATTAATGCTAGTGATAGATGGTTAGGGTATGCTTCATAAAATCAGAAATGGGTCTATTAACAAGTAGGGACATAGAGAATCATATTTTGTTAGGGGTAGGTAGGTGAAAACAACTTGCTAAATTTTTTTGCCACGGTGACTATCGACAATTGGGTTGGCCGTCAGCGATTAAGGTGACCATCAGTGGTCAAGGTGATCATCAATGGTTGGATAGACCATCAGCAATTTATAAAACCATTGATGGTTACTATGGGTGGATCTAGGTTGATAATAGGCTAATTGACAAGATCTCAAAGTGAGATTTTAGGAATTGGGTAGGTGTTGGGTTGTGGGAAAAAATAAAATAAAATAATGGAATACTAGAAACCAAGTAATTATCTTGTAGAATATGGATTGGGTAGATGCTTGAGGTGGTTGACTCATTTATGGATTCTAGCATGATTTTGATAAATTAATGGTACTTGGCATTTTGATATAGCTATGGTGGTAAGTTGGCTCTCTAATGTGGTAGCTAGTTTGTTGGATTGTTGATGATGATTGACCTATAAAAAATGAATTTTGGATGCACAAGATATTGATAAAATTTATAGATGGATGTCACTTTCCTACTCCTCTCTTCTTATAGTCAAGGCAAGAGAGTTGTATTAAGATGTGAACTAGGTTTCCTAATTATAACACACACATGCAATGGCTCACAACTGGATTTAAACAAGTTATTTTTAGAAAAGCAAGGCAAGTAAGTTTTCATGTTAGTGGTTAAAGAGGTACACCCTGACCATTGGTGGTCAAGGGTAAAGCATCAAATTGGTTAAAATCTAGGGTTAAGCTAGTTTGGTCAAATTGACTATAGTTAGGTTTAGTTAGGGGTCAAGGGTTAGATCAGTCCTGAGAGGGTCCCAAGGTGATCAAGGGGTATTTTGACATTCAAAATCATGGTGTGTAGATTTATAATGTCTACGCACTTATGGGAACACTTATCTAATCTTCCAATGGGTTTGTGTGAACATTTATCATACTTATATCATCTCTAAAAATATATATTTCATGGTCATATATCAATATTCATCTTAAGACCAATCTCACTACTTCACTCTACATAAACATTAGCATGTTAGATATACCAATTTGATGACAAATTTTTTCTTGAGTATATGCATCATCAATAATTATACACCAAGGGGATAGGAGGGAGAGTATTTAATAATTACCCATGCATTATGATCCATCCCTAGTCCTCTACAACCAATTCCTAATCTCATTCTCATTCTCACCTAGTTTTCTCACTATTTTGCTCATTAGGCTAGTTTAGCAATAAGATTAATTCCATGAATGGTTTAACACATTTTTTTCCATAAAATTTCATGGTCATAAACTATAACTATTACACATAATCCTCCATCCATTTTCATGCTTTGACTTGATAAACCCTGCCTGCTACATCAAAATTCCTAAAAACAAGGGTTTTCTTTAACATTTACTCACTATCAAGAAAAACCAAAACCACCTAAGGAAACCTTGAAGATTCCTTTACATGTTAAAAACATAAAACTATTTCAACAAGACCATTCTAATCCATAACTAGTTATATCTTTCTTATATGGTCATTATAAGGGTTTTGACTGGTTTTACTTCTTAGAAATCATTCATAAAGGATTTCCCTACATTTCCAAAACCAATTATAGGGAAAAAATGATAGGGACCTTACCCAAATACCATGAATTTATAAATATATCATGAAGAGTTTACATGTACCAATGAGCATAAGACTTTTCTTCTTGGGTCTATAACACCCCATTCTATACACACAAGAAACTTTATCATAGATTTTCATGCTTTCTCCTTTAGGTATAGAATTAAATTTTTTTTCACACACTTAACATTACATATCACACCTTTTTCAATGATTTTAAGATATCTTCCACCTTTTTAAAATATCTTGACCATTCATTAGGCCACTAAAGGTCACTTTGCATATTAGGCCTTATACTACCACTAATACTTAGACTA
Organism: Torreya grandis; assembly: GCA_037957365.1. Classification (NCBI taxonomy): domain Eukaryota; kingdom Viridiplantae; phylum Streptophyta; class Pinopsida; order Cupressales; family Taxaceae; genus Torreya; species Torreya grandis. Next base: position 1,229,928 of record JARHVA010003538.1, on the reverse strand, counting down.
TGATCAAGCCTTTAAATCTCATATAATTTATTCAAAACTCCAACATCATGTCATATGAACTCATACTAGGTTTATACACTACCAAATTTTCTTGTACAAGTCTTGTATGGCTCAACTCATCATGTTACTAGGCCTATGCCATTTCACTAGGTTCCTCAAATAAGGCTTTATGAACTCATCATCAAGAACAATAATAACAACACAAAATGACATTAATGAAACTTACATGACATAAATTAAAACTTTATACATAACTTTTAACAAATTACCAATAATCATGACACTCATCAAACTCAACAAGCAGACAAACACAAGTGCAATGTCACACAATAAGGCCAAGGGATGCATACAATGAACATGTTCAAATGTCACATAAATAAATATTACACACAAAATGCCAAGGGACACATATAAATTACATTAATAATATATAAAATAAGGGACATGTTAAAATTTCACACAAAACATATGACCAAGGGCCACAAGTAATAGACATGTTTAAATATCACACATACCAAACAACGATCTCATGGATATGTTTGAATAATTTTTCACACAAGGGAAAAGGTACATACACAATATATAAACAAATTATAATCTACTATGTACAATAATATCATAACATGTAACATAAAACTATAAATATAGTTTGCACCATGTATATTTAGTGTGATTACATCTTAACAAATAGCATATCCATGTAGACAATTAGTAGATAAAGAAGTTAACAAAACATTTGTAAACATCATACAATTAAACTTATTATAGGAGTTATATAATGGTAATACTTACAAATATTTTAAATTTTGGATAAGATTCCCCTAGTATATTATGGCCACTATGTAGAGGCAAGTCCAACATCTAAACCCTTATGAAAAATGTATGTCTTGCATAACAGTCATAAAATACCAATGAAATACTGTTAAATGTGATGACAATTTGGGAACTTGATTATTAATATTATATTTATTTTAATTGGTGTTTTAGTTATTTCTGAATTTTATGTAACTAATTTATGTCCTAAATTATTTGTTTGGTCAATTTTAGACACCTTTTAGGAATTTTCTAAAAAATAGTTGAAACTACAAGTTACTCTAATTTAGTGTCTAAGTACTCAAATAAATTCCCAAGTTGTGGGTTAGATTTTTAGTGTTTTTTAATTTATATTAACATTTATTTCATTTAATTATTATTTTATAAAAAAAATTGTATTCCTTAGTTTTTTAGGTTTCAAGATTTCATGACATTTTTAGCAAGGCATCTTGCATGTTAACCTTGTCTTGAGTATAAATCAAACCTATTTCGTAAAGTATTTAATTTAGTATACTTTAAAGTATATTTTTATAAGTATAATCATAGATCAATTAGTTTTTAATTAAATTTATTAATTTAGTATTTACTTTATACTTAATTTAGACATAACTTATCATTTAAGTTATCTTGTAATATGTTTGTTTTAGCCCTTTTTATTAAGAAAGAAATGTGCACAAGTGTGGTAAAATAATTAATTTTAAAATTTTGTGTTGAATATTGTGTTAATATTTGATAAAATATGTATTTTTTTAATAAATTAATACTATTAATCATATATTTTCAAGTTTGAATTTATTGAGTACATTTTTTATCAATAATCTCTCTTATAACACAATAGTTTGACAACGAGTAATTCTGAGATAGATTGATTGATACATTAAATCAAAGATTATTAAACTATCTATATACATTTAAAACCTTAATATGGTATCATATCCGTGTTAAATCAAGGTTCAAAAGGTTGTTTAGGCTATTATTATAAGAAATAATGGCTTCATTGAATTTTGCTTCTATGAATATTCTTCTTTTCAAAGGTGAAAACTTTGAGAATTTGAAAGATCAATTTAAAATAATTATTATTTAGAAAGGAGTTTTTAATAATTTTTTTCATGGGTACACATCACCTAAAAATTTTAATATATTTACATAATAACAAAAAAATTAAAAAATGATGAAAAAAGGGAGATGCACAAGCTTTCTTCTATCTTTAGAGTGCCATAGACCTATACATTTATCCAAGAATTTAAGGATGAAAGAGTAATCATGATGCATGGAATACATTGGATACTTCATATAAATGATACATTTATTTAAGATAATAAAAAATTCAAACCCTTAAAATTAATTTTGAGAATTTGAGATTTTGAAGGAGTATGAGATTAATGCATAAGGGTAAATAATTTAGTGCATATAATGAGGGTTTATGGAAAAACTATATAAGGTAGTGTTGTAGTAATAAAAAATTGAGACATTTAAGACAAATATGGATTCATATTGTGATAAATTTTGAATAGTATAAATACAAGAACACTATATGTGTTAAAGAGTTGATTGGTTCTCTCTTGTCCCATAAGGATAAGATGATACTATATATAAGAGATCTAGAACATGGTCTACAATATGCACTTGAATCCAAAGAAAATGTTTCAATGATAAATAATAAAATAAGAATAATAATAAAGGTAGTTTAAAAAAATAAAATTAAAAAGGTAAATATGAATTTAACTTTACAGGTAAAATTAATAAATATTTTACTTGTCATTATTGCAAAAAACTACGACACGTGATTAAAGATTGTAGGATAATAACAACTAATAATAAAGTTAATCAAGAGATAGAAGAGAAGGATTTTAAAGATGAAAAAAGTAAGTTTTAAGAGTACTAAATTTATTTTATCACATGTATTATGGTAATAGATAGTATAAAAAAATTATTTTCTCTTGATTTAGGTTGCTCAAGTCACATGACAAGTCAAAAACATGATTTCAGCAAGTTAGATGATCCCTTCAAAAGCCAAGTGTAATTAAGAAATGAAAAATACATATATATTAAATAAAATAGTTGTATTAAATTCACAAAAAATAAATATAAGGTTGATATGAAGGATACTAAGAGTATTGATCACAATTTCAAAAGAAATAGTGATCAAAGTAAGACATACAAGTTTTATAATCCTACTAATAAATAAAAAATTGTTTCTAGGGATTGTATTTTTTTTATAAATGAGGTGTATGCTGATTATAATAATGTAGATACATAATTATTAGTTTAATTGTGGTATATTATTTATTTTTATTTTTAGGGATTATAAATTCTTACACATGTTTCTAATTCAATAAGAAACAATACTAACTCTTTGCAAGAGACTATTCATCCATCTACATCAACACCAATCAAGAAAAAATATTTTTTGAATCCTCATCCAACCAAATATATGTTGGATCATAATTATTATATGAGGATAAAAAATATAAAATATCAATAATGTAACTTATTTTATGATGCTTATGATGAAAATACTATGTTTGCATTATCATATGTGACTAGTGAACCTAATGTAGAAGTTAGTCAAAAGAAAAAATGGGTTGATACAATGAAATTAGAGATGGATTAAATTAAAAGGAATGATACATGGAATATATTTTATATTAATTTTAATAAATATGTCATTAGTATAAATTTGGTCTACAATACCAAGGTTAAAAAATGATGGCAAGTTAATAAGCTAAAAGCTAGACTAGTTACAAAAGGATTTGCAAAAACATATGAGGGTGACTATGAGGAAACCTATGCACTTGTGGCACAACAAGATATTAAAATACTAATGATTATTATATTTAATCATAAAGGATGTAAATCCATCAAATTTATTTCAAAATTTCATTCCTAAATGGATTGATTAAAGAAGAAGTATAGGTGGGGAAGCCCCAAGGTTTTGAGATAAAGGGTAAATAATTTTGGGTATGTAAGTTGAAGAAGGATCTTTATGGGCTGAATAAAAATACAAGATATTGGTAATAAATAACTTAGATTTGTTTGTTAAATCAAGGCTTTATAATAATTAAAAATGAACTAAATCTTTGCATACAAGCATTGAGTTCTAATGTTTTATATGTTTGTCTTTATATAAATGACTTGATCTTTATAGGTAGATCTATGGAGATGTTGAATAAATTAAAATAAGATATAAAATAATAATTTGAGATGAATAATAATATAATTATAAATTAATTTTTTTGGGTGTGAACAGGGTTATTTCATGTCTATTTCCACCATCAGGTGTGGACAGGGTTATCTCCTTAACCGGTTTTATTGGTTGATTCCATTCACACCAAAAGTGTATTGAAAACTATTGATTCTAAATTGGTTTTACTATGTAAAACTGTAGCTAAACCTACTTTTCTAACTACTTTTGGAAAGTTTGGTTTTTCTACTGCTTGGATAGGAGCACCAAAAATAGGACACCCTGGTGTCTGGCATTGTTGTCCATGTCTGGTGTTGTTTTCCTTTATTAAAAATAAAAATTGTTCTAAAATCAATACTATTTTTCTAGTCTATTCTACTTGGTTTGAAGTTTGGATACTATTCTGGGTGTATTGGAAGCTACTTTTCTGATCGTTAGGAGCTCTGATCTCTATGAGAAAACCTTTATTTATTGACCCCTCTTCTATAGGTAGGAAAAATACCCTCAAATGATTTACCTTAGAATAAAGAGTCCTACAAGTGTGTTATGATACAAAGATACATGACATAGCAATGATAATTGACAAGATATCTCAATATATAGCATGGTTTGTAATGACACATTGTTAGATTAACAGGGGCATGCCTAGATAGATATAACAATGTAATAACATGTGCAATGTAATAAAGTATAATTATAAGTTTGGTTAGTTTTTAGATATTAGTTTTTAGTTTTCAAGGAGGGATGGATCATGATGTCCATCATGGCATCCAAAAAATCAAGATAATGCATAATATGGATCATGGCATTACAAACAATTGAAAAGCAATCAATAAAAAAGTACACAAGGTAAGAACCATACAAGGGTATCCAAGGGTCCAAGAAAACAAGGGACATGGGCACATGTCACTCAAAATAAAAGGCAAGCATACAAGGCATATTTAAATGCCACATACACATATAATTGAACCAAGCAAGGTTGGTGTTAAAGTCACAATCCCATAGAAGAGGACAGGAAAAGAACATTGAAAAATGTCCTAAGGCACACACATGAATAAAATAAAAATACATTGGTAAATGTCTTAAGGTACACACAAGACATAGAAGCAAAGAACATTGATAAATGTCCTAAGGCACATATAAGAGACAAACATGAACTAAAAAATGCAATCACATATAACTATGTAAAGAAAAGAAGTAAAGCATGTAAATACAAGAATATACAATCATATCTAACTCATCAAAACAATAATTAAAAGTATGTAATACATGTTAATACAAGACTAGGTATATGCTACGAAATATGCAAGTACTATATACTAAAAAAATGTTGATAGAGTAATCTATGTAAGATAGTAAATAATGTACATCAACATGATAACTAGAGCATGTGGTGTAAAAATGACATAACCTAGATGGTGTAGTCATGTATAATATGCCCCTAGTGGGTATATATCGATGTATGTGTTGAAGGTATGAAGTAGGATGCCCCCTCAATGGGTAGAGTGAAGTAATCAAGGATTTGGATGTCACTGCACACATCAAATAAGATCAAGTGAAGCATGGTAATATAGATAAGTCGACAAAAAATAGCATAGAACAAAAAATGTATATCTAACATGATAGTATAAATGAAAAGCATAGATGATGCATAAAATCAAAATATTTTTGGTGTTTTTTTTTGAATTATTTGCATGTTTTTGTATTTTTAAATATTTGATTGTTTTTATGTTTTTGATATAAGTTATGTACAAACAATTAGTAGGATACTATGTACAGGTAAGGCTAAGAAGGGATGATACTAACTAATGAGTCTCATGGAAGACTCCCTATCATGGTGTCATATATCAAGGAGAGGAATTGTGTGTGATCATGAAGTATAATGGAAATGCTGAGATTGTAGATTTGAAAGTTGTATATGTTCTAAATGATCTAAAATCTCTAAAGTAAAAATTGACTATGGGGTCCCCCTGTAACTCTAAAAATTGAATATAGTTGTAGGGATCTTAGGGACCCATCTAGTGGTAAGAGAAGTTCTTTGAACATGTGATCTATCTATAGACACATGAGATCTCACTGATACTACCTTGGGTGTGAACACTATATCTAGAATTTATCTAGAATCATGATGCTATGGAGGTGTATGAACTCTCTATGCTGGTGATGGGTGCTTCAACTATGTCTAAATCAAAACTGGAGGAGGAACTATAATTGGTGGCAAAACTGAAATTGATAACTAAAAAATAGTAGATAGCTCTAAAGTGGGGAGTGGTAACTCATATGGAACTCCACCAACTGTAAAAACCTAATTATCATGAATGAATTCCATGCATATATGAAATGTATAAGGCACTGCTTATAGTTTTTTAATCCATGGTTGACTAAGTAACATACCAAAAACTCTTGCACTAAAAATAATAGTGAATGGTGTGGCCACATGTGTTGGACCAATGTGTAAAGGAAGTAAATCTCACCCAATGAACTCTATATGTGCCCACTAAATCCATTGATAACTATGTCTATCAGGATAATATCCTACTTTGAATATCCCAAATATTTCAATAATGTCATAGTGTACATGTTCACACTAGATCCATTGTCTATGAAAACACTATGAATAGGATTATTATGAATGTAAGCTTTGGTAAAGAGCGCATGATAATACGAATCATCTTTGACTATCTCCTACTTTGAGAAGGAGATAGAAGGTCTAAGCTAGAAATTTGGAATTGTATACACCAATCATGTTACTCAAATATGTGTCTCAACTAAAGGTTCCCTGTATGTATCTAGTAGGGGATGTGCATGATATGCATGGCGACCCCTAACGTATCCCATGTCTCTTGTTTAGAATGCTACAAAAATGGATCTAAGAAGATTTTCAAAACTTTATCTTATGTTTTCTTTGCCTAAGGAGGCTCAACTTAAGTGCTAAAATAAATATGATTTCCATCTATCAAATCCTATATCTTGTGTCTCAATCTGATGCATCTATTTGTTGTATGGCTTAGTGCCCTATGAAACTCAAAAAATGTATGGTGATCATATCCTCATTGAAGAGGATTTGTTGGGTCAACTTCTCAAATAGGATGGAGAGATATGATGTTACATTCCAATAGCTACATAAAACTTTGGATAAAAAAATTGGTAGATTGGTAAAGGTTCATCAAGGAGGTGAGGATAAAACCACATACTGAGGGGGATTGAAAGCTAAATTAACTATCAGTTGATTTTGACTCTTGATATAATTGACCTTGACTTTCCATGAGACTTTTCCATTACTTTTGTTTTTTATTTTTGAGATACTTGTGTACTTGAGTTTTCCCATTGAAATTAGTTTGACTTCTCTTTCCTTTAGTGTATGACATATTTCAGTGAAAGAAGAGAACCTTTTGAACATTATTGATTCATGTAAAGTTGGTAAAAGGCTCTATTTAAAAAGATCTTGAAAATATTTATTGGCCATGGGGCTAGTCATCTTATCCAAAATAATCTTATATCAAAGAACATAATCTATGAGATACTTATTTAATCTTTTTTTATGTTATGCAACTTGGGCATATGAAACCTTATCACCAATTTTAATGGTGAAATGAGCTAGGAATATGTTGGCTAAAGGATTGAATGCATTGACCAACTAATTCGGTAGGCTATAGAACCATTGTAAATCATAATCCATTAGGCTCTATGGAAATAGCTTGATAAGTAACCGATCATTTGGTACATAGTCCAAGCATGTTGCATGAAAATATCTCAAATGTGTCTCTGAATCACCCTTGCCATCATATAGAGTAAGCTTGGGTTGAAAAAAATCTTGTGGCAAGTGTGTAGAATCAATATGATCTGGTAATGGTGTATGCAATAGAGTAAAAGAATATAAATCTTGTGTAGGTCTAGAGGCACCTTGCTCAAGAAGTTGCACCTTAGATTGAAGAGATCTTATCTCTTACACAAAGCCAACCACATTAGGAGATAAAGATGTAATAGTTATAACTAGTGGCATAGAGGCAAGTTGGGATGTTATACCCTGAGACATAATTGCCCCCATAGTGCCATTTTCAACTAGTTACTCTATGGTTTGAGAAGATTGACCATTGTTCACTTTTTATTGTTCTTCTTATAGTATGTTAATCATGTTGTCTTGCATGTTAGGATGTTTAGTTAAGAGTTATTAAAGTTTCCTTTTATGAGTATCATCAAAACTAGTGTATTAGGCCATTATTAAGGTAGGAAAAAAATTTGAAATTTGATTGAAGTTTTTGAAATAATTTGTAATAGGCAAAGTTATAGAGAAGGAAAGTATTGAATATAGGAAATGTAAAGTCTTAGAAACAATGAACTGGAAATTGTGTAAAAAGGTTATGAAACTCACGAATATGTAAGGTAATACCTCAAGAAGCAATGGGACCTAGTATATACAATTAGGGTTTGAAATATGACTATTTTAAAATTTAATATAAAATTTTAAGTGAATTTCTAAGTTAGATACGTAAGTAAAAAAATCAAAAAATTATTGGAAAATTACTAAGAAAATATTGGGACCTAGTATGGGCAATTTGGGTTTGAAATAAAATTATTTCAAAATTACTATTTGTTTTTAAAATTTATAGATAATTTCTAATTTTATTACTCTATTAAAAAATTAGATAAATATTGGAAAAATCAGGAGGAAATTTACCCTAGGGTTTATAAGTTTTTTTATGCACAAATGAAGTAAGTCGGGTTCACCAAATGATTTAACCTTTTTAGGAATATTGGTGTATTATTCTTAATTTAGTTAAATGGTCTGAGTATTAAAATTAGTAAATAAATATGTAATAATTAAGATACTAATTTGTATAATTTGATTACAATTTGAACTTTAAAAAAAATAGTAATAAGGAAAAGAAAACAAGATTTATCTAGAAACTAACTGATATGACTGAGACTAAGGCTAGAATTTATTGTATAGGATTGAGATATTATCATAAATCAGGATCTAGAATTTTTTTTATGATTGGATAGGAGCAATAAAAATAGGACACCCTAGGCTCTAGTGCTATAGTCCATTTTTGCCACTATTGTCCAAGAAACCTAAGATTTTTGGGTTTTGTTCACTATGTCTATAAGACACTACCTATGATATAGAGCTGATTTTGTTTTAAATCCATAAGATCCATTGTGATTTAAATAATTTTGAGAAAAATGGAGGGTTAGTTTGTGTAATATTCACTGAGCATGTATCCACACCCCTTGTGTGGGCACATTGCCTATATACCAATATTCTGAATAGGGATCAAGCTATATGTAGTTCTCCTGCTTGATGTGCTTTGTGAAATAGTTTGTATGAAGATGCAAAATGCTAAACTAGACATGCTTGAGGTTTTTAGGGATTGGTGTAAGGATTTGGATAAGATTTTAAGTGTATTGGTTGGTTTTATGTAGAGAATAGGTAAGATTATCTAAGTAGTCTTGCTTGCATAGTGATAATTACCAACCCTTTTCCAAATAATCTTTGAATGTGATTTTATAAGGATCTATTTGTCATAGGTTGAATGTGCTTGCATTAGGCTAAAAAGGAGATGGATGGGAAATCAGAAAGTGCTGACCATTGGGGCCAAAAATGTACTTGGATAGGAGCACCAAAAATGGGACACCCTAGGGTCTAGTGCTATAGTCCAAGTTGGGCACTATAGTCCTAAGTTAATCGGACTTAGGGTTGGATATATCATAAAAAGAGTAGTCTATATTAGTTGGGATCAGGTCTAGAAGGCTATAGATAACTAATAATTAGTGACAAGATGCCTATTAAGGTCATGAAAGAAAGCAGGAGGGACCTATGGGATAGATGTCACAAGTCACACTCAAGTTGCCAAATTTTGAATTTTATATGACTATAATGGAATATGGTATTCCATGCTTCTTAGGTTTCATGATTTGATGACTTATTGAGAAAGGCTTCTTGCATGTTTATCTTGTCTTGAGTATAAGTCAAACTTGTTTACTTTAGTACTTTCTTTAGTCTACTTTTAGTTATCTTAGAGTTTATTTTTATAAGTATAATTATATATTAATTAGTTTTTAAGTAAATACATTAATGTATTTTTTACTTTACACTTAATTTAGACATAAATTGTCATGAAATTCATGACTTAAATTTTAATGTGAATCAAAGCTAATTTTCATTCCATACATTTAAAACCTTCAAATACATGTGTGATAAGAAAATATTATGTTATCTACTAATCATGAGATTAATAATATATGACAATGATGTAAAATAAATGTCTAATCATGCTTAGGTCTTGATTTTAAATTTTTATAATATTTTGAATATTTTTGTATTTTTATAATTTTTTGATTTTTTTCGTACTTTTTAAATTTTGAATGAGAACTAAAGCAACTAAGATATAAAACCATTGATTAAAAATTATAAGAAAAGGAAGGGAATAGTCTAAAATATATGTCGATGTAAAATATACATTGAATATGATGGCATGGTCATGTATGAGCAAAATTCCTCTCTCTCTCTCTCTCTCTCTCTCTCTCTCTCTCTCTCTCTCTCTCTCTCTCTCTCTCTCTCTCTCTCTCTCTCTCTCTCTCTGTGTGTGCGTGTGCGTGTGCGTGTGTGTGTGTGTGTGTGTGTGTGTGTGTGTGTGTGTGTGTGTGTGTGTGTGTGTGTGTGAATAACATATGGAAGATATAATAAGTATGTATACTAATGATTATACATATTCATGTCATCAAATTTATAGTTATCAAGATATGTAATGTGCATGTATGAGAAACATAACACATGAAAACATATTTTTCATGAATAATAGTATTGTGTAAACTAAAAATGGGTGTAATATCAAAAAATTAGATGTATTAAGGCTATATTTGCTTAGTATTTGAATTGAATAACTCAAAGAGCTATGGTCAAAATTAAATTGATCATAACAATAATGGAAGTTGATATTGATTGTTTCTATTTGAGGTTGTCTATGATAAAAAAAAAAAGTAGTTTGTTGTGCTCAAACTATGAAAATAGCACACTAAAAGCCAAAAATTAGCAACATAGGTCATTATTTTTGACTATTCAAATCTAAAAAGTGCAAGATAAAATCCAATAGGCCAAAAAGACATAAAGATTCAAGGGATATTAGATTGATCAAAATGATCACATGTACAAAAATTAGAATAATAACATGATGAAGTGATCAATAAGATATGTACAATCATTTTTTGGCCTTTTTCTTATTTGATTTTTTTTTAATTTTTTATTTAGAATAATTGAAAATGCAAAGTGATAACCAATGATCCCATCAAGATGAGAGTCATAATAAAAAATTTTAATAAGTTTTGGAAGGATCACTTTTCATGGACAAAAAATATTTGACATGCATGAATCAAAATTAGAAAATACATAAAATGTTGTAATAAAACTATTTAGATCATAAGTATTATAATCTCATGTGGGAGGAATATCTCCAAGAGACGTAGAATGGTTCAAAATTCAATGAGGATTATTAGTGTTACAAATGTTGTGTTTTTTTGGGAACATCTTGATTTATATGTATAACCAATTTAAAATATATTGTATGCGATATTGCTCTTTTTAAACTTAACACTTTTTTCTGATATGATGCTTGTTTTTGCATTGGTTGCTTTTGAGACTTTTACACTTTTTTTGAATTGACTACATAAAAATCTTTTTCATATGTGAAAAAATTATAAATGTGATTTATTCTTGGATAGATAATCAATTAACTATGGTGGTTAATGAGGTGCAATAGGTACCATATATTGTATAGGGTACTCATATTTGATTCCTAAAACTATGACCGCTTAGTTATATTGAATGTATTTTAGGCATCTATGTACCATAAAAGGTATATCATAGATATTCTATAACTAAAGGCATCCTAATATCATGTCAAATAACACATTTTGTGGTAGAACTAGAAAATAAGTAGATAATATAGTAAGACCCAATAGAAAAGGAAACACAATGTGTCCCAAGGTAGTTTATTATTTCCCATTGAATATCTTAACACATTTAGATGTTACTTGTATTTCATGTTGTGTGTAACATAATGAATGGAATAATGTAATTTTGAATGACTTCTCACTTAATCCATTATAAAATAGTATATTTTGAATGTTTTGTTGATCAATGTATGCTAGTATACATAAAGCATGAAAATTAGAGTCATCATCCACTATCTCACTATCATCAAAGGTGATTATAGGATGTGGTTGATAATTTTAAATAATTATACCAATAAATATATCTAATGGATGGTCATATGACTCAAGTGGTGGGTATGTATTATAATTATGATGTGCTATTGAATTATCCTTGTTTGTCTCCTAATTTGGAAATGGCTCAGTGAAAATATTCAACTTAGCATTTTCACTTTATTAAGGTTTATTTTCTTATGTAGGAGTGTTTAGATATATGACATTATTATCATTAAGATCTTGAATAAAGTGTTTAAACTTGAAAAAACTATTATTATAATGTCCATTTCATCTATGATAGTCATAATATGCATTGTTATCAAATTATTTTCTTTGAGTTCTACTCATGTCAACCTATAGTGGTGGAGGTAGAGTAATAAGATTGCACTCAAGTGATTTTTGTAGAAATTTATGAGGCAACTATGGTAAACTAGAAAATTGACTTCTTGGTTGATCTATTCAAGTAAGCTTGTGTGAAGATTGAGATATAACATTAACTATGATCTTTGCATCAATTTTAGTATCTATTGGCTTAGCTTTATAAGATGGTTTTATTCAAAACTTCATTGTGGAAGTTGAAGTAGATGTATATGAATATTTAAGCTTGTTCAAAGTGAGAACCTTAACTTCTCTTTCTCTTATTATATAAAAAAGTTCCTCAAATGATCCAAACTTCTTGAAAATGATTAATATGCAAAGATGAAAGCAAACTTTTTTTAATATATCTTATAGTTCATTATCTAGCAAGGTATTAGTAATTTTGGCAATCATAGTCTTGTACCAAAGTACATAGTCACTAATAGGCTCATTAGTTTTGTACTTGAGTTTATCAATTTGTACATAAAAAATATTTTCATTAATATTAATAGAAAAATTATTGAGAAATTTATTTGCTAATGGATTTTATTTTTTGACTAATTAGATAAGTTAATCATAAAACCAATGCAAGACTTAATCTTGTAGTCTTGTAGGAAATAACTTGGTTAGAAAATTGTCATTGAAAGCATAATCTAGACATGTCACATGAAAAGATCAAAGGTGTTTTTCTGGATATCCTTTACTTCATATAGTGGAAATTTAGGAGCTTGTAGGTAACATATATGATATAACATTATGTGTTAATGGATTATGAAACAAGGATTATAAATCCATTTATTATCTATATTTTCTTATACCTTACTCTAATTGCAACACCTTAGTATGAAAAACTTAAATAGTTTACACAAGGGATTGTTTAGTAGGTAAGTTATGTGATGTAGTATGCATAGCTATTAAAGGCTTCGTGTTGTTGAATCCTTGTGTTTCTCCCAAATATAAAGGTGTAGATGTAATAATAGTATCAAGAGTAAAGTTAGTAATACTTGTGGTAGGAATTAAAAGAGGTTAATTAATATTACCAATGGAATCATTTTTTTATTTATATGTTCTTACATGAGCATGTTTATTTTGTTCTTGTATAGATACAAATAATAAAGAGTCAATTTTCCCTAGGTGGGCATCAAGATATTCACCAAATTCTTTCACATTAATAGGACCATTTTTTTTTAGTCAAAGTGAGATTCATAGGCCTTGTCATTTTTTATGGTTATAGTAAGTCTATCAAGAGGGTGTATATAAAGCCTTATAGTGTCCTAAATGTGCAAATATTCTTGTTATGATGTTATACTTGACTTTATAAAAAAATTAAATAATGGTACTTGTGTTTTAACATGTGATTTGATTTTTTTTATTACATGAGTGTTAATGATATTCCTTATTAAGGGAAGACAACATTTATTTAAAACTAAGAAAAATTGATCAAAAAATACTCATCCAATATAGCCATATATTATTTACAAAATAAAAATTAAATAATAGAAACCTAAAATTTAGATCTTAGAGGGGGGAATGTGTATGGATATCAGTAAATTATCCTCAAATCCAAGGTCAAAATAAAATGCTTTGAGGGTCAGGGATTAAATCCAAGGTCTAAATAAAATTATTTTAATGCCAAATATTATATCCAAGGTTAAAACAAAATTATTTATCATTATATGCTTGGGAGTTTATCTAAACCATAAGATAAATTATTTGAAGTAATGCTCAAATAGAATGTGTGCATTATTTACTCTATTTTAATTAGATGAATCCAATTAAGTGTATTAAACTATTGAAAATTGAAATGAGGTAGAATACAATAAAATATAAAATATACATAAATAACAAACTTGTTAAAAATAGTAAATTAGACTAAGGTTAGAGAGTTCCCCTTAAAATTGATATAAAATTGACTGTTCAGGATGACTATAAGTGTAAACTATGTAAAATGGCATGCAAATGCAGTCATGTTAGAAAATAATAATTCATATTTTGTTGGGACAATTCTATGAGAGGTAGATAAAGGTACATTATGACTTTGTCTGCTGATTGTAGTTGTGTCCTAGTTGATTTTATTCTTGATTCATTGATATGTGCCTATGTGACTACTTACAAAGGTTGACTATTGAGCTCTGTGTGTCAATATGTCATATAGAAGACCTAAAAAATATTAAACCCTATATCTTACATAAGAAACACATTATTAATTAAATGAAAAATATGGGGAACATGGTTAAGTAAATAACTAAGTTGGAATCAAAAACCCCTTGTGACTGAGTACTACCTACATAGCCTATATGGGCCTTTGGGCAATGTAGTTCTCCCTCTTAGAGTGTTTTTGTGATCCATGATTATGCAACTAGATAAATATTGTTATATGATTTAATTAACAATGAATTCCCATTACTAGAAGTAAAGAATATTTATACTAGGCCTATGACTATTAGGATGCTTTATGATTGATTGTTCATTTTCTCTTTGTATGCTCATTGATTACTTGATATTTATTAGTTATATTTGAGGAAGCCTTGATATTATTATATAAGATAATATTTTGAATATTTTAATTAACTAACACTAAAAAAAGTACAAGAATGGTAATATTAAATAACTTGAATTTAAAAAATTACCATTGAAGTGTGGGATACAAGGTCACTAGTTAGACAAGGTCTTAGTGTGCTTATGTCCTCCCAGTGCGAACTTGTCCAAGAAGATCATAAATTATTGAGACATGATTTAAAAAGGTCTCTAAGCTAAATAGGGATGTATTTATGATTTTTTTATTTTTTTTAAGATAGATCAAGTTTATGCATAGATTTTAAGATATCAAAATGGATATTAGACCAAGCAAGGATACGAATGTCAAAAATAAACATTATCAAACACTTGATCTTACATTTTGAGTGTCAACATTTTCCCCCACTTTATTCTAGTGATGTAATGAAGTGAAATGAACAGATTAAAGTAGATGAAAACCTAAGTGTTTATACACACTTTGTATTTTTATGTAAATATTTATTATGGAAGATGCCTTAAGTGAAACTTATAACAATGCCATTAAAATTAGTTATTGTCCATATTTGAATTAAAAATTTGTATATGAATTTTGAAATTTAAAAAGAGAACTAGGAAACTATACACCTATATAAGTATGCAATATAATTTTATATAACTTGTAAGTAGAGAAGTGTTTACCCCTATTGGTGTAGGTATTTTCTCATTTGTAATTTTACTTGCATGGTTGTTAATCAACTTGCTTAGGGTTGTTAAGGTCATTAGGGGAAAATACACTCAATGTGTTTATTAATAGTGAGTTGATATGTTACCTTTTTGGTGACCTCAACTCTCACTATATAATGTACCTCCTTTATACTTTTTAGCTAATTCATTAATGAAGTTTTTGATGCATTTGATGTAACTTGTGTTGTGGTAATTTCGCTCTTACCTACTCCTAGGGTTTTTATGCAATCTTGGACATTAAAAATCTTAGATCAATCAAACATAGTATCAAATCTAATCTAATTACCATTTTACCATTTTTAAAATCCTCGGTAAGGTCTGTCTTACTAGTTTTCTTGACTTTTAGTGTTTTCAAATGTTTGGTGGATTTTCATGAAAAATCCATGCAAACTACATAGTTGAAGTCTCCAATTGTAAAATGAATAGTACCATCATATTTAAAAGGAATCGAAACCCAAAAAATATTTGTAAACATGAATAAGATTCATGAAATCCATTTTCAGATATTTTTGAAGAGTTTTAAGTACTTTTCATAGTCGTCACACATATCCATATAGTGGGATTCTCAAATCAAAGAATATTTTTTGAGTTTTTTTGGGTTTTTTTAAGAAATGAAGTTCATCTTTATTATTTTCTAAGGATCTATACAAAAGCTAAATTTTTTTATTTTTTCCCTATTCTAATGAATTTTTTAACCCTTACAGGTAGTTTTAGTGTTTTTGGACTTGGTCAAAATTTTGGTGGAAAAATAATAGGCCTAGGCAAACATTATAGCCTTAGAAAAATTTTACCCCTACCTATAGCATCACCAAAATATGATGCCATTGTCTGTATCCCCTTAGGTCCCAAAACCCCTTTGTGTACATCAAGACTCCTTCATCATTACTTGGTGGTTCCTTAGATAATTATTAACCCTCAAATATTTGCTTATACCTGAGTAAGGCTAGGAACTTAGACCTCATGTTAACAAGCCTATCAAGCTCCATCTACCCTCCAAGAAAACTCTAGTCAATAAAAACTTTGATAGAGATTAGAACCACAATGGACATTTAAGGTTTTTTGAACATATTTTAGACTCTAGATGGTATTTGAGCACCCATAAAAACCTAATAGGTGTCTAACTACCCCTCAAAATCTGACCCACTTGTGTGTAGGGTAGGTGAAACTTTTCACCTACATAAATAAGCCTCTTTTCTTGCTAACCTTCTCTTTACATGTTGTAATGTTTATAAGGCCATCAAATTAAAATGAGTGAAGAGCAATACTATTAATTTCAAAAGTGGAGCCATTTTTAGATGATGTCACTCACACATCCATGAGCATGCCTATTTCCTACCCACTTTTCTTTGCACACTGTAACATTCATAAGGCCATTAAATTTAATCGAGTGAAGAGTAATAATATTCATTTCAAAATTTAAGTCATTTTTGGATGACATCACTCCCACATAAATCAAATAAATAAAAAATATAGAGGGGATCACTCATAAAAAGTCTTAGTCCCTAGTCATATGGGATTTTATCCCCTGGTTATTTCTAACCCAAAAGTGTTTAATTTTTTATCTAAGGAAGCTTATGTTATTTTGGATGAAGTTGATTCAAAAAAATCCACCACTATTTTCACATAAATTTTATATGCGAGAAATATTTTCAAACATGCATATATTTTGATTGATATCTCAAATTTGATTGTCATCTTATTTAAAGTGTTTTTTGTTTTATGTTCTACACATTGGTTATCATTTTAGGCCTATTAAAACTCCCTTAAAGCCAAGTATTATACTATCATAGATGCCTTATTAGCTAATCCCAACATCCCTCTAATTTTTTATACTTACACATTAATCATTCAAGATGTATTCTTGGTTATCCCTGACATCTATATCAGGGTTATTGTATTTGTAAATTTAAGGGTGGGGGGGTCACTCTAATGGTTATAAGGGGGTATTTTGTGGTGTTGTGTAATTTTATTTTCTACATTTATTCTTTACTTTCTACAACTATATCTTTTTTTCACTTTGGATTCAAGTTCATTAGGTCATCTCACACTATTTAATTATCAAAAATGAAAATCTAGAATGGAAATTATTTTGTAATCCATGTGTTTTAATTGAATTATAATGGGAAAAGAGACTAAACCTAGAAAAAAAGTATAAAAATTTAAATGGTTAAACCATTGTGACAAATTTCATATAATACTATGTCTTTCTCTCTCATGATATACTCTTCATATAGAATCTACTACCACACCTAATGAAGTATGGACCACACTAGAAAATATCTTTAGGAAGCAGGATGTGATGAGAGGCCATGAGCTAGAGAATAAGGCCATTAGTTTAAGCCCAAGTGAATTTGACACCTTATAGGATTTATTCACCAATTTTATATCTCTAATATTGTAGTTAAAAAAATGTGGAATAGATAATAAAGATGATCAACTTGTTTTTTCTATACTCTCTAAACTAGGTTCAAACTACTCTTTGTTTGTGTGCACCTTCCATGCCACAAAAAGTGATCATGGAGATGCATGGAATATGCCTTATTTAGATACATTTTTTTACTTAATTCAAGAGAAATATAAACTAATACAGATGGGCACAATGAAGTCTTCATAATCTCATGCACTTTTTGCTAAGAAAGAAAAGGCTTCAAACAATGGAGAGAATAAATGGAACAAAGAGGATCAAATGAAGAATATAAATCCTCCCACCTACAAATCAAAAAATGAGACCTATTCTTATAGTGTTAATAATAAGAAATTTAGGATAAAATATGGGTTTTGATCAAAGAATCATGATGAAAGCAAATGTTTGAAGAAGCAGATTGATCACCTCACTAGCATCTTTGAGAAGACCAATATAGGTATTCCTAATCCTATCAAACCATATTCATCAAACCATGAATACTCTAAGGAAAATGACAATGGAAAATAAAATTTGAAATATAATGGTAAGGGTTGAGTAAAGGGCAAGACCCTAGTTTTAGTTTTACCTATGACTCCTACATGGGTCATTGACTCTAGTGCTTCACATCACATGGCCTCTTCATAGATAGAGTTTAGTTCCTTGGAACCATGTGACATGTCCTCTATATAAATGGGTGATAACAATTATAAAAAATTTATATGGAGAGGGTCTATTAAAATTAGTGGTGGAAAATTTAATAATGTTCTAATTTTTTCCTCACTTTACACTTATCTCCTATCAGTTGACCAAATTTTGACACCAAGTCAAAATTGGTCACCTCCTCTAGGTTGAAACTCATAGGGTTTTCAATTTTTTTTCATGGTCTTTTCATGGTCTCAATTGGTCTTAAATAGTCCCATATGGTCATATTTGTCCTTATTTAGTCTTATCTAAATTTTGGTCTTAGTTTCACTTAGCTAGTCCTATGGTCAATTTTAAGGTTTTAGAATGGTCAAACATGTTAAAAGTTATAAAATAGTATAGGGTGATTATAAAATATTATTTTAGGTGTATTTAATGTCATATTATCATGATCTAACTTTTATTTGACTCTTGTATGCAAAAAATCACATTTTGGCCACCTTTTGGCCCATTTGGAAGCGTTGGACACACCACTTCAAGGAAAAACCATTTAAATAAGTTTATCAAAATCCTTAATGTCATATATTGGTCATATAATGTTCAAAAGTAGTTAGAGTCTGATATAATCTATAATTCAAAGCTTAATCTTGGCAAAAGGACACTTCAAAAGAACTTGTATGGCCTTTCAAGATTAGTTTTTAATTGAAAATGGTTTGTAAGTGTCCCTTGGGATCCATTGGATAATTTTCAAGCTATGTACCAAGTTTCAAGTATAACTAACACTCTATAAATATTTTTTCCTCCATCAATAACTTTACAAGCTTAGGAAGGCAAATTTGAATTGAATATCTTTTTTCCTCCATCAATACCTTCACAAGCTTAGGAAGGCAAATTTGAACTAAATGGTACAACCTAGAGAGAGAGAGAGAGAGAGAGAGAGAGGATCTAAAAATATTTAAATTATTAGGGTCCTATTAATATTGAAATAAGTGGCATTTTTTTAATCTTGGTTGCTTATTATTTATGAACAATCACTAAGAGTGATAATAGGTCACTATGGCCTATCCATCTGAGGGGTCTATTCTTTCACCTATTTATCCACTTGAAGAATCGATGGAAATAAATGGTTTTTAAGGTTGTTTGAAGAGGTCATTATTGTTTAATTATCAAAATAATCTCTATGAAGTGCCTTTGATTGAAAGGAAGAGGTCTTGATGTGCAAGGTATTTCAAACAATCCTACTACAAGTTCTTATTTCCTTTTCATGGTTGTTATTCTCAAAGGTTTATAGTGAATTTTCACTCATGTTATCTCACTCAATTTAATGGAATTCATGTGTTCTTATTTAAGATGTGTCTTTTGTTAATCTTCTTCAAGTGTATGTTCTTTGAGACATTGTCAGTGTTTGAAGAAGTCTACTGGAGGTTTGATTGATAATGTAGGATCAAGTACCAATAATATATGATGTTATAGGTCCTTGAGATCATATTTCACCATTAGAAGTCAATAAAAGAGAAGATAGGATTCCAAATTCATAATTTAAATGAGGATCACAAATGTTACTTTCATATGCAATTATACAGACTGCAGGGTGTTTGGAAGATGACCAATGCTCATACAAGGATGTAACACACTTATACATGCATTGATATAATATTTATTTCCCCATTACCACTATCAAATTTTTATAAGTACCTATTGATAGGGGTGGGGTTGAATCAATTTCACAACAACAATGCATATTCAATTAACATACATTCACATAAGATCAAATAGTGCATAGAGAAATAACCATATGAGCACAACATAAGATAACACAATAGATTATGTGGGAAACCCTTTTTGATAATAAAACCCATTAAACCATGCACATGGAATAATATCCTATAATTACAATATTTATTTTAGACCAGCACCAACTGATCAAGGAATACCTACCCCTCAATTTAGTCAAGCACCCATTTGACCTTTAGCTAGCACCAACTAGCAAGGAGGCTATAACCCCCTAGATGATTACTCAAAAACTCAATCATATCCAAACTGATCTCCACCTCTAATTTGATGTCTAACACACTTGATTATGGACTTCTCTTTCTCTAACACCTGTAAACTTGCCTATCTACCTCATACAAGCCACTTAGGCTCCTTCGCTCAATATGACTCTTCTAGGTTGATTAGGTCTAATAACCTGTGTATCCAATTATATCATCTTGATAAAATAAACATGGATGATCCTCTTCACCCTCTAATGGTCCTCAATTGCCTTATTTTTCTTCTTCAATGATCTATATTCTTTTCTTGATTCCTCACACTCTCAACTAGTCCAAATAGGTCAATTAGGCCTTGCCTTTATACCACACACTTCATCTAACCCATCTTGGTTGGTCAATATCCTTACAATACTTGATTTAACCTTGAAATAGGTCCTCATACACATTAATTGAATTATAAAACCTTTATATAAGTCATTCATATTCCATAGAGACCAATTTCACTATTAGGCCTAAGGGAGACCTAAAGGAATTAGGCCTTCACACCCACATGTTACGCTTCAGTCTTCTTTGACCACCTTTTTCCTTCACCAATAGATGAAACACATCAAACCTATCTATAATATACCTTTTATCACACTCACATAGGTCCATGCCACCTATAACTCTAACTTATAACTTGAACCATGCCTTTTAGCCAATTCACCATTTAGGCCTTCATATACCCAAAAAATATTCCATTAAACTAAAGTATTCAATCAAATTTATTAAACAACCAACTCAACCAATTGCATTAATATATCATACATGACCTTATCAATATCATCATGTCTATTGAACATATTCACTCTAGATCCAATCATCCAAAATCACCTCTGCTATAGGACCACTCAGACTGGTCAAACATAATCAAAGTGTAATCATGTAAATGTTCATGTTTAGCACTTGTAAGAGTGCTTCCAAGATATCTCATTCACATGTATAGGTCCTCTAAGTCTTTTAGATCAACTTTCAATAGTTATCTTTTTTTTCTAGCATCATTCATTGGTCTAATAGACCAATTCCTCATACCACTCTCATATTGTGCTTACACAATTAGCAAACCCTTTTGGCTTCCTCATCTCAACACCTCAAATTGTTTTCCCAAATTTTAAAAAGTATGAATAGTATCAATCATCTTAACTCAAAACACATTCATGGTGAAAATAACTCCTAACACCTATAATATCACTTCCTTGACTTCCAAATGCATTAATGAGATACATAAAAACCTTTAGATGAACTCCAATCACAAATATGTGGAGGTCTAATAGAAAATAAATAATATACATACCATCTTCTAGAAGACACACCTTCACAGTTCATCTTATTCAAATAAGTCACGTTATGAGCACCTTTTATCCTATGTATGAGCACCAAAAACACTTACCAACCTACGTAATAGGAGGATTAGGTATTAAAAAAAGACCCCAAAACATTTTATCCATCCTTAGTCACCTAAAACTTTTCCCTAATTACTTTTCCACTCTACCTAGTTTCTTTCACTATTTTCACTCTTTGTAGATTTAGTGATAAGATAACTTGATTGGTCAAAATGATTGACACAATGATTGTAACTTACAAAACTAACTCCATATATCTCAATAACAAGTCTTGGAATTCAACCTCCAATGATTCTTATGCATTGCCTAGGTCAACCCTTACTTTAGCATTAAAATCATTAGAAACAAGCATATTTATGTACCTTCTACTCACTACCTTCACACATCAATACTACTTGGAGATGCCTGGAGGAGTCATCTAGAAAATTGATTAATTAATATTTATCATGCAATCTATTCTGGTCTAAAATCATTCACATGTTTTCAATTGCTTGATTGTGAGGGTTTGCAAGCACAAAAGCCCTCTTCCCTTCTTAATGTCAGTTCATAAAGATGAGGGCTTGGTTTCTCATTAAAATGATTCTAAAATTTTGTTGAGACCCTTCCAAAACTATTACAAAATTATTAGGTCACCATTTAAAATCTACATGTCCCAATGATCATCACAAACTTCTTCTCGGGTTCATATATCTTCATTTTAGTACACCTAGAAATCTAAGGACACTTTTTCACATTTTTTCCTTTAATCTAGGACCTAAAACTTGGAACATACACTTGAAACACCCTCTGCCACCATGGAAAACTTTCATAGAATCTCACATAAATAGGAAACTAACTTTGACTCCTCATTAGGTCTCACTCTCTTTATTTGCATATTAGGCCTAGAATTTTAGACCATACCTTGACCAATAAACCACCTTAAAATCTCTTCAAATTATCTCACCACCACAAAAAAAATTCATACACATTCATGCTAATTTACACAACTACCAACCTTTTTCTCCCTAGCCTCAACCTACTCAACACATTAGGTTACCAAGCCAATGCCACCACATAAGGTCTATGAGAAGACCACCATACCACTCTTCACATACTTTGTCTTCTCTCCTTGACCTAAAACAACATCAAAATAATAAAAACAACATGAAAAATGTCAAAAAATTCTCACCTTAGCTCATATACATCCAAACATACCTTGCACAACTTCAAGGTTAAACTCATTCATATATCAACATCATGCCACAATAAGTCCTCACCAAGCTTAAGCATTAGACCTTTAAACAAGCCTCGCAATGATAAATACTAGGTCTCAACCTTGATCTTGATACCACTTTAGATGTAATTTATAACTCATTCACATGATTAAACATGACATAACCACTTTTTTATTACCTTTGACATCAATGACAATACTTTTGCCAATGATCTCCCCCTTTGTCATTGATGGCAACCTCTTTTTCTCCCTCTCCCCCTTTTCCATTAATGACAAAGTGGACTAAATAGAAACTAAGATTTCCCTAACATTATGTATTAATTCAAATAAATTTTTATGTGCTCAAGATACTCACTTACCTTTTATACAAAAGGATGAAAAATTACTCCCCCTTTAACATACACATATTTTATTTAAAACTTGAAACTGGAACATTTCACATATGCTCCCCCTCGCTCTAGGCATTCTTCAATCTAATCTTCTCCACTTAGGATTATCTAATCCTTGGACATACTTACTCACAAATCTCACAAGCTCCCATTGCTTATGCATGAAGATTCAACATATTCTCAAAATTATGACTTGGTTTGATCAAGTCATCGTATCAACATTTTTTGAGATTTATAGCAAACTTCTTCCATCATGACTTAAACTTAAAACTAGAAAATCTTACATATGATCCTCCTCACACCATGCACATCCCTTTAAACCTCTTAAACTATCTGATTTATCTCCCCCTAATTCCATGCTTCACCTGTATCATGACATCTTCAATAGGTCTCATTAACCAATTAGGTCTACAAACTCTTCAAACACTGTTCACACAATCAATATCCTCATAGGAACACCAAATATGTTTCATAACTTCATTGGATCTAGTTATATACCAAATAAAATAGGTATTTTAATCAATAAACCACTAATAATATTATACGGCCCATCTCTTTAAGACTTCATTAGTCCTCATGCTTCCAATAGTTCTCATGGAGACCTAAAATAAACAAGATTCATAGCTTCTTGTTCACAATTATCTTCTTATATTATCTTGAACATCTAAGAAAATCAAGAATATCTCCCGTATGATCCTTTATCCTTCAAACACCACAATCCATTATAGTTAATAATTCATTAAAGTACTTCATGGAAACATATGGTGACACACAACCAATTAGACCTGAGAATATACTTGATCTCTGTCAGACATCCAATATGAATTAGTACCTTAAAAACACTCAATATAGAATACCAAAATGATTTAACTCAATTTATATGATCCTAAGATTATATTCAACCTTTTAGACCATAAAACTCTTTCTTAAAGATCCTTCATATATACTCAAAGAATCAACTTTAGCAAGCACAATTTGGACTTGACAGGAAACTCAGAACTTGTCATTTATCGAACACTAAGACCTTAATAATTATATCAACAACATTAAAAAATATTATTTCATGACCTTTTTAGGTCATCATAACATTTTTATAAGCTTTAATTCATAATATAGCCTTGAAGAATACCATAGCAACTTTCTTCATTCAAATCACTTGAATCTTGATATGCTATAAGAAAACATAACCTACATAACTTTGAATCTCACTTTCAAGGCACATATAACATGACATCATCACTCTTTTAACATATCTAGTCCTTAAAATTCAAGTACAACTACTTAACATGACTATCAATGGTCTCATAGACCATTCTTTAACTCACCCATTCCACTATTCTAAATCTTGATTCTTGCACAACATTTTGTGCTCACACATGCATTATAAGCATGTAAACTATTGAAATATACCTTGATATTAATCCATCCAACACTCATAGATCTCTAAATAACATGAATGAATTCCTTTGCCTTATTATATCATACCTTAGGGTTTATAGTCAACTCATCTTAAAACCCTAAAATCACTGCCTTTCACCTCTTGAGCTAGTTATTCAAATGTGAGATCAATATGATTATTCTCAAAGCATCTACATTTCTAATATTACCTTGATAAAATTTTCACATACTTTTATCATTCACCTTAAGAGTCTAAGGTCACCATTCAAATCAGCAAGTCACACTAGTATGTTAATCATAAGACATTGAGATAGTCAACTTTCATGGAGATTTTCTCAAAAAGCACACTTATAGATATTTCTTAGTGAACAAAACCTTTTCATATACTTTTTTTCCATTATCTATGGGTCTTAACCATGCATAGGTATCCACAAACCAATTTCTCTAAATTATAAATCTCCATTAGCTCTTATACCCTCATTAAGTTTCATGGAGACCTAATATAAATATGACTATCTTTCAACATGTCTTCAATGTCCTTTTGTCTATAAAAATAGGTTTGATCTTGGATTTAGATTTATCATAATACTTATTATTCAACATTTCTAACACCATCATGCATACCTCTTTTTTTACCTCAACCATGATCTTTACAAACTTATCCATTATTGTAAACAAGATGAGCATTATCCTTGTCACTCTTAAAGCTACTTAGGATCACCTGTAGGCTATTAAGCCTCTTCCAAATGTATGGATATGATAAATTTTTTTGGAAGTATCTACTAATATGGGTGTGAATTAGTTTCACAAAAACAATGCATATTTAATTCCATGAACCATTCCATGAAGAACACATTCACATAAGATCAAATAGTACATAAAGAAACAACCATATGAGCACAACACAAGATAACACAAGAGATTATGTGGGACACCCTTTTGGGTAATAAAACCCACTAAACCATGCATATGGACTGTTATATTATAATTACAATATTCAATTTATACCAGCACCAACTAATAAAGGAGCACCCACCCCTCAATTTAGTCAAGTGCCCACTTGACCTTTAGCTAACACCAACTATAAGGAGCTACAACCCCCTAGATGATCAAGCACTAACTCAATCACCTATAAATTAATATCCACCTCTGATATGATGTTTCACACACTTGATTATGGAATTCTCTTGCTCTAACACGTATAAACCTACCTCTCTACCTCATACAATCCACTAGGCTCCTTCACTCAATATGCCTCTTCTAGGCTTATTAGGTCTAATGACTTGTGTATCCACCTACATCAGCTTGATCAAATAAAAAAAATTAATACTCTTCACCCTTTGATGGTCCTTAATGACCTTACTTTGCTCTTTCAAATAGATATATTCTTCACTTGATTTCTCACACTCTCAACTAGTCCAAATAGGCCAATTAGGACTTGACTTTATACCACACACTTCATCTAACCCATCTCAATTAGAAATAATCCTTATCATAATTATTTTAAACTTGAAATAGGTCCTAATACATGTTACATGAATGAGACAACCTTTCCATAGGTCAGCCATAGTCTATAGAGACCAATTTCACTATTAGGCATAATGGAGACCTAACGGAATTAGGTCTTCACACCCCACACATTACATTTCAGTCTTATTTGACCAAATTTTGCCTTCAATAATAGATTAAACACATAAAACCTATCTCAAATATACCATTTATCACTCTCACATAGGTCCATGCCAATTGGAACTCCAACTTACCACTTGAACCATGCCTTTTACCTTACTCACCATTTAGGCCTTCATATACCCAAAAAAATTATCTCATATTACTGAAGTATTTAATAAACTTTTTTAAATGAACTAATTAACCATTTAAATTAATAGATCATACATGACCTTAGAACTATCATCATGTCCATTTAACATCTTCACTCAATCTCCAATCATCCAAAATCACCTCTACTATAGGACCACCTAGACCGGTCAAACATAATCAAAGTACAATCATGTAAATGTTCATGTTTAGAACTTGTAAGATTTCTTCCAAGATATCCTATTAATTATTCTAATTTATTAACTAAAAAATAAAATTGTAATAATAATTGGTTTCCCCCCTCCTAGGTGGTTTAAAATGAATATTGATGGGGCTTCTAGAGGCAACCTTGGGGCCTTTAGGGCTAGTTGCATCATTTAAGACTGTAGCGGTTACTTTATCAAGGTTGTCTTAAATAAATTGAATGATGGTACACACAATGAAGCATAAACTCAAGCCTTAGTGCTTGGCATGGATTTGGCTTCTTAGTGTGGTATTGGGAAATTCCAAGTGGAGGGAGATTCACAAATCATCCTTTTGGCTCTAAATAAGTTACTAGTTTCTTCATGGAACTTGAAAAACATTCTTTCTAAATCTTGGGAAAGTCTTCAAGAATTTAATGCATGGGAAAGATTTCATTATTTCAAGGAAGCTAATGTCATAGCAGATTTTCTTATAAATTGTGAAGTTGAACAAAACACTCTAATCATTGTCAATAATCATAGAGGGGTATGGGAGGATTTTGAGGGATTATCTAATATAATCCTTGGCTCTTAATTAGTAATAATTGGCTCCATGTTGTTGGCTCTCCAATATGTTAATTTAAGGTGGTGGTGAATAAAGCATTTAGAGGAATGATTTTCATTAATGATGTCATATGCTTGAGAGTCTTCTCTTGCATCCTTTCAAAACCCCATTCTCTATTTCAATGCTCTATTTGAGCTTTGAGATTTTTTTTGTGAAGAAGGTAGGTATGAACCATAATATCATATC
The DNA here is from genome assembly GCA_037957365.1 of Torreya grandis. Classification (NCBI taxonomy): domain Eukaryota; kingdom Viridiplantae; phylum Streptophyta; class Pinopsida; order Cupressales; family Taxaceae; genus Torreya; species Torreya grandis. Next base: position 1,201,899 of record JARHVA010003538.1, on the reverse strand, counting down.
TACCCTCAGGATACCAATAGTTCAAGGGGGTAGCACTGTTAGGGAAATAACATTTTATGGAGGTGAATCAAGAGTATGCTTAAATTAAAAAAAATGGGCCCCGACTAAATAAATATTATATGTTATAATCTTTACTTTAGGTGAAGAATATCTAGTGGAAAGTGTTCTAATTAGATTGAACTTTGATGTAACTACTCTATTTGTTTCAAACATATTAGTCATGGTGTAGGAATATAATTTGGTCATTAGGGTTTTGGAATTCTTCATAGCTCTAATGCATAAAAAGGGATTGTTTGAGCATATATTAAATTTCAATGCAGGTCCATTCTAGAACCTTCCATTTTTAGGTAATAATGGATTGTGTTTTGAACTATGGAAGGAATCTCATCAATGTAGGGAAAGAGTGGAGGCAATGTCATATTTATGTAAAATGGTAGATAAACCCTAGAATGTTATTCCACCATGGTTCATTTTCATCCCTCATCATGCTATGACTTTGGTTATGCATGGTCATATTTTGAGTAACCAATCAACACCATATATTGGAGGGAATAAAGGAAGGATTAATCAAGTTGTGGAGAGAACAAAAATTTTAGTGTCTCCTAAATTTAAGATAGAAGAAGAGGTGGGTGTTTGAGTCTCATGGTGGTGTGGTATGTAGTTGGCTAATTTTTTTTGGTTTTATGGTAATTTTTTGTTTGGTACTTTCATCAAAGTGGTATATTTGGTGTTTTTCACTATAATTTTGTTTCCATATTGGTGTATTTTCTCCTCATTGGACCTTTGTTTCTTTTTTAAATTTTAATGGTCAGGTTTTATTGTATAATTTTTTTGTTTAAATATAATGGGTAAGGGACCCATGAACCCTAGTATTTATCCAAAAATAGTGCTTCCAAAACATATAATTCACATGTTAGGTCCTATAATTATTATATATCAAAATCAAATAGTTATCTCTCTTGTTATATCACCATTCATTGGTCTAACAGACCAATTCCTTACACCACTCTCACATTATGCATAAACAATTAGACAAACCCTTTTAGCTTCCTCATCTCAACACCTCCAATTATTTACAAAAATTTAAAAAAACATGAATAGTTCATTTAGGTTTTCAATAACATAAATATTTTCATTTTATGTATCACCATTTATCATAAGATCTCAAACACTTCACTTCCCTCAACATGCCTATAGTAGTCATCTTGACTCAAAACACAGTCATGATTAACATGACTATTAAAACATATAAGATCACTTACTAAACTTAAAAATAAATTCATGAGATATTTATAAACCTTTAGATAAACTATAATCACAAATATGTGAAGGTCTAATAGCACATAAGGAATATATAGACCATCATCTAAAACACACACCTTCATAGTTCATCTTATTTAGACAAGTCACTTTGTGAGCACCTTATATCTTGTGTATGAGAACCAAAAAAACTTAATTTTTTTTTAAAAAATATCCTTAGTCTTAAAAAATTACCCCAAACCATTTTATCTATCCCTAGTCACTTGGAACTCTTCCCGAATCACTTTTTAAATCTGCCTAGTTTCTTTCACTATTTTCACTCTTTACAAATTTAGTGATAGGATAATTAGACTGATAAAAATGATTGAAAAATTATTATAAATCATGAAAATAACTCCATATTTCTCAATAAAAATTCTTGTACTTTAACCTCTAATTATTCTTATGCATTGACTAGGTCAACCCTACTTATAGCAATAAAATCATTATAAACAAGCATATTTTTGTACTTTATGCTCACTACCCTTACACACCACTACCACCTAGAGATGATTAGATGAGTATTATACAAAATTAAATCATTAATTTTGATCAATAAATCCATTCTAGGCATAAACCATTCACATATTTCCAATCACTTGATTATGAGGGTTTGTAAGCACAAAAACCTTCTTACCTTCTTAACGTAAGTTCATAAATTTGAGGGCTTGGTTTTTGTTCAAAATTATTCTATAATATTATTAATAACCTTCCCCAACTAATCCCAAAGGATTAGGTCACCATGAAAAATCTACATGATCCAATGAGCATCACAAACTTCTTTTCAGGTTCACATCTCTTCATTTTAACACACTTGGAAGCCTAAACACACTCTTTCACATTTTATCCTTCAAGATAGGACCTAAAACTTGTCACACACAATTTAAACACCTATGTAACCTTGGAAAAATTTCATTTGAGATCACATAAATAGGAAACTAACTTTTAATTCTCATTAGGTCTCACTCTCTTTCTTTGCATACTTGGCCTAGAATTGTAGACCATACCTTGACCAAGAAACCACCTTGAAATCTCATCAGATGCTCTCACTACCTCAAAAACATGTCATAAACCTTCATTACATATTCAAAAATTTCCAATAATCTTCTCCCTATCCTCAACCTACTCAACACATTAGGCTAACAAGCCTATGCCATGATATAAGGTCTATGAGAAGACCACTAGACCATTGTTCACATACTTCATCTTCTCTCCTTGACTTTAAATGACATCAAAATGATAGAAACAACATGAAAAAACTCAAAAAATGATCACCTTATCTCATATGAATCCAAACCTACCTTTCACAACTTTAAGCTCAAACTCATTCATATATCAACATCATGCCATAACAAGTCCTCACCAAGCTTAAGCATTAAACCTTTAAACATGCCTCTCAATGATAAAGACTAGGTCTTAAACTTGACCTTACTAACACTTTGGATGTACTTTACACATATTTCACATGATCAAACATGACAAAACCACTTTTTCATTACCTTTGACATCAATGATAATACTTTTGACAACATGAAGTGGTACAAATTGACTAAATACTCCAAGACTATAGACTGACTTTTTTGCATTAGTTGACTATACTTGCAATCTGTATAGATCAATTAGGTGGGTTGAAGATGAATATTATTAGCTATAATATTTTTGAACCACTGAGGAATGACAAGGTGTAGTAATTTGATAATGCTAAAAGAGGTTCAAAAACTTGAGAAAGTGGCTCCTTATAGCCTACACAGTCAAGTAGATACCTACAAGCCCTACGTCTATATGTCCTTATTTAGAACAAAATTCAACATCTTTTCAACACAAATTAAGCCACATAGGAGATTCAAATTTAGTCATATGAAGATATAAATCCATCCTTGAAGAGATACTAGGCCACTTGAGAAGTCAAGAGAATCAAATGGACTAAGTTTGTTACCTTAAATATCCACCTACATGATTATATAGAAGTGGGAAAGAGACAAGTAATTGGAAAAACTTCTATAAAATTGAAAACTCTACATATATAATGGAAGTTAACTCATTTGATCTAGATTCTTTCAAGCATCTTAGTAGGTATAGAACTAGGTTTTAAATATAATGTTCAAACCTAACCCTATTAGCATTTACATGTTGTTAAATGGATAGTAAGTCTTAAGCCTAAAGAAGAGAGATATTTAGGGATACATATAATGAAGATTAACTTGAACCCAATAAATACTACAAACAAGTTCAATTTCATTGATGAGGTTAGTAATATTAAGGGAGAGACCTAAAACATAAGAAAATATTGTCTTTATATTGTCATGGGCACTTATAGGTTGCCCCTAGTGATAGCAAAGCTCAATTTTGAAGGAAATAAAAGAGTATGAAGATAAAATCCCTCAGTCTAACTTAAAATCCACAATCAAGTTCAAGGACAAGGAGAAAAAGTTAATGATTTCAAGATGAAGTCTCAAACTCCAAACCACAATCAAGAGACCCTCTAAAGGACACATACAGGTGGTTGGTAGAACAAGCTGGTATCAAACCCAAAGAAAGAAAAAATTGTTTGAAGTTTTATCTAAACATATATCAAGACATTAACTCGGATTTAAGATCATTGAGGTATGAGAAAGGTCCTTTACACATAATGTAGTCTTGACCTTTGACCAAAACCCTCAGGACTATTTGAAGGTTCAAATCAATTTTGTACCTAAAGATAATAATAAAGGTGTTTGAGATAAATCTGAGCCTAATTAAGATTTAAAAAGGGTTCAATATTATTAAAAGGTCTATTAGTGTGAGGATGATATCTTAAACACAAATAACATAGTCAAGTGATCATAATAGGCACCTACATGTGGCTAATAATAAGTAGGTTAGTATCAAGTCTAAAATGAAGGTCAAATCAAATGTGAGGGAATATTAGGTATACCTTATATTGACACAAAATTTCATAAGGTCATGATACCAAAGGAAAAAATTTATAAGTATAGTCAAGTCTAAGTTTCATGACTCCATACATAGATAATCAAAACAACACATGGTATAACCAATCTTGAGGGAAATTGAAGTGTTGAGGCCTTTATAGGAATGATCATGCCTATAAAATTTGTACATATGGTGGTAATGACTGGAACAATGAATTCATGTTCAATCCAAATTCATGCTAATATTGAAAATACCCACTATTTTGTCTCGGACCTTGCCCACTTTATTGGCAAGGGGCAGTCTTGAGGCTAAGTGGGTCCATTTAGTCTCAAAGCATAAAAAAACTATTATAAACCCCATGGAGGTTATTTAAGGTATTTAATATTCATATCATATGTCTCCATACATTCTTATTGGTAACACACCTCACTTTCCATCCAAATGCCCTTAAGGGCTAATAAGAAGGAGATAGACTCATAACCCCAAGTACCTTGATTATTACACTATGAGAATAAATAGGATTAAATATAATTTAAAAGGTAATTATAATAATTAGGAGTATTTTTTTTAAGGTTCATTAACTCTTCATAACATTATAATTTAGTTTTGATACATAAAACTCAGATTTGACCTATCTCGAGCTTAAAGAATAATAAGCATGCCACCTAAGGAGTAACTTCAAATGCTCGTACCATAAATCACACTTTAAATGGGAGACTGATACATTTGGGATAGTTTAATATATCATTAAATAAGGTTTTCCAATTATAAGGATGTCAATTTATGATTTATTATTTATGAACAATTGTTAAGACCCCATATAAGTCTTAAACCTCTCTAAAACCCTGATAATGACCACTCATGGAAAAAAGACCTATAAATAACATATAATGCCATATTTTACTTATAAAAACTATTTTATTGTGTTTATGACTCCAAGGAGATTAACCACATGTACTTTGATGTTGATGTCACTTGTATAACTTTCACAAATGCCTTATTTTTGCATGTTTTTGGTGTTTTTTAGGAGTTGTGAGAAAGTAAGAGATTATAAATCATAATATGAGGTAATTTCGAAGTTTTATTATCCATTAAAGTCCAAAAATTTTCACAAAATATTGTGGAATTGATCAAACTAGGCTTATTTCCCAAGGTAGTATTAAACAAGCTTAAAATGAGGCTAGGTAACAAGGTAATTTCTTGGTTTGCATACTTCCATAGGGTCTATGGACCTAAAAATTGACATGGAGGTTGGTGATGGAATATTAAAAGTGAATAATAAACATTTAGGTTATTTAACACGTGGTTTATAAGTATAGAGAAGTAAAATTGGGTCTTAAGCAAGGAGGCCTAATTGAGGCCTAAGTTAAGAGAGAGAAAGGTAGAAAAGATGAACTTCCACTCAGAATATGAAGATGAAATTTGGTATGGAGATGAATTCCATATTAGGTCCTATAATATGCCATCATTTTCACATTATCTTCCATACAACTCCCTACACAATGATCTTTATAAGTTTTTTGGGCTACGAGGAAAATATGCCTAGTGAGGGCTTAAGGAGCAAAACAAAATCTTGGGAATTGTTCCAAGAACCAAAATGGTTTTTTTAAGACTTTATAACATATTTTAATACCAATAATGGATATAATATGCCTATAATAATATTCACTTGAGTTTTAGGCCACTTGGACCAGGCTAGGCATGGGAAATGAAGAGTTTCAAAACACTTATGCATAAGAATGATGGAATGTCAGATAACAAGAGTTTATTAAGGAATGGAAGATGTATAATGAGTTTAATAGGATTATTTTATGTCTTATTCATGACTTTAAGGTCCATTTGTCAGTCCTTTTATGTAAAGAAGGGTATTTTTTATGAAGTTAGTCAAGGTATCAACCATTACTATAACCCCTACGCCACATGGAAGGTCAGAGCATATTTAGAAGTGAAACACATGGAATTGAAGGTCTATTTAGACTATCTAAAAACTCATATTATTTTTATAACTCACAAGGACACATTATAATCCTTATCTACCACATCCCTCTCTCTCTCTCTCTTCACACTTCTTTATATATAAGCAAAAACTTTTGGCTAAGTTTTTAGAATCCACACCTAGTATGGAAAAGCCCTAATGGTTTGAGTAATATATTTTAAATTAAATAAAATATTTAAATCTAGTTTTTAGTTCTAAGCTTCCTGTCTAAGTGTGTGAATTAGTGCATAGTTGAATGATAAGTGATAACTATTTATCCTTGTTTTCATCTTACTCTTTCATGTTTTGTGCAAGTAGTCTACTATCTAACAGGTCACATGAAGTGTAGTTAGTGTATTTTTATGTCTTTAAGTGTAGGAAAGGTTAATCGTGTTAAAATTATACCTATTATTCATTCACTTTAATAAGTTTATTACATAACACCTTCATGTTGAAATACTTATGTTAGAGGAATCTTGGATGTTAAAGTCAATTTTATGAATCATCCTTCATAGTGAAAGTTAATGATCGTCTTGTGGAGATTAAATTATTGCATCAAATTAGTATATTATGTTTATTTCATCTTCTCTCTTTCCATTTTAAACCTCAAACAAGATAGTAGTATATGTGATGAGCTTGAATGAACATATCAAGGGAGCAAACCCATAGTTCAAGGGGTAATCCCATGTTCCAATAATTTTGGATAAGCCTTAAACTACCTATCCAAGGGTGAAAATTTGAGTGAAAATAGTTCTGGCATGCATGGTGGGACTATTGTCTCAATCACTTCTTATTAAGGTGAATGTTGGTCTTAACAACATCACAGTTTCATATATGTTCTATACTCAACATTTGGTGACTCAACTAAACGTATAACTTATAGTTGCAAACCACTTGGTTATTTCTTTTGTTTATGCTTCATGATCTTTACTAAGTTAGCTGGTCATATTGATAACCATCCTATAAATCTACTCCCTAATCCTGAACTTCCTCTTGAAGTTTAGTACCTTGATCCTACCTTGACATTTGAGAACCCTGAATAAGAGTTTGAAGAGAAAGAAGGTTTTTAAATTCAAGAAGATCAAGAGAGTGAATAATAATTTGAAGTCAATATGACTAGACAACATGATTTCCTAACCTTCAATACTAAAAATTTTATAAGCCTCGATGTCTATGATGATATCCCTCCCAATGCCACCAAGATTATTCCCAATTTCAATGGGGAAGGTCCTATCACCCAAAGTAAGCATATTAAAGACATATCCAACTTCTATAATTTCCATAATATCATAGAAGTTAACATAGCAGTCAAATTTCTTGCCAAGTATCTTAAGGGAAAATCCCTTGATTGGTATAGAACATTGTCAGGAGGATGTATTACTACTTGGGAAGAGTTTGGAGAGTTTTTTACTCAAATTTTTTAAGATAAGGGTGATCATAAATCACTCATACATTTGCTGAATTTCATTCAAAGAGGGCCTAAGGAGACTATTCATGATTTCAATAAGAGGCTTTAAAGAACATGGAATAGGTTTCCACCTCCCATGAGACCCACTACAAGTTTTGTTTTCCCAACCTATCTTAGATCTATTGGGACTAAAATAGCTATCATGTTTCAATCCATGGGTGGATATACCTTACTTGAGGCCTATAATATATCCATTAGAGCTAAGAATGGTTTGATTTAATATGGTAAACTCCATTTAAAGGTCTCTATGTCCATCTTGCCTAACATTTTTACTACTCTTCCATTTCTAAATCCAATAAATAATTCCAAAGTTGATCCAAATAAATCAGATGATGTTATTGATTGGGAAACAAAGTTTAAGGCCTTACAAGCTCAAACTAGGAAACCAAATCAATAATTTATAACTCACTAAAACCTCTACTATTACCCTTCACAAGCAAATAGATTTCCACCTTAGCATAATGTTCAAGGGAGGTGATAAGGTCAAACTAGTTTACATGGGACACGTAATTCCTATAATTCAAATTCTACTCCCACTTCAAGATCTATGATTCTAGTCCATAGCAACCTAGTTCAAGGTGAAGAATGGCCAATTTCTTAGGAGCAACCTCAAGGATAGTTCATGAATGAAAATGAGGGTGAAGGAAAATCTTTGGTAGCTCAAGGAGGACCTACTCCTCACTTGACAGTAGAATATGAGAACTTCATGCAATCAAAATCAAATGGAGAATATAGTAATCAAAGAATGAGCCTTAAAAACTTTCAAGTGGAAGATAGACTTGTCCTAAATCAAAACACGTCAGTTTCAGCCAACACAAGGTCAAATATAATAGATTTAGGATATGTTAAAGTTTCATACATAACTCTAAACAATCCTCGTTCAAGGAAAATGGTTTGAATGCAAATATGGTAGCCTCTACAAGTCCTGCACCTCTTAAAAAATATAACTTGGGAAAGGTGACCCAATATTCATTGATTTAAGATCAAGGTAATTAATTTCCTAAAATGATGAAATAAAAGGTTAGTATCTCTCCTTTTAATATCATTTACTCTTTTAAAATCACCAAAATAAGTATATCTCTTTGGGAAGTACTCCACATGCCTGGTCAAAAATAATTACTTCAAGAGTAGCTATCCCAACTCCATATCACTCCCAAAACATCAAATAATGGTGGTGTATCCATAATAAATTCACCTAATCATATTATTAAACCATCCACCAAATCTTAAAATCCCCCACATTTCTATCTTACCCTCATTATGGGAGACAAGATAGTTCATAATTGCATTGTGGATACTAGGGTAAGCACTTCAGTTATGCTAAAATTAGTTGAAAATAAGTTGGGTTTGAAGTATGAACCATATAGTAAAGGAGTGTTATATATTTATGGGACATAATCTAAGTCAATAGGGATCATAATTTTTTTGAAAGTTGTCTTGCATAATTTCCAAAGTTTCCTAATTTTATAAGATATAGTGGTGGTAGATTTGCCTACACATTTTGCTATTTGCCTATCAAGAGACTTAATTATCAAGATAGGAGGATATGTTTTTATAGATTGGTATTTCTTGTATTGTAGAAAAAGTTATGGAGCAAATGTGACTATAAGAACATAAACATTGTCCAAGTTCTACATTGAACCATATGTGGAATCTAGTTATAATTTTAATTTTACTATCCATGAGCAAGAGGAGCATGCCATTGATGATGGAGCATCTTCCCAAATTGAAGGTATTTTTGATCTCTTCCTAAATGAGGATGGTGCTAATACATATTAATATTATTCTTATATTTATATGTCATAAATAGGCCTTGGTACATATATCATTAAATATGGAGGTGATGAACATTATGAGGTAAGTCTTGATGGTCTTTTTCAATAAGTTGCAGAAGGTAACTATCTTCTCTACATAGATGATGATGATAAATCTCCAAGTATGATATATCATGATAATGAAGAAGACAATGAAATTTTACCTTCTCAAAAGTAAGAAGTTCATGAATGTGATAGTCATGAAGAAGAGGATGATTTATGGTAGTAGTTCCATGCCATAATTCAGGAGTTTGAACAAGGCAACTCTCCCTCAAAAAAAGTATGAACTTGATTATAAGGTCATTGATGGACCTATTGAACATGACAAAGAAGTTAAAGACACTATCAATCAAGCTAAATTATTGGAAGAGTTCAATTAGACCAATGCAAAAAAATTTGTGGTTGAAGAGTAGCCTAGGCCTCAATATAATGTTGAGTCACTTAGAAACATGATGTGCCAACAATATGGAAATTTTGAGAGATCTAAACATTAAGAACATCATGGTCTAAATGAAGGTGAAGTTGAGACAACTCCCATGAATCTCAAGGTGAAAGTTGAAAAGCATCAAATGAACATAAATGAGATCAAGAAGGTTTTACTATCAAGCAAACCTAATGGAGAGCTAGAAGGACTATTCAATGGAGTTCTAAGTTGTCAAATTGTAGCTAGCAGAGGTCCTATAAGTGGTAAGGATTTCAACCACTTTCACAAGTAAATTTCTTTTAATAAACATCCATCCTATGGTGACTTGTTTTCAAGTAGAAGTTGTGATTCAACAAAACATTCTTTTTGATCCTAGTTGAAACAATAAGAAGTGTTCCATCACCTCAAACATGTTTTGAGTTCTATACATAGTAGGTTAAGTGTGTTGTTCTGAGTATTTTGAGTGTGATTTTCCCTAAATACTTTGATCATAGTGTGTATTTCTTTATTTTTATGTGGTATGGTGTGAGTTTGAAATATTTAAAAATCATGTCAATTTTAGATTGAGAAAAAGATTGACTTCATAGCACAATGGAAGGAGAAGTCTACTTGTCCATTAACATTGTAGACATGTTACCCTTATGAATCACCAATAATGTTGACAAAATTTTGACCCCAAGTCAAAATTGGTCACCTACTCTAGGTTGAAACTCCATAGGGTTGTCAAATGTTTGTCATGGTCTCAAGTAGTATTAAATAGTCCTATATGATCATATTGTCCTTGTATAGTCTTGTCAAAGTTCTAGTCTTAGGTTCACTTGTCTAGTCTTATGGTCAATCACAAGGTCTTGGACTGGTCAAACATGGTAAAATGTCTAATAAAGTCTATGGTATTTTAGGTGTATTTAATGTCATATTATCATGCTCTAACTTTATTTGACTCTTTTATGCCAAAAATCACCTTTTCGCCCATTTGGAAGGGTTGGATGCACTACTTAAAGGAGAAAACATTTCAAGAAGATTACCAACATACCTAGTGTTAGATATTGGTCAGAGAATGTTCATGGGTAGTCATATTCTAAAAACATCTATAGTTTAATGCCTAATCTTGGCAAAAGGACACCTTAAAAGAACTTGTATAGCCTTACAAGATCAATTTTCCATTGAAAATAGTTTAGAAGTGTCACTTGGGCTCTTTTAGATCATTTTATATCTCTAGACCAAGTTTTAAGTCAAAATAAAACTCTAGACATATTTTCTCCTACATTGTTACCTTTAGAATCTTAGGAAGGCAAATTTGAATTCAATAGTATAGCTAGGAGAGATAGAGAGAGTCAGGTCTAAAACTTTGGTCATTGTTAAGGGTCCTAGTAAGCTTTATCAATGGATTTTTTTTAATATTGGTGGCTTATTATTTATTAATAATCACTAAGAGTGACAACAGGTCACTATGGTCTATCTATATGAGAGTGGTTTGTTCTTGCACTTATTTATCCACTTTAGAAATCAATGGAGAGAAATGGTTTTTAGGGTGGTTTTTATAAGTCATGTATCTCCTTTTTATGGTGGTCTTATCATCTAACTCATCTCTATGAAGTGCCTTCACTTGAAAGGAAGAGGTCTTGATGTACATAGTATTTTAGACAATCCTACTACAAGTTCCTGTTTCCTTTTCATGGTGGTCATTTTCAAAGGTTTTTAGTGATTTGTTACTCATGGAATCTCACTCATTTTCATGGAATTCATGTTTTATTGTTTGAGATGTATCTTTTATCTATATTATTCAAGTGTATGCTCTTTGAGACATTCTAAGTGTTTGAAAAAGTCTATTAGAGGTTTAATTGCTAATTTAGGATTAGGTACCAGTAATATATCATGGTGTAGGTCCTTGAGATCATATTGCACCATTTAAAGTGAATAAAAGGGAAGATAGGAGTCCAAATGCATACTTTCAATGAGTATCACAAATTTTTCATTCATATGTAGTTGTATAGACTATAGGGCATTTGGAAGATGCCCATTACTCATATAATGACCTAAAACACTTATCCATGTATTCATATACTATTAGCTGCCTCATTACCATCACTAAAGTGGTATAAATTGACTAAATGCTCCAAGACTATAGATAGACATTTTTGTATTGGTTGATTGTACTTGCAATTCATACAAATTAGTCAGGTGGGTTGAAGATGAATATTCTCAACTTTATGCTTTATGAACCATTGAAGAATGACATAATGGGTGTAGTAGTTTGATAGTGCTGAAAGAGGTTTAAGAACTTGAGAAAGTGGCTCCTTGTAGCCTAAATAGTCAAGCAAAGACATAGAGACCCTAAGCCTGTAGGTCCTTATTTGGAACCAAATTCAACATCTTTCCAACACAAATCAAGCCACATAGGAGATTCAACTTTAGGCATATGAAGAAAGAATACCACCCTTGAAGAGATACTAGGCCACCTAAGCTTTCAAGAGAATCAAATCATTTGATTTCACTACCCTAAATATCCATTTATAAGACTATAAAAAAGTGGGCAAGAGATAAGTGATTAGAAACACTTCTAGGTAAATTCAAACTCTAAATATATAATGGAAGTTAACTCATTTGATCTAGATTCTTTCAAGAATCTAATAGGTGTAGGACTAGGTTTCAAATCTAATGCTCAAACCTAACCCTAATAACACCTATAGGCTACTAACTAGATAGTTAGTCTTAAGCCTAAGGAAGAGAGATAGTAAGGGGTGAATGCAAAGAAGAGGAACTTGAACCAAATGGGGATTACAAACTAGTTCAAGTATATTAAGGAGGTTATTAATATTGAAGGAGAGTCCTAAAACATAAGAAAATATAGTCTTGCTACCCTCATGAGCACCTATAGGTTGCCCCCAGTGACAACAAACCTCAAACTTGAAGGAAGGAAAAGAGTATGAACATAAGATCCTTGAGTCTAACTTGAAATCCTCAATAAAGTGTAAGGACTAGGAAAAAATTCAATGATTTCAAGATGAATTCTCAAACTCCAAAACATAGTCAAGAGACCCTCTAAAGGACACCTATAGGTGGTTGGTGGAATAGATTGGTATCAAAACAAAAGAAAGGATAAAGTGTTTGAAGGGTTCTATGAACATATATTAGGACTTCAACTCAGATTCAATATCATTGAGGTATCAGTGAGGTCTTATACATAGAATGCATTCATGACCCTTGAACACCACCCTCATGCCTATTTGAAAGGTTAACTCAATTTCTGACCTAAAGTGAATGGCAAAGGTGTTTGAGATAAATTTGAGCCTGATTGAGATTGAAAAAGGGTTCAAGAGTATTAAAATGGATATTGGTGTAAGGGTGAGATCTTAAAGACAAAGAACATATTCAAGTGATCCTAATAGGCACCAATAAGTGGCTAATGAAAAGTTGGTTGGTCTCAAGTCTGAAATGAAGGGAAAAGTGCATGTAAGGGACTCTAAGGTATACCTCAGATTTTTTTTTTAAAAATCATAAGGTCATGATACCAAGGTAAACAAGTCATAATGATAGTCAAGTCTGAGTTTTATGACTCCATACATAGTCAATCAAAGCCATATAGTCACACGTAAGCTATAGCCAGTCTTGATGGAAATTGAAGTGTTGAGGCATATATGAGCATGATCATGCCTTTAAAATTCGTACATAGGGTCGTAATGACTATAATAAGGAATTAATGATCAATCTAAAGTCATAATAATAGGGTAAATATCCACTATTTTGTCTCAGACCTTGTCCACTCCATTGGCAAGGGGTAGTCTTGAGACTAAGTGGGTCTATTTAGTATCAAAGCATTAAAAAACTATGTCAAACCCCATGGAGGTTCTTGGAGGTAGTGAATAGTCATATCATAGGTATCCATACATTCTCAATTGGAAAAACACCTCAATTTCCATCCAAATTCCCTTAAGGGATAGTAAGAAGGAGATAGACTCATAACCCCAAGTACCTTGACTAGTACACTATGAGCATACAAAGGAGAAAATATCATTTCCAAGGTATGTATAGTAATGGGGAGTTATTTTTTTAAGGTGTATGAAATCTTCCCATCAATATAATTGGGTTTTGAGAACTAAAACTTAAAGTTGACCTATCTCAAGCTTATAGAACACAAAACATGCCACGTGAGGAGCATCTTCAGATGCTCATACCATAACTCACACTTTTCATGGGAGGAAGATCCATTTGGGATAGTTTAAGAGTTCATTCAAGATTTTTTTCCATGTAGAATGAGGTCAATTGATGACATTTGTCTTAAACCTCTTTAAAACCTTGATAGTGACTAGTCATGAAAAAAAACCTATAAATCACATCTAATAACATATTTTGCTCCTAAAAAATATTGTATTTTGTTGAGGACTCTAAGGATACTACCCACATGTATCGTGATGTTGATGTCACTTATACAGACTTCCACAAATACCTTATTTTTACATGTTTTTGGTGTTTTTTAGGTGTTATAAGAAGGGGAGAGCTTCCCAATCATGGTATGAGGTAATTTTGGAGTTTTAATAGACATTAAAGTTCAAAATTTTACACACAATATTTTGGAGGTGATCAAAACTAGGCCCATTTTCCAAGGTAGTTTTAAACAAGCTCAAAATGAGGCTGGGTAACAAGGTGATTTCTTGGTTTGCATACTTCCACAAGGTCTTACGACCTAAAAATTGATATGGAATTTGATGTACTCAAAAAAATTAATCACACACTTTGGGTGATTTTACACATGTTAGAGTTCTAGAGTAATAAAATAGGGTCTTAAGCAAGGAGGCTTAATTCAAGAGAGAGAAAGGCATAAAAGATGAGATTTCACTTAGAATATAAAAATGAAATTTTGTATGGATATTTAAGGCCATACTAGCCTATAATATTCCCTCATTTTCTCATTATCATCTGCACAACTCCCTACACAAGGAGGTTTTTAGGTTTTTAAGGCTACAAGGAAAATAGGCCTAATGAGGGCTTAAGCAACAAAATGAATTCTTTAAAGTTGTTATAGGAACCAAAATGGTTTGTTTCAGACCTGATAACATATTTAAGATCATTTATGGATATAGTATGCCTTAAATAATATGCACTTGATTTTTAGGCCACTTGGGCCAAGCTATCCATGGGAAATGAAGAGTTTCAAGACACCTATGCAAAATAATGACAGAATGTCAGATTAGAGGAGTTTATTAAGGCATGGAAGATGTATAATGAGTTTCCTAGTATCTTTAATTTAAAATTAATGGTTAGAAGTTCCATTTCTCACTCCTTTCATGTAAAGAAGGGTAGTTTTTAGGAAGCTATTCAAGGTGTCAAGCCAATTTGTAACCCCTACATGACTTGGAAGGTTAGAACATCTTCAAGAGTGAGACACATGTCCTTAGAGGTCTTTTTAGACTATATCATAACTATTATTCTTGTTATAACTCATAAGGGACACTTGTCAATCCTTATCTACTACACTCCTCTCTCTCTCTCTCTCTCTCTCTCTCTCTCTCTCTCTCTCTCTCTCTCTCTCTCTCTCTCTCTCTCTCTCTCTCTCTCTCTCTCTCTCTCTCTCTCTCTCTCTCTCTTCACACTTCTCTACATAAGTATCCACTTTTGGTTAAGTTTTTAGAATAAACACCTGGTATGGAAAAACCCTACTAGTTTGATTAATATATTTGCCTTTGAATAAAATATTTCAAACTAGTTTTTCTTTCTAAACATCTTGTCTAAGTGTGTGAAGTAGTGCATAGTTGAATGACACGTGATAACTATCTATCCTTGTGTTCATCTTACTATTTCATGTTTTGTGTAAGTACTATTCTCTCTAATAGGTCACATGAATTGTAGTTAGTGTATTTGTATTTAAGTGTAGGAAAGGGCAATATTGTCTACAATTATAACTCTTATTCATTCACCTTGAAAAGTTCATTTCATATCACCTTCATGTTGAAATACTTATGTTAGAGGAATCTTGGATGTTGAAGTTAGATTTGTGAATCATCCCTCATAGTGCAAGTTAATGGCAGTATTGTGGATATTAACATGGTGTATCACCTTAGTATATTAGGTTTATTTCATGTTATTTATTTCCCTTTTCAAACCCAAACAAGTTATTCATATAGGTGATGAGATTGAATGAACATATCAAGGGAGTTAACTAGCCCTTCAATCTATAGGTTTACCCCTGCTATAGACAACCCATAGGTCTAGGGGTAATCTCATGTTCTAATAAATTTGTATAAGGATTAAAATAACTCTCCAAGGGTGAAAAACTAAGTGATAACACTATCCATTTACCAGATCACTCACCTTGGTTTGGGTATATAAGTTGAGTTCACTCTAGATTTAGTGTATGTTAGAGAGATGTATAATGATACTATATTGGTAGTAGGAATGGTTAATCATTAGAATTTACTATATAAATTCTCACTCTTTGGTCTTTACTCTCCTTAAGAATCTTTTTCTCTAGACTCACCTTAACTTGTTGAAAATTTTGAGCCTGAATACACCTCTGATATTGATGACTCTTCTTCTATCATATATGACTATAGTAGTGATGGGGACACACCTTCAACATTTATCTATCACCTTATAGATAATGAGGAGTTATTTCCTAATAAACTTACCTTTATACCAATTTAATCATTATAGGTAATAGGTATGGTGATCCAAAACACATCAGACATTAGGCAGTCTATTCCATAATTACAAAGTAGTTTTTAGTCCTTCTTAGCCTCTACTCACATTACACCATCATTACATAGAGAGATTGGCCCTAATACCTTACATGAGGAGAGTAGTTACTTGTATTAGACTAACACCTCAATTTAAGATCCATTAAGAACTTGGTAGACACATTCATTACTCCAGGGTGATCCACTCTTCACTGCATTTACTTATGATCTACAATCAGCCCCTAGAACTCTGCTATAGGATATTGGATGGCTACATGAAGTTTTAGACTTTAATGGGGATTTATAGACATCTTCTCTTATTTTCTCTCTTTTGGGGAGGATTTTTCTTTCCTATGATTTTTCTCCTTTTATCTACTTTATGGGAGTTGCATTGTGAATGTGTACCTCATCAAGCCTCATTGTTGGGATCCAATTTTTCTACCCACCTAAACTACACTTTAGGGGGTGTTGGTGTAGGATTTTTCACACTTGCATTTTCACCTACATGATTTTTATTCAACTTTATTAGGTTTATTAAGCTCATTAGGGGAAAATACACTTAATGCATTTTTTAATAGTGAATTAAGGTGTTATCTTTTTTTATGACCTAATCCCTAACTATATAATGTACCTCTTTTTTAATTTTTGGCTAATTGATAAATTAATCTTTTGATGCATTTGAGGTAACTTGTGTTGTGATAATTTTTCTCTCACCTAATCCTAGGGATTTTGTGCAATATTAGACAATTATAGATCTTGGAGCAATCCAATAGCATCCTTTTGGAGGCATTTTTAGAATTGTTGAATTTGAGGCAAATTGAGCTTGATCAAGTCTCAATTTAAAAACCTTTGAATTCACATGAGTTGGAAATAATGTATGGTTAAATTCTCATTTGACTATATATATATATATATATATATATCACTTTTTAAAATATTTTAAGGGGGATGACCGATTATGGTTCAATACATCTTGAAAAAGTGAAACCATAGAAATTGACATCACTAGACTCTAATGTGGCTCACTTGAAACATTGAGACAAATCACACCACTATAGATGAATCTAGATTCTATTTTAAAATTTGCAAATTTGGCATTTGAAAATTTAAAATTCCATATTATAAACATGAATGTGAACTAGCATCATTCCCCTTGTATCTGTATTATATTGATATTGAGTGATTTTTAAACTTTTAAACTTTTTAAAACTTGTAACTTTTGAAACTTGTAATCTGAAATTTTACAACTTTGTAAAATGAAACTTTTATGCACATGCCCATGCATATACATCAAGTATTTTTAAATTTTTAATGAAAATTTTAAATCAACTATAGCTTTGAAATCTATATAATGTCATAATTTTAAAATTTGCTCATGATAATCCCATTGTGTTCCCTCTTTTGAGATGAGAGATGTAACTTCCAAATCACTTACCTCAAAAGAGAATTGTAAAAATAGTGGAAATATTGAATCATGTAATAGCTTTTTACATATTTTGAATTTTTATTTTCACTATAGTATAAGATGTAACATTGTATTGCTTTTTAAAAATGTGTTAAATTGATAAAGCACATAAGTAGTATGTGCATGATATATATCATAGCACAATAGTATATGTAATAAGTAGTAACAATGCTTGATATAAACATGTCATCATAGTAACAAGAAACAAGCACAAGTAATGTCATGAAATTTATATATAAGAGTATATATAATGCACTAATGTTTCACACAAGTGATAAATGAATGTTTCATACACACAAGGCCAAGGAACCATAGGCAAATGACAAAAATTTCATACAAGTAATAATTTGTACATATAAGTAAAAGGACCACACAACAAGTTATTCATAAATTAGTCTACATCCACATATGTATTCATGTCATTATTAGAAAATATCATATTAGCACAATAAAAAAGTATGAGTTATTTAGCAAGACATTTGTCTGATGTATAGTTCATAATGATAAATAAGGTTATGACTAGATACATCATGTTAAATTATCCATTATGAATGAAGAGATTCCCCCAACTTAGCAAGGTTGTTGGGTAATGAAGGAAACCCAATATTTAGAACCACATTATAGTATGCCCTATATCTCACTCATATACCTCATGAGAAATTATTGTGTATTGAAACATAAATTAAATATACATCTACCAACATGAAATACATAACACATTTAGATATGTAAGTTAGGAACATTTGTAAAATGATTTTATGTCCCAATTTTTTAAATTTTTAAATTTTTATAAGAATTTAGTAGTATTTTAAATTTTTATTGAACTTTTTCTATATTTGAATGTTTTTGAAATTTTGCCAAATTTTTTTTTTTAATATTTTTATGATATATGAATAATATATATCTAAGTAAAATAATGGCATAGCTGCATTATATTCATGGGTTTTTTGATAGGTTATGGCTAGGTGATAGGCCTATGTACCAATATTTTTAGTGATTACAAAAGGACCTAACCAATTTGGTTTGAATTTTCATTTGTGTTCTTTGTCAGCATTGGTATTCTTTTAATTTTATTTGAGCACTAAATCACCAATTTAGAATTCATGATCATGAATTTTCTTGCTATATGCTCACTTCATATGCACTTGATAAAATTTTAAATGTTTGAGAGCTTGAACTTGTTTATGATCAAGAATTTCTAATTCATGGAACCATTGTGCCTAATATTCATTATCTTTTATAATATCCTTTAAGGAGACTCGTAATGAAGGTATCTCTATGTCAAGAGGGAGGATAGATTATGTTCCATAAATTAGAGAATAGTGTATGGATTTTTTTGGAATTTGTACAGTTGTGTGATATGCCCAAAGGGTATAGATAATTTGATTAGGGATAGATAATTTGATTATGATAATTTGTTCCATGATTTGTAACATTCTTAAGATTTTATTGTTTATTTGATTAGTTGTTTTGGTTTGACCATTTCCCTATGGAAAGTAAGGAGTGGAAAATGTTTTACATATTTTGAATGTAACACAAAATATTTTAATTATTTTATTTTTGAAAGATGAATCATTATATATTAAAATTAAAAAGGGTAAGCCAAATCATGCAATAATGTGTTAATAAAAAATAAAAAAATATTTTTTCCTTTGTAGATTATAAAGGTATAGTTTCTACCCATTGGATAAAATATTTATTGATGGTAATGATAAATTTATGTCCTTATAAATATTTAGGATTTATTTTTCCAATTAAGTCAAAACTCTATGGAGAAAAGGGTCGGGAGAGATAATTAGTTGTAGTGCATATGATGAAGCATGATTGAGATTGATATGCCTTTTACATTAGGAACATAATCTAGCATATTTGTGGCATTATTATTCCATTGTTGGTTAATAATATCCTTGATGTAATATTTTTTAAGACATAATCTTACCACTAAAGTGGTCTTCACATTTGCTTTCATGAACTAAGAGTATAAAAAATTGAGATTTATTCTAATTGAGACATCATAATAATTATCCATAAAAAATATCATTTAAAGAGGGATCCACCAATGAGTACATAATGCATGGCTTGGTGTTGTAACCAATTTTTATGCTCTCACATAAAGTTTTCTATAAAATCATATTTGTATAGGTAATTATATATATCAGTGTACCACTTAAGATTATTTGCACTTTGTGTAACTACCAAAACATCTAATGCATTAATAATATCAATATCAACTAAAGGATTATGTAATTATTAATTTTTTTGATAGTAAATAGTGCATGATCATCATTTATATCAATTGGGATTAAATATGAAGTGTTAGCCATGGCATTTGCATGTTGATTATATTTATGAGGGATGTTCTCAATCGAGAAAGAAGATAAATGTAGTATGAGACATTGAACCATGTATTAAGGGATTAACATGTCTTCTTATATTTGATAAAAATTTATAAGTTTATTAATGACAAGTTATGAGTCATTATATAAATGTAGATATTTTTGTTAAACTTGTGTTATTAATAAGCCTAGTATTAAAGCTTCATATTCTACAATGTTATTTGTGTAATAAAAACCTAAGAAAAAAGCAAAAGGCATGTGTTATCTTTATGGGATAATAAACATAATCCTAACCCCAACACCCATAGCACATTTAAAGCCATGAAAATGCATATTTCAAATGTCATCATCAATATGGTAAGAGGTAAATTTAGCCTAAAATTTGGCAGTCATAGGTAACAGATCATATAAAGGAGCACTAATAAAGGGGCCTCAAGAAGACATGACACAACTACTAATGTGTCAAAATACTAATGCATAACATGGGCTAATGGAATAGTGTGGAAAATAGAAAAAAGATATAGTATGAAAACACACCATAGAATGAGCAGCAACCAAAATTAACAATGTGCAAAGCACATACAAACAATGTGTCCATTAGTGCATGCACAAAGTACAATATAGGTCCCATATCATATGAAATCCCATAGTAGTGATAATGTACACTCAATAATAGGATGTCAAACTCAGTCTAAAATACATCCATGAGTGCAATAAATGATGAAAATACAATCAAGAAGAAGTAAGAAGGAAGTTTGTGTTACCTGTGAGGGGGTATAACCTCCTATCAGATCAGACTTGATCCTCCTCTAATATTTGATAAATTAAAGAGATAATGTACATGAAAAATAATTAATAATCCCTCTACAAATGTTCAAAACATAGAAAAAAATGCATCACCACTAAAATGTCACCACAAATCATAAGCAAATTACAACACATACAATGTGAATGGACCCCCCTAGAATGTGGAACTGTATATTTTAGTTTGGTTTATAATATAAATAGGCCCAATGCATGTTAAATTGAAAAACATGAACTTTTAAAAAAAATGGTACTCAATTTTGAGCTACCAATAAAAAGTTATTAAATAATCTATTTCTCATTAAAAAGGCATATTTAATAAAATTTGCACTAAATTTTTTTAAAAAAAAATCTACTAAGGGGAACCTAGCCTACCAACCATTCATTGGAACTATAATAGAAGCAAGAATCTCCTCAAACCAATCAAAGGGAAAAAAAGTACATCTAATGACCTCTATGCATGTATGAGTGAACTACACTTCCTCTTAAGTAAAAAAATAGCTTAATAAAGAAAATAATGAAATATTTTGCTATTTTTTAGAGGATAAAAGGTGGATTATAGTTTTCTTTCAACTCTTGGCTTCCAAGAAAGCTAGTGTGAGTGGAGATATAGGATTCCACCTAGGAGATTTATGCCAATGTGTTTTTCTAGTGCCATAATAAACAAGGATGTTACCTATAAAATATAAAAACACCAATTCTTTATCTTACCTCACTGTCCTCTTATAATGCACTAAGGTTCCAAAACTTTCCACTTAGTCCAAGATAAAACAAAAGTTAATAAAAAAGCACATAACATGCCATTCTAGGAAACCAATGCCACTTGGCTTGGAAGTCTTGATACCAATGCATCACTATCTTCTAAATACCAATGTAACTAGGACAAAGTTTTGGACATAAATCTAGATAGAACAAAAAAACAAGGTAGACCTAGTAGATGCCTCTTCTAATGCAATGCTCTATTTTTGCACTAGTGTTCCACACACTCATTCAATCTTCACGTGCCAAATAGAGACTAGATTGGAAACATTTATTTCATGAAACTTCAATGCTCCACTTAGGTCTCTATCCCAATGCAATTCTTATAATTCATGGTATTTGACAATATATTTTTGACTCCAATTAGATTTCCTATGAATTCCTCAACTCATGTTAAAGGAAAAAGGGTAATTCAAAATTAGAAAAAAGATTCCAAAGACCAGACCAACAAATGAGAAAGATATTTCTTCCAATATTACTGGTTAAAGTAGATCTCCTTCATTGTACCATGTAGACTTCCTTCAAACCTTCCATGAAATAATGTCCAAAAACAATATAGATCTACCAAAGTGCTTATTAGAAATAACAAGCATCAATAACCCTTTCTCAATGTTTGGCTTTGATGAAGATTCACTATGGGACTATCCACAGAAGAGAAGTAATATTTTACTATGGATGCCAAATTATAGAAACTAGATATGTCCAAAGAAATATAGAAAAATAAGAGACTAACATATCTGAGTGCATCTCTCTTCTTATGTAATTACACCTAAACTCTAGGTCGATGGTCAATCCATCTTCTAAACAACAAGAAAAAAATAATAGGCTTATCTTAAAATGTATAACATGCCAATGGCTTTGATGTGATAGATCACAATTTTGGAAAGCCTCAACATAACAATTCCACACTGACCTCCTTCCAACACACCACACTGACCTCCCTCCAATGCAGATCCTTAGATCTAATATAAATCTTCATTTCTTATCTATGTATGGGAAAACAAGATGCCTCTCATCCTTCCATTATATCCTCCTCTTTCTAATGAGTTCAAGTTCCTCAACCAATTATTTGATACCATGACAGAGTTATCAAAATTCTTCAACCAATATCTCTCCAATAGCTCATTACCAAAGCCATTGATGCTTCAACGTAAATAAGAGAATAAACCAATTGAATTCAAAGTAATTATTATTCTCAAATGAGATGAAATTGTATTACAAAGCATGTAAATTACAATGAATAGGCTGAGTAATGGATATTGGATATGGCTCTAATACCATGAAATAATTATCAAAACTCTTAATCCAAGATCTCTCCAATGGCTCATTATTACAACCATTCATGCTTCAACATTTACTTAGAATAAACCAATTAACAAAATAATTATTATACTCAAATGAAATCTATAAAATATTTTGAAACATAAAGAAGCATGCATATTATAAAGAGATCACTTTCTTATATAGGCAAGGTAAGATAATATACAAGATAAACTAGGCATTATGGGACTAAACCCCACATAAGACAAAACTAGGTAAACACAAACTCTTAGAGCATACCAACCATGAGTAAGATACTCTAATAGATTCATAACTAGTTCAAATTTATATTTATAATTAGGGTGGTTATATCTAATAAAGAGAAGGATTCAAGTGTATACCACCTAATTTGAGGAAGAGATTGGAGGTAGGTTTTATTATCATAATAAACCCTATCCACTAGTTATTCCTCATCTTTCAAATCTTCTAAAACTAGTGCTATATCATAAGTCTTAATTTATTCAAGGGTAATTCTATAATAATCCCTCAACCCAAATTGTTCCTCATCCTACATATCCTCCCAATAATCTTCATACAAGTGAATGTGGGAATATGAAGAACCCAATAAACTAATAACATAACCAGTCATATCATAAAAAGGCCTAGTGTTAAGAGTTTTCAAAGTCATCTGGGTCATTTATACATATACACATTTGGCCTTAGATAGATAAGGATAGGTGTATCTCCATATAATGATAGGTAAGTGCATGCATGTCTTGTCCCTGATTGATAAGAACTTGTGTGTTTGCACTAGTTGTCTCATAAGTTCCATTAAGGCCCATTTGTCATTCACATATCTAGGAAGGGTGTAAGGACACCCACTAAAACCACTAACTCAGATGTATGAATATATGGATAATTAAATAAATTATCATCCCTAATTTGATATATTTTTTATTTTAACATCAAAAAACCTTGTCCTCCCTAGATCATGTTCAAACATGGTTATGATGTAGTAGACAAAGCATCATTAACTCTCTTAAATTGTTATTTACTCCCATCAAAAATGAAGTCAATATAGTAGATATAAACCTTATTAATATGATTTGGCACTATGTTTATTCTAGGGAATTCCTTCCCTCTTTCTAAAACATAGATGAGGTAGGAGGTCATGTAGAACTTTATACTAGCTTTAACCTCCATCAATTGTCTATGAATAGAATAACTAATCAATTGGGCACAATGAATGTATTGTTTGTTCTTTTGGATTACCCAATCATATTAGTACATCTAATCTTGGTAGTTATTTGCATTAGGGTTTGTTTGAACTCTATGTAAGAGTATAATGATATCTCCTACCTCATCTTTAAGGTCTATCCTAGCTAGGGTCTTAGGCATTCTTGTGGATGAATAATTATGAGTCTTCATCTACTATTTTTTTATAACACATAAATAGGTTGAGGTATTATCCTGGTAGAACTTCTTGGAGGAATTATGAGTAATGTTTATGTAGCTTTAAAATTCTAGGATCAATAACATAGTATCAATAAAATATAGATCAATTCTCAAGACCTTCTCTCTTCTCTATATCATAATGCTTAGCCATAGTGAGCACAATATTGAGGATTTACACTGAGAGTGGGAAGGATGTACCCTTAGGTAAACCACTATCATAAATGCTCTAAATCTAATCATTCTTGAATTCTACTTGAGTCTAGTCTATAATTCTATTAGGTTTGTGTGACCTAGGTCTATGTCAGTTATCTCATTGACGTTTGAATCCAATATAGATGGAACACCTACTACTTTTGACTTGAACTTCATCTCTTTTCTTGACATATGTATTTGTAAAATATGTTAGGGAAACCAACTACAAAATGGGTGGGTTTTGGGCTTGAAATTATAATTTATTTTCCTACTTTTAACTTGAAGTTTTGTTATGATTTTTAGGGTTTACCTTTGTCAAAAATATAATGTGAAATTAAAAATTTAAAATATAACCAAATGGTTTGACATATTTTTAATTTGTAGTTTCACTTTTAAATTCTAGTTGAATCTCCATTGGGGGTATGGTTTGCAACTGCAATTTGGATATTTGACAAGAAATCAAGGTGTGAAAGTAAATGGGATATCTACCTTGTAATTTTGTAAGGATTTTATGTGTTTCTTGAGTTAAAATATCTATTGGAGGTTTGAGGCTAGGAATATTGTTTGTAATTTCAAGTTAAATCTTCAGTGAGAACTCAAGGTCATAAAACCAGAGATATTTCCATCTAGGTCTAAGTGGGGATTCTTTAGGAATATTCCTAATTTCAATGGGATTGATGAAAACCTTAGAATTATGTAAAAACCTAAGGTAATTGTAATATTCTAGATAAATTTAACAAGAAGATTTTAACATATGAATGAAAACTCAAAATTTTATGAGAAAATGATAATGCTTTTAACAATTATGAGAAAAACCCTAAATTTTGGTAAGAAAAACCTAAGATTTGTTGAAAAAGGCAATGATGGTAAACAACATGACATATAACAAAGGAAAATATAGGTGACATAGAAGAATATCATGGATGCATGTGTATGGATTTGTAATTTGGCAATGGACGTCATCTTGGAAGTCTAGTTTGGGTCATGGCATCCTTGGATTTGATCTCTAATTTATAATATCATTTAGAGGTAAATATATTTGGTCATAATGTTTAATTAATGACATAAAACTTGAATTATATACCAAAACTTGTAATTAATTCCATGCATTTCAATTAATGGTGATAGATGGATGAATAGGAGAGAAAGTGGGTCCATAAAGTCACATTGAAAATTTACAAGTTTGTAATTTTGTAATATGTTTTTCATTATTTGCTTTCTACTAAGGGGTTTTTGAGGTGAAAGTTGCTTAGGAGGTAGGTAACATAATCCTGATAATAATTTAAAACTTTGCAAAGTTAGAAAGTGTAGCAAAATTTTAGGTCTCCACTTGATCTTGGTGAAAAGTGAGAAGTGGAGTTTGCATTACAAATGTTACAAATTATAATGTGAGTTCCAATTCTTGCTAGGGACTTGATAAGTAGGAAAGTGGAGGTTTAGGTGCACTTTTTAACTTTTCAAAGTTACAAATTGCATAGAAATCTCTAGTTTTCACTTGGGTCTTAGAAAAGGTTTTTTACGTTATTCTAAACCTTTCTAAAAAAAATTTGGTTCTCCTCTAAGGCATAAGGTGTTTTGAGGTTTTTGGCACAAACATATCAATAATTTTGGTAACCTTTGTAGGGTGATTGCATGTTAATCAGTTCTTTGTAGTATCCTTCTAGTTCATTAGGCATGGATTCATTTGAAGTTTATCACATCCTACTTAGAGAAGAAATAGAACAAGGAAATGCCTAAACAAGAAACAAAATAGGGAAAACAAACTAGGGAAGTAAAAATCCTAATAATTTGTAGAGTGTGAAAAAGCACTTATTTATGAGAAACTAACTAATCCTAATATGTATAAAGTTTTGGAAAGAAATACAACATCAAAATCATGATTTTAGGTATATCCCATTGACTGGGATGGGTATCTCCAATCCATCAATCCTAAATAACTAGAATGCATTGGCTCCTTTGCATTAGATTATGATGTTTGGACCACTCCAAATTACATCAAACTTTGTTGCTTGCTTGACTTGTCCCTCTCAGTATCCCATTTTAGAACCATGTCTCCTTCATTGAAGACCATATCAGATGATTTTTTTCCAAAAGTTATCTTTATTTGAGCTTGACTTGCTTCCAAAACTTTCATTGATTTGTTCATAACTTCTTCTAGATCCATGAGTTTTGCCAACCTCATAGTCATCACATCATTTTTAGTTAATTCCAACAAATGAGTGAGTTATAAAGATGGTAACTCTATTTCCAGTAGAAGTCTAGATTACCTTCCATAGACCAACATAAATAGAGAATTTCTAATGAATCTTTTTGGAGTGATTATGTCAGCCCAGAGTGTTAACTTCGACTTAGTGTGCTAGGTCCTCTGGTTATCTTCCATTGTCCCTTTAATAATCCTTATAATATTTTTTTGATAGATTTTTCCAATCCATTACTTTACAGGTAATAATTGGACAAGGTCTTTATGTATACATTATGTTTCACTACCCATTCACTCACCTAAGTGCCCATAAAATCTTTGTCATTGTCCAAGATAGTGGTGTAAGGAAAACCAAATCTAGTGTTAATGTTGTCCATAAATTCCAAAATAGATGCTTTCATGGTATCTTTTAATGTAACCAATTTATTCCATTTGGTGAAATAATCAATAACTATAAGGGTCCATTTATGGCTATCACTTGATGGCAGATTGATCATGCCAATAAAATCCAATCCCCATTGAGCAAATGGTTAGTCAACTTGGATTAGTTGGAGAGGGAAAGCCACTAAAATCTTTGCTTGTCTACAAAGTAGGCACATTTCTCATAATTTCACACCCATATATGTGCATCTTTAAATAGGTTGGGGCAATAGTATCTTACCCTCATTATTTTGATGTCAGTGGTCCTTATAGATAAATTTCCACTCAACGAGCCATCATGAAACTATTAAAGCACTTTGGGGATTTGATCATGCTCTTTTCACCTTAACATAACTCAATTAATATCTTTCCTAAATAATATCCCATTAACAAGAGCATAAAGAATAGATTAGAACCTGAAATTCCTTTTCTTGGACTATTGGAGCTTGGGCAAGTATTCATTAGTTTGTGGGAAGGTAGTCATGTCGTTGATCTAACTATTAAGTAGATGAGAATTCATTGGTTGAAACACCTGTTGAATGTATATTGCATCATCAACCTTAATTTCATAATCAAGTTTCTCATATAAGCCTTTTCCTCTTACAAGCTTAATTATTTTAATGATCACATCATATTATATGACTTTCATGATCCAATCCACTCTCTTTTCATTTATTTCTTGGCTCAAAAGGAACTCCTTTACGCTCTGGTCACTAATCATTAGATGAATATTACTATTTGAGAGCATGTGACTAAACTTTTTGAGAGATTTTATTACTTCATATACTTGATTCTCAACAAAATTGGGTTAGAATAGTTGATATATTACCTTCCCTTATAAAATCATAGAGAATGAAGTCATTCTCATAGTTAGGATTTACAAGGGTTAGAGCTTAACATATAGCTTGTTTAGTGGATTCAAAGTTATCCTTTCCCTCCCTTATCCAATTGAAATCATTGGGATAAATAATAGTAGTAAGGGGCTTGGCCATGGTATCAAAATTTGGAATGAAAATCCTTACGAAGTTGATCTTACCTAAGAATTTTGTAACCCCTTTTTATAGCTTGGAAGTGCTAGTGAAGAGATAGTACTTACCCTCTCTAGGTCTATTACAAGACCTTATTTTGAGATTATATGTCCAAACACTTTCCCTCCATGAATGAAAAATATGCATTTCTTTGGATTGAGGGAAATTTCAAACTCTTTGCACCTTTCAAAACCTTCTTTAGGTGATTTTGTGATCACTAGCCTATTTTGAGTAAACCATGATGTCATATGGATACACTAAGATAAATTCATTGATCAAAACCTTAACATCCATATCCATTTCCCTTTGTAAGGTATCACCATAATTTTTCAAACTAAAATTCATCTTATTATAGGTGTATGTGCCCCAGTTGGTAGTGAAAGTGATCTTAAATTGGTTAGATTCCTAAAATAAGATTTGGTTATAACTAGAATAACCATCTAGAAGAGAGAACGTCTTGGATTTGGATACTATTTGGAGGGTTTAATCCATGGGTGGAAGGGGATAATGATATTTCAAGGATGCTTTATTTATGTCCCAAAAATCTATGCAAACCCTAATTTCACCATTTTTTTTCCTAACAAGGACCAATTTAGCAACCCAGGATGAGTGTTTCATGGGGAAAATGATGTTAACTTCTATCAATTTATATAACTCATTCCTCATCAAAGGCTCTATTTTTGGGTTTATTGGCCTCTATTTTTGTCTGATAGGCCTATTATTTGGGTCAATCTTTATTATATGTTGGTCTAGGCTAGGGTCAAAACCCCTTAGATCCTTGTAACTCCAAACAATTTTATCAATAAATTTTTGACATAACTTAATACAATATTGATTTTTAGATGTGTTACATACCTTTAAAATTTTAAAAGCCTTGCCATCTAAGATGATTACTAGATTGTAGTCTTCTTCCTTGATCATGATATTTTTATTCTCACCCTTCAATTGATCATCAGAATTGAAAATATTTTCTAAAGTAACAAGACCCATGGGTAACTTGTTAGTATTTAGCTAAAATATTTGATCCCCATACTATTCTTAGAGACTTGACTTATTTTCATAAAAAATTCAACCTCATCTCATAGAAAGTTAACAATTTTCTCATCACTAAAAAAAACTTGTCAGTTGGTTGTATTATCAGGGATGCATGGTTTCACTATCATCTTTATATGTTGGTTGTTGTTCTTTTTAATCTCTTCAAGTAGATTATATTGAGAACCTAATAAGGCCATGTGGTCAACATCATTTTTTTTAATTCTCAATATTGCGTGAATGTTCAAATAAATAAAATATTAAAATAGGTCCCAAACCCTATGTTTGTAAGATCTCAAAAAGTTATTCTTGGTCATGATTTTTGATCTTAGTTTGTGAACAATTAGTTCACTATCACTGAGCACTTATTATACAGGGATGGATGGTTTCACTATCATCTTTATATGTTGGTTGTTGTTCTTTTTAATCTCTTCAAGTAGATTATATTGAGAACCTAATAAGGCCATGTGGTCAACATCATTTTTTTTAATTCTCAATATTGTGTGAATGTTCAAATAAATAAAATATTCAAATAAGTCCCAAACCCTGTGTTTGTAAGATCTCAACAAGTTATTCTTGGTCATGATTTTTGATATTAGTTTGTGAACAATTAGTTCACTATCACTGAACACTTATTATGACTAAATCCCCCTTTACTTTGATAATTGAAGTCCTTTAATCAATGCTTCATATTATACTACATTTTTAGTGTGGCTAAACTAAAGTCTAAAGTAATATAAACAACTCTCCTTTTGGGGAGAGACTAGAACAATGCTTATACCTACACCATTCCTACTCCTTGAGCCATAAAATTATAGTTGTCACATTCCCTTATGATCTTCATCTAGTTTCATAAGATTTGGGATGATTTTATTATCTTCATGGATGAAATATGTACCCAAACCTATTTCATTGACATAATCATAAGGATCAAACTAGATAATTGATCCCCATGCATCAAGGTGAGTGTATGGTATTTATTCAATGGGTGTTGTAACTTCATGGTCAAGCTCCTATTCTTGGTCTTGAAATGTGTAATTCATATCCATAGGGACAAGAGTGTATGGTATAATGTGTTATTTATCAATTGGCTCAAATCTTATGGTCACTTTAGTCCCATATCATATCATGAGCAACATATGAAACCAATCAACAGATTGGTACCCTCCCATATTTGTAGTAAATTCTCAGGAAAGGCAGATGACAAAGTAGAGGGGTAGGTCAATAACCAAGATGTCTTGGGATATTGTAGAAACTATAATTTCATATACTATATATTATTTATTAGGTGTTTTAGGCCCTTATTAATATTTTAATATCCTAAATATATTTATCCTAAAGTTTAATTTATTTACCATTAGCTACCTGATAATTTGTTTTTACAAATTACCTTTTCACCTCCCTAACCACCTAAATATATTAACAACCTATGGAATCATAAAATTTTAACCACTTTAACCATGTATAAACTTATCCCTAATAACCTTATGCTCATAAATCTAAATTCACCTATGGTTAGAACAAACCAACATGAATAAATCCTTTATTTGCCAAATTAGGTGAATCATTGCCGATTCTCCCCTGATTAGCACCAATTCCTTAGATCAACATTGATCCATTAGTACCTAGCCAACCCTTTAGCT
Organism: Torreya grandis; assembly: GCA_037957365.1. Lineage (NCBI taxonomy): Eukaryota > Viridiplantae > Streptophyta > Pinopsida > Cupressales > Taxaceae > Torreya > Torreya grandis. The sequence goes on along the minus strand of JARHVA010003538.1, from coordinate 1,170,741 downwards.
CAAGGACCATAATCTATTAAATTATAAAGGTTACTTGGATTTTTAGGAGAATTGAGGAACCCTTAACACCACTCTGTAAAAATTCTTTTGCACACAATCTACATATACCATTACAAGCTTGAAGAACTACTTACACTTGTGAGAAGGAATTCATCTTATCTAAAAATTGATTCAAGGTAAGTTTTGTCTTATTTATTTCATTTATATTTTATACTTTTATGATTTCTTTCTTATCCCTCTCATAGATCATAGCATGAACCTCCATTTCTAGTATCAGTATCCTTTGTTATCATTTTAGTATCTATTTTTTATTAAGTGTAGTTTTAGATAGAGTTGATACTTATTCATTTTGAATCGACATCAATTATATAGAATCAAAACCAATCATATAGGATCATAATTGATCCAATACATATTTTCCTAAAAACCCAAACCTTTAATCTTATAAATCTATTTTTAAATCATTCTGATTTTATATCCTTTTAAACATGGATTTGTTATGTAGATGATTCTACCAAGTATTATGAATAACATAATTAATATCACTAATATACCTATAGTATCCCAACCCCTTTTCTTGATCAATAGCCTTTGAGCTAGCACTTTGTGCCATTATTTACTCTCCCTCTATTGAAGCCACTACCAACCAACTTGATGTTATACAATAGGATGTGAATGCTACTATGGATTATTGGGATGGATAATTTGTTTACATCGATCTATTAAAGTAATATTAAATCATAATAATCATTACTATTGTATATTTATATTTTTTAATTTTAGTTTGATTTATCCACTTAATTATAAAATTGGTGAGTTGACATCCATTTGAGGAAGTTCATAACTTCCCAGTACTAGTTCCTGACTAGGAAGCTCAATTAGCTATCTATTAATCTATTTTTATCCAAGTTGTTTATTCATATGTAGGTTATAACTTCCAAACCAAAAATAAATTCCCTCATTCACTAGATTCAAGTGGTGTATAACCATCTTTGTATCTCTAGGTATTCATCATAAACCCTAATTTTTCATTAAGTTTTTAGTAAGTTAACTAGATTAAAAGAAAAATGAAAAACTGATATAACATTATGGCACACCTAATGTGAACCCTAAGGTCTCATTTTTCTTATTATAATTTTTTGTGAATTTATCCATATTTATCTCATTTTTCTCTTGATTGCTATTTTCATTCAAAATAAAATCTAAAATTATATTTTATTTCTTTTTTTAAAGGTTAAACGAATTGCATCCATTTTTACTTGCTTAAGAAATTCATATAGAATAATCTAGGTAGTTAATTTATCATATAAATCAATTCTTTCACACACATACCAAACTAGTTACATAATAAATCCATCAAACTTTGACATAAGGGAATCGACTGGGATTTCATCACCTAGTGGTAACCTTCATCTCGACTATCCTAATTATATTTCATCACCAAAGGGAGAACCAAATCAGTAATTTGACTAAGTATAAACCCTAGCTATTTGATAAATAGTGGCTAAGAACCCAACACCCTTACGTTATGGTGTGTGAAGTTAGGGGTTAGGCCCCAATAGCAGGCCATGTATCGATTTTAGTAGAGAGATATTTTTGAGCCTAAACAAACTTGAAACCATCTCTAGATTCAATTTCATAGGACCTTTGATAACCTTTATTGTATTTTATCACACTTTAAAGTTAAAAAGGTAAAATATCATTAGGAATGCCTTGTAGCATGTGTGCCTTTATTTTACACTAAATTAGAGATAATCAGAAAGATTATTATGTGATTTTTGCTTTTATTTCTTGCCTTTTCCTTCATCACTACATGGGTTTGATGTGATAGCAGTCGTTAAAGCAAATTGAACCCCCAACTTCATCCTCATCCATGGAAAACTCTTCCCTTGAGTTTATATGAGAGGGTATTCCCCAGTATTATACTCATGTCAATCTTGAATTCACCATAATATTATATAGTAATCCAATCATGCCTAACCATTACCTTAGATCTCAAGCTATATGCATCCCACTTTCCCCCAAACATAATTTTATAGGAATGCTTATGGCATGCCTTTAGAATAAAGTGAAGGTTTTACTATATCTATGGTCTCCTCTCATAATAATTATCCCCCAACAAGTTCTGATACTAAAACTACACAACCTTTAGGCAACCCACCTCTAGTAGCATCTAGTGGTCCATCTCCAACTAGTACCGAAGAGCAGAACATCATTGCACCTCAACCTATGCCTACTCTACCTCTTACTATGGATTCTAAGAATTTAGTTATCTCAATCCCAATAGCCCTTCAACCTATCTATACTAGTGTACCTTTAAATCCCCAAACTTAGCCTTTACAACAATTCCCCATAAGCCAACCTCCCCAATAATATATCCCATTAAACACCTAATACATATCTCCTCCATAATCCATTGGGTATACTTATATACCCTTACAAGACCCATAGTATGTGGTGGCATCCCAACCAATTATGACTAGTTCAGTTGGTTATCCTTTATCCCAAACCTTTTCCACTCTACTTCCTACCTACCAACATTTGCAACACAATATCCTATGGGGTTTCCCTCAATACAATACCCAACTAGACCTTATGAGTATCCTTATGAATATGATGGATAATTTAGAAGTTTTTTCCTTGAGGTAAAAAAATATGCTCACTTACCATCAAATATGTAATGAACCTATTAACCCAGTGTCCCCATTATACCATATACTTTATAGTGGGAGATTTCAAAGCTTACAAAATTTAAAAATAAGGAGGATCCTTAGTAGCACCTTTAATCATTCAAACACACTTGTTATCTTATATCATATGATGATGCTCTTCTCCATAGGAATTTTCCCATGTCACTAGCTAGACTAGCCTTAGACTAGTACAGCTTGATTCCTTAGCATTCCCTATTCTCTTTTAAGCATCTATCCTAAATATTCTTAGAGTACTTTTCTATCAACATTACAAGAAAATTAATTATCGTTGACCTCTATGACATTTGATAGTTCAATGATTAATATATCACTAATTTCAGGTCTAGGTGGAGGAGTCTCATAAACCAACTCACCTTTTCCATTCTACTCCACAACCTAAACTAATTGAATTATTTGCAAGAGCATGTACTAAACAAATATCATCAATGTTACAGGTGCAATCCTTCAAAACCTTTGATGATGCCTTTTTGATGGCCCATAAATTATAAATTAGAGCCTTGGAAGAAGGGAAAGTGAAATTGCATAGTAAAAACTTCAAACTTGATCTCTTTAAAAAGACTAAAAATAATAAGACCAAAGGAGCTACTAATGTCATAGTCATAAAATCAACACCCCTACAAGCAAAAAGTCAATCTAAGTCCTCTACCTCTTATTCACAATCCTAAAAGCCATTAACATGTTTTCCTTCATGATGGTATATACCTTTAGGATAATCTTATGCATCTATATTATAAAATCTCTTAAAATAATCTCAAATAAAACTTCCTCTGGTGAGACCTCTTGATGACTCTCACTCTAAGCTTAGCTAGTTTAAGGAAAATGACTTTTGTAATTTCCACCACATAATAGGTCATGATGTCAATAGGTGTGGCTATTTCAAGGGTATAGTATAGAACCTTATTGATCAAATGGATTTATAACTAGATAACCTAATTTTCCCCCTAATAAATCTATATACATCTTTAGGTAGCCATTCCCTAACCATACTTCCACATCTAATTACATATAAGCTAATTTGGGATCCACCTCAGAACATGAAACCTATGTGATCAATACAATCCATGATTAGATTCTACCTAAAGTATTTGGTGGTACTTTTGTCCCTGATTTCCTTATAGGAAACACCTTTGAGCCATCTAAATTAAGTGAAGTTATCATGAAAACTCACTCAAGATTTTTAGATCTTATTATTTAGAATCTAATTGAGGAAATAATATCTAAAAACATTTAAGATGATCAAATAGAAATAATGTAAGAAAAAACTATTGAGGAAAAGGCTTATTTATACATCTCACCAGATATGCATACCATTCCTCATGTTATCTCAATACCTATATCTAGCATACCCATCCCCTCTAGCTTACTACCCCCTAAGGAAACTATCATGTTGCCTTAAAATAGCTAAAGACTAGTTCCCCTCATTACTCAAGAAGAGATAAATATTAGAGAAATTAAGGGAAAAGTTATAGGTATAAAAAATAAAAACCTCAGGGCACCATGAGGAAAATCCTTGTAACATCCTCCCATTAGGATTGAAATCCTTAAAGAGGACATCCTTATTACCTTCGATCAGATTCAAAAAGGGAAGGTTCCTCTGCCACCTATTCAAACTAAAGCATCTATATTGGGACCCCATCCTTCATCAAGACTAAAAGCCACCATCATAGAATCCTCTACTAGAGAGCATGTGTCATCATAAAGGGTTATTACCATCATGGTAATTCCAATATATAATCCCTTAAACCCATATTATGCACAAGGTTTAGGTTTAAAGGCTTATCCTAAGCATAAAGTACCTACCTTAGGGAATATTCAAACATCCTATTTAAAATATCAAGGTTCAAAGTCAAAACCAACTTCCCTACCAATAATTTGAATGATAGAAAAACCTAGTCAAGACCCATTAAAGGGGTCTTATTCTAATATCCTTGATCAACTTATCCAAACCTCCCTTATCACTCTACCACCCATAAAACCCATTCATCTTCATGTTCAAATATAGTGTGGTATTGAGAAAATAGGAAATGTGTGTATCATCAATAATAGGTCATTATACAAAAATCTGTAACATACTAAAAGTTGTAGTTCAAAATTTATTAGAAGAAAATGATCTTTTAATGGAATAATTGGATCATAAGAATCCCCATATTCAAACTACTAGGGTTACATCCACCTCAAGAAGTAGTATACTACCAATAGTATCAAAATAAGCTTTAAAAGAAGACAAAACCTTTGATAGAGCTAAATATCAACCCATTCTAAACCTTCTAGATATGGATAAATCTAAGAACATGATAAATCCCCTTTTATTTTAGATAGATGCAATTCGCATAGATAATTGATCCCAAACCTAGGGTCACAAGATCTAAAATCATGATAAATCTAAATTAACTATTGCAAAAGTAGCATATCCTACCACAAATAGTCCTAAAACACCCACTCTGAAACCTAAACTTAATATTTTCAAAAAAGTGAAAAATAATAATGCTTCAAAATTAATACAAATATCCATTATAAAATAGCTTCACCACCTCCCTATCAAGATGTCTCTATATGAATTTGTCAAAAACTCTTTGCAATATCATGAGGCTATGATAAAATCCTTGTAAGCCACTGAGATACAAACTGATGAACCTTATCCTCTATTATATTTCATCATATCACTTCAAAATCCATTATCCATAACATTCCATGATTCATAAATATCATCATATACCCTGATGGCCAAGACCCCCCACTATTTATCACTACCCAAATTGATCAAACTCAAATCAAATGAGTAATGATTGATAATGGTGCTAGTATAAATATCATCTCCTCTCATGAATTTAAGCAACTATAGTTACCTAAAACTATTATATCCCAATCCCTAGCCATTTTATAAACATTCAATGATACTATCACCCTACATTAGGAATGGTTATCCTTCACATCCAAGTAGGCATGCATGTTCTCCTCAAATTATTTTACATGATAGAAGGGGATTTTTAATAGAACATCCTATTAGGGCATCCCTAGATATGTGCTATGTATTTCATCCCCTCCACCTTAAATTGATGTATTAAATTTGAACACGAAGGTAAAATCCACAATGTCCTAGCTGATCCCCATCCATTTAAAACTTGTAATCTCACCTTTCAACCAAATGATGTTTTAATCCCCTTATAAAATGATACCCCATCATCATCCAATGAAGTATCATTTGGTATGACAATTCTTGCATCAATTATTTGTAAATATTCCATTGATTCCATGTTTCAGTAGCTATCAATTGGAGAGTATCAGTTATTGACACTCAATACTCTCCCCACACTCCAAGAATATAGGCATCCAAACAAATAATATGCATATTATCTTAGTCTTGGAGAAATTATTCCCTTTGGTCCACCTTGCCTCCATACCCATTTAATCTATGGGGGGATTGATCAGCCTTCTGCAGGCCTTGATAACCAAACCCATGCTAAACTATTTACCTCAAAATTTTCATTCTTGGATAAACCCCACTTTGTAAAGACATACCCACAATGATGTGTTTGGAAGGGTTTTGGAATAAGATGTTATGAACATGACCCACACAAGGTTATGTTAAGATATTTTAGGAAACCCCATGAAAATCATGGCCTCAATTTTAACAAAAATCCTAAAACTACCCTGAAAGTTTCTCTCCTTCCTATCATTGAAGAGGACATGCCATCTTCACCACTCAACACCCCTTCTTCAATAGATGATGTCGTATCCATTCCCGAAAAAAAAATTAGTCAATTACATTAATATAGAACCTCTTGTCTATCATTGTGATGGGGAGGTAAAAACCATCCCTATATCTTATCCAAACTTGATAGGGAAGGATTTTCCCACCATCCCTATTCTTTAGTGCCAGGATGATGAGTTGATCTTAACTCATTTACCCATGGATAAATTCCATATACATAAATACCTCTTATATTAAAAATTTAGTCTATTAAATGAGGCTACCATTTACATTAACATAGGATATCATGAGACTCCATGAATAGTTAAGGTCAACAAATATTTATATCCTCAAGAGCATCAAGATTTCACTATGTTTTTAATAGATCATAATGAGGTATTTGCTTGGTACTATAGTGACATGTATGGTATTTATATTTATATTTTCATCCATAACATTTTCACATTCCTTGATGCCAAACCTATAAATTAAAATCTTCAAAAAATACATCCTCGCATTGTACTTTTAGTTAAGGAAGAGTTACAACATCTCTTATCCATTAACTTTATCCAGCCTATCAATTACCCTCAATGGGTATCTAATATCATCCCCATTCTAAATCCCACTGGGGGATCATGCCTTTGTACTAAATTTCATGAACTTAATATTGCTTGTCCTAAGTATGATTTCCCTCTCCTTAATATTGACCAATTAGTGGACTTAACATCCAGTCATGAAATATTGTCATTTATGGATGGTTTCTCTATATATAATCATATCCTTATCACACTATAATACCAACATAACACTTCATTTATTATGCCCTAAAGTACCTTTTGCTATCGAGTTATGAATTTTTGCCTAAATAAAGTAGGAACCACCTATCGAAGATCCATGACTTATATCTTCAATGGTATAATCCATAAAATTATTGAGGATTATGTGGATGATCTCTTTGATAAGTCAAAAGTATGAAAAGCCCATCTTTCAATCCTAAAGTTGATTTTTGCTCACTTAATCTAGTTTCATCTCCATCTAAATTCTAATAAATGCATTTTTAGAGTTTTGATAGGTAAGCTTTTAGGCTTTATCATCTCTATTAGAGGGATTTAATTTGACCCCACTAAGATAAAAGCCATTTTAGAAATGCCATCTCTATATAATCTTAAGTAACTACATAGATTACAAGGTAAATTATAGTCTATTTATCATTTTATCTCCTAACTATTTGATCAATGTCAACCATTCCATCACCTCCCAAGGAAAGATATCTAGTTTATTTAGGACTCTATTTGTTAGGAGGCCTTTGATGATCTTAAAATCTACCTTATTTCACCACCAATTCTCATTACCTAAAAAGGAGGATAACCCTTCTTGTATATTTCTAATATGGATCATGCCTTAAGATCCATACTTTCCTATCATGATGAGCAACATAAAGAGCAGATAGTTTACTATATCAGTCACACATTTTTTATCTATGAGATGAATTATTCTCACATAGATAAGTTACGCTTGGATCTGGTCATTATAGTTTTTAAGATTCAACATTATCTACTCAATCACAAAACTTATGTGATCATGAACACCTATCCTCTTAAATTTATGTATTCAAATCCTTATTAGAATAAAAAAATGGCCAAATGGCTCATGATTTTGGTGGAATTTGATCTATAATTTATCTATCATAAATAAATTACAGGTCAAATAATTGTTGATCATTTTGTTGAGGCACCTCTTACTGATAATCAACTAGTTAATTATGAATTCCTAGATGAATCCATAACCTCTGCATCTCAAATAGATTTGAAATATCAAATGACTCTATTATTTTATGTATCTAAGTGTGAGTATAGTGGGGGAGATAGAATTATCCTAATCCCTCTTGTGGGGACACCTATACATCTATATTTTAAACTTGATTTTGATTGCACTAATAATATGGTAGAATATTAGGCTTTGATCATAGGTCTCCAAACCACTTTGACTTTAGGTATTAAAACACTTAATATCTATGGTGATTCGTAGCTTGTGGTCAATAAAATTAAGGGCATATATCAATGTAAGAATGACACCCTTCATAAATATAAGACCTTGGATAATTAGTTACTAGTTACTTTTGAGAATTATGTTATCCAAGCCACTCCTTAGTCAACTAACAAGTTTACAGATACCATGGCTTCATTGGCCTCATTTATCCCATCATCATCTTAGGAATCTAAGTTATTTTTCCTTATCCACAAGGTTAATCAACCTTATTTTACTAGAACTAATCTTCCTTCCATCCATAGTGTGGAAAGAATTCCATTAGATCTCTGGTACGCATAGATATTTGATTACCTATCAAGGGGGATTATTCCTCTAGATTTATCTAAAAATGGAAAGCAAGCCTTCCAACATCATATCATGCATTTTTCATATTAGGGGGGTGTGGTTCTTTTATAAGCATGGTTTTGATAGTATCCTTTTTCATTATCTCTAAAATCATAAAGCTACCCTCACTATCAAATAAGCTCATGATGGCTCATGTGGGGTATATTTTAACAATCACATCATCGCGAAGAGAATCTTATGATTGGGATATTATTAGACCACTTTAAATCAATATTATCAACTACATTAAAAAATTTATAAAGTGTCAGTAGCATGCCAATCTATCACATGTCCCTAGTCAAGCATTACAAGTAACATAAGACTTTAGCCCTTTTTCCTAGTGGGGGATCAATCTTATAGGTCAGATTCATCCTAAATATTCCAAGTGACATGGATTTATTATTACCACCACTATGTATTTTACGAAGTGGGTATCTTGAACAAAGAAGATAATATTATTGAGTTCATTAGTCAAAATATTATTTATTGCTTTGGTGTTCCTCATAAGATCCTCATAGATAATGGAAAATATTTTAAAAAGAAAAGGTTAAAGATCTATATGATTATTTTAGCATTAAGCTAATTTTCTCCTCGCCTTACTATCCTCAAGCTAATGGACAAGCTGAAGCATCTAATAATTTTTTTTTAAATCCTAACCAAAGTCATTAATGAGATAAGAAAGAACTAGTATTCAAACCCATATGAGTATTATTCCTTTCTCCCTAGTCTATGGTACTAAAGTTATACTTCCTTCCCTTTGCATCTCCCTTAAATATATCATTTCTAAGGATGATTTCCATAAAAAATGATTAGCCTAGCTCAAAATCTTGGATGAACATCGACTGGTTAACCTTGACCATCTCCATGTATATCAAGAATTGATAAATCATGACTATAATAAACATCTAAAAGATCATGAATTTAATATCAATGACCTTGTCTTAAAATAAAATCAACATGTCACAAATATGGAAAAAAACAAATGAGATAAATTTTCTCCAAATTAGCTCTGGCCATATATTATCATCCATAAATATTGATTAGGGGCATATCATTTGGTCTCTCTTGATGGAAAATTAGGATGAGAGCCTCTTAATGCATTGCATTTTCATCCTTTCCACTATTAAAAAATCTTAATCACCTAGGTCTACTTAGTTTCTTTTATTTTATTTTGATTCAATAAAACCATATCCCTATTATTTTTATACCAAATAATGATATTTAGAGACATGTGGTTATCCATTAGAATTTCCCATTTGAACCTTGAATATAAATACCTTGACTCTATTTATAGCATGACCTAAATGGATAAGCTTTGCCTATAATGGGAAGGAACTCCAAATCATTATTTCTTGAAATCCCTCCTTATCACTAATTCATTTAGAGAATAAGAGTATTATCTTGTGCAACAAAGCTTTGGTAAATTATTCTAGGATGCCTAAGGCCAATCCATAGAGAAATAATAGCATTAGGATCAAAAGATAAGAAAAACATCTACAAAATAAGCAAAAATAATAGACTGATCCCTCAAAGGATAGATATGAAATCTACAATATATATATATATAGTAAAAAGTACAAATTATTCCCTTGAAAGATAGTTTCTTCAAAAATCATCTCTTAAAATATAGCCCACTCTCTTGAAGGATGGTTATCATGCATAAAATATCCCAAGAAAGCTTCCCATATTGATCAACTTTATTTAATTTAGTAGACTTCTCGCATTGATCAATCTACATAGATCAACATAAAAGGATTCTAGGGTTGACCTTAGTTTTGGGTATATAAGATAATATCATCTTCTTTTTAAATAATCCAATCTCTATCAAATAAAATCCTTAAAAGTTTCCATCTCAAACCAATAAGATCTTTAACTTAGTCAACCTAAGGTTGTTAGGCTATGTAATAGTAGTTAGTTAAGGATGCACATGCATCCATTTCAAGTAGTTTTCTTGGGTTATGGTATA